>CM024267.1:17402068-17878232 GCA_013621005.1 Aeschynomene evenia | reverse complement strand
TCTGGAATTGAACTCATATATATAGGCATCAAAGAGCCGCGAAATTAGAAGCTTTCACTTTGCTTATGTGGCTGTGTCCTTTTCAGAACGGCTCCCTGCTACAGTCAGCGCAAATGAGGAACTTTTCAGAACTGCACAGTGCGCGTGTTCCCACTTCCTTGGCTAGTTGTAGCGAGCTTTCTGAGACTGTTTGCACTTCCTTGAGTCCAGACACTTGGTTGCTTCTGAGTCCAACCTTCTAAGAGTTGTACGGACTTCTGAGGCGAACCTTCTGAGGGAAGACCCTTCTGAGAACTACTAGTCGCAAGGTCTTCTGAGACCTTCTGAGGCGACAGTGTTCTTTCCTCAGAAACATGTTTTCACCTTCTGCGCTTCTGAGACATCCTTTCTGATATCTTTGGCGCTATGATTTTATCAATTGATCTCGAGGCTACTTGATGTTTTGTCTTTGGTCTTTGCTCATGGCATTGCAATAATTTAGCTTTCTGAGACACTTAGCGCACATATTAGCAAAACCTTAAGTAAAATTTTATACTTATGGCTTACCTTGTTATCATTAAAACTTTCATAACTCTAAGAGAATTATGCTTAATTCTCTCAGAAGGGTTCTGGAGCTTACAATCTCCCCCTTTTTGATGATAACAACTTAAGTCTTAAGATAATAATTTTGCTTAAGTTCAGAAGTGTTTCTGAGTAAGTTCATAACTTATTCAGAATTCACTTTTGCTTTCTTAGAAACTAATTTAGCTTTCTGAGAGAAGGCTTCGTTATTTTCTTAGAAGGCTGAGATAATCAACAGTTCAAGTATGCAATGTATGATTACTGTTTGAGATTATCAATTACATAGCATGTATTTCATGATAAATGTATGTATGAATTCAGAAATATCAAGCTAAGTAAATCAAGAGATGCCAAAAAAATAAATAATAAAAGATAAGCATAAAATAGGTAAAACATGAGATGCCAAAATAATGATTTTTCATTTATGGTTTTGTAAAGATACAAAAGATTTGGCTCCCCTAAGTTGTTGCTCCCCCTAAGTTCTAGCCTAGTGTTTACGATAGCCAATGTACAAAAATTTTATCATTTATCTACTCCCCTTTGTTACATCAAAAAGGGTGGCTAAGACATAAACGCCATCATTGACTTAGAACTACTGCTTCTGGCAATGTAGCGTAGCAGCTGGCATATCTCCATGAGAATCTCGCTCTGAGTCGCATTCTGAGCGCATTCTGGAGGGAGTTCAGAGGCAGTGGAAGGCTGTTGAGAAGATGAGGGTTGAGATGAAGGAGGACGAGAGACTTCAGCCTCAAGTACTTCATCGATTATATCCCTTGTTTGATATTCAGGAGGTTCTTCTTCTTGGACAGCTTTACCTTCAATAGCAGCAAGTTCAATGGAAGGCTGCCTTTGAGTGTCCTCAGAAACTAGAGCAAGGTCTAGATCAGAGGGTTGCCTAGCTGATGGTTGCTCCATAGCACCAGAAGTCTGAGCATCGTCGGAGAGGTTGAAGGTTGAGATCTGGCTATGCATGGCTTCAATGCACTTCAACTTCTCAGTTCGACCAAAGAAAGGCCGAAATTGCACAGAGGGGTGGGTGACTACCATCCTTCCCAGCTGAAAGCCGGAACCAATCATTGAGTCCGTTATCGAGAAGTGGGACCTGTTGATCAAAGGATGTAGGAGGAACCTCTGTTATATCTTGAGAGGAACCTCTGGTTCCTTCTGAGAGTCCTTCTCAGATAGAGTTCCTTCTAAGGAACTGTGGGCAACAAATGCCTCAACTGCTGCAACTCCGGCAGCCATGGTAGCGTCAGCGCCCACCTCTGAGCTGAGCCCAGTGCTGGTGGTCCCTGGCACTACGTCATGTGTTGAGACATGAGTTTCCTCATGTTCCAAAGGGATCTCAGAAGAGAGGAGACCAACCTCAGAAGTTGGTTCAATTAAGGCTTCCTCATGCTGTAGTTGTTGTTGTGTTGCATCTGAGCAGCTTCTGGAGTCTCAGAAGGTTGATCCAGTGCCTTCTGGACGTCAAGCATCGTCTGAGCCAATGACTCAGCATTCACAGTGGCAACTTCAGTTGGTTGCCTCAGAAAGTTCCACCATAGAAACCTCAGATGGCTTCTTCTGGGGCTCTTTCTTGGAGCTTCCAGCATCTGGAGTGCGATGCTCAATGCGAAAGCTTGCCGCATCTTCTTCCTCGGAAGAGGAATCAGCAACATTTCCTCCATGCCCCTGAATGTCTTCTCTGGTGGGGGAGACATTTCCAGATGGGGAGGAGTGATGAGAAGCTTCTGCTTCTTCTTCAACAGCAGCAGTAGTAGCAGCAGCGGTGGTGGCAGCAGTAGCAGTAACTGCTACAATTTCTTTACCCGTCGGCTTGGCGGGCTCTGTTTCTTGTGGTTTTTATCCCCACTCCTTTGTGAGTTTTTCCCTGATATTTCAAGGAATGTAGGAGTTTAGTTTTAAATTTGGTGGGTTTAAAACCAGCAACAGAATCAGAAATAGGAATTGAAGTAGAAGAAGAGTGAAGAAATGAAGGTGGAGTTTTAGAGTTAGCTTTTACCAAACGACCACGTTTCTTTTTCCCTTCTGGTGGCACGTCTGGGACTTGGAGAGTTGGAGGTGCTTTCCTTTTTCTGGTCATGGGTTGCTCAGATGTTGTTTCTTCTGAGTCTTCAGCAGCCTCAACAACCGTAGGTGCCTTCTGAGGAGTCTTCTGAGCTTCCTCAGAAGCCATACTCCTTGTCACCCTTGTTGGAGAAGGATGAGTCACCTTTTGCTTCTTCTTCTTCTTTTCTGAAGGATCGGAAACCTTTTCCTTTCCTTTCTCAGCCTTAGAGGCTGGATGGGACCAGCAGCTCCCTTAGAAGGCTTTGCTTCCTCCTTCTTCTTAGGTGCCCCGTATCTGGTACCTTCTTCTTCTTGATGTTGTTGAAGGTGACCATGGAGAACTTACTGTGGTTGAAGACGTATTCATAGTCTTCAAGTGGGAAGGAGAAATGGTGAGGATTCTGGTCAGAAGGCTTCCGTAAGGTAGACTTGTGAGAGCCCTCTTGGATGAGCCTGGTGCATCATGTAGTTGAGCACCATCCTCCCAAAATCTACTCTTTCCTTCTTCAGCAGGTGGTACAGCAGGCAGGCATCCATGGTGGTAACGTTCCCCATGTCTCCAATCCGAGGGAGAAGGGTGTGTTGCACAACGGAGAAGATGATTCTAGCCTCTTGCGTGAGATGAGGCACCTTTACCCCCTTGAGTGGTAGGCTGTTGCTACCAGTCAGAAGTGTCACGACTTCTTCTTCTGAGTCATCTACCTCCTTGACCCATTCTGGGTCGTCGGCGATGACAGCACCACCATTCAAGGTCTTGAAGACTTTGTTGATGTCAGAGGAGGAGAAGCGGATCTGTTGGTCACCAATCTTGCTCTTGACCCCTTTGTTGGTGAACCTTTCTATTTGCGAATAGAAAGCTCTACCACATTTGGGTAGCACACGTCCTCGGAGCTCATCATGGCTGGCCATCCAGGTTGCTTGAGGAAGGTGAATTGATTTCGTCCACCTTGTAGACATTGAGAGGCAATACCCTTCCCATGGCAAGATTCCGTGGGAGATAAGTCTTGTGGAATAGGGACTGCATTTCCTCATTGTCATAGAGAATATCTTCGGATATCTCATTGAGATTGTTTCTCATTAAGCCCTTGATTTCTCCAGAGACGGCCATTTGAAAGAAAGGTTTTAAGTTTGAGAAGAGATAGAGAAGAACAAGAGAGAGAGAGAGAGAGAGCAGATGAGATTGGAAAGCGAGGAGAGGTTTTGGCAGAGTTTTGGTAAGTTTTGAGCGTAAAGTGCTCAAATGAAACAATGCTATGAGTATTTATAGACATGGCTTGTAACTAGCCGTTTCCTGCCACTTATCCAAAAGTTACCGTTGGTAACTTGTTTCTCGGAAGGTACCTTTCTGAGAGAGGTGGTCCTTCTGAGAAATCCTCCTTCTGAGAGATGTTTCAGAAGATCTCCTTTCTGAGAGATGAGTCTTCTGAGAACAAATTTTCTCAGATAGAGTTTTTTCTTTTTCCTACTTCTAGCTCAGAAGCTTAGTTCTATTGTTCGTCTCAGAGTCTAAACTAGGACTAAGGGGGGTTTCTAAGAGAGAGTTTTTTAAATTTCAAAGCACTTAGAAACGTCTTAGATTGAGAAATCCTTTCAGAACATTGAAACGATCCTCGGGTAAAGGCTTTGTAAATATATCTGAGATTTGATCCTCAGTATTTACAAATTTGAGTTCAATGTCGCCTTTTTGCACATGATCCCGAAATAAAATGATGTTTTATATCAATGTGCTTGGATCGAGAATGCTGAATAGGATTCTTAGCTAAGTTGATAGCACTTGTATTATCACAGAGGATAGGGATTTTGGTGTACCTTATTTGATAATCAAGTAGCTGATTCTTAATCCAGAGCATCTGAGAACAGCAGTTCGCAGCAGATACATATTCAGCTTCAGCAGTTGATAGGGCGATCGTATTTTGCTTCTTGCAAGACCAAGTGATCAAGCATTTTCCAAAGAAGCAGCAGCAGCCACTTGTGCTTTTGCGATCTATCCTATCTCCAGCGTAGTCGGCATCACAGTAACCTACAACATCAGAAGAACAACCTTTCTCGTACCAAAGACCAAGATTAGTAGTTCCACTTAAATATCGTAAAATTCGTTTAACTGCAGTTAAGTGTGATTGCTTAGGCTTAGACTGGAATCTAGCACAGATCCCAACACTGAGTTGGATATCTGGTCTGGAGGCAGTTAAGTAGAGAAGTGAGCCAATCATCCCTCGATAGTTGCTTTCTGAGACTTTCTCACCATCTTCATCCAAGTCAATTACTTGAGAGGGATGCATGGGAGTGCTCATGGGTTTGGCCTTATCCATCAGAAACTTCCTCAGAAAGTTCCTTGGTATACTTCTCTTGATGAATAACTGTCCCTTCGACTCTTGCTTGATTTGCAATCCTAGGAAGAATTTTAATTCTCCCATCATGCTCATCTCGAATTCACCTTGCATAAGCTTGGAGAATTCTTTGCAAAGGCATTCATTGGTTGCGCCAAATATTATGTCATCAACATAAATCTGGACAATCAAGAAGCCAGAGTCTTCTGAGAGCGTAAAAAGAGTTGTGTCCACTTTCCCTCTTGAGAATCCGTTTTTAAGCAGAAAGAGCTCAATCTATCGTACCAAGCTCTTGGAGCTTGTTTCAACCATAGAGAGCCTTTGTAAGCTTGAATACATGATTGGGAATGCATCATTCACAAAACCAGGAGGTTGTTTTACATAAACTTCCTCAGAAAGGTATCCATTCAAGAAGGCAGACTTAACGTCCATCTGATAGAGTTTGAAACCTTTGTGTGCAGCAAAAGCTAGCAACATTCTGATAGCTTCCAATCTTGCGACTGGAGCGAAAGTTTCATCATAGTCTATCCCTTCTTGTTGGTTGTACCCTTGAGCAACCAATCTGCCTTGTTTCTCACGACTTGACCGTTTTCATCAAGTTTTTTCGAAACACCCATTTAGTCCCAATGACACTCTTGCCTTTGGGTTTCTGAGTCAGTTTCCAAACTTGATTTCTCTCGAATTGGTCAAGTTCATCCTGCATGGCATTTACCCAGCTAGGATCATCTAACGCCTCTTCTATGGAATCTGGTTCAAGTTCAGAAACCATAGCAAGATTTGTATAGTTCCTTCTGGTTCTTACGCCACTTTCTGGATTGCCCAAGACTTCATTCTGAGAGATGTTCTTCAAGTCTCTTGAACCTCTGATCCCTTTAGGAGTAGGGTTCTGAGAACGAGACACAGAAGGTTCTCTTTCTGAGTCATCAGAAGCTTGTCCTTCTGAGAATCTAGGTTCCATTGTATTTGGAGAAGTAGATTCTCTAGGTTCTGGAGCTTTGATGATGTTACTAGATTTTTCTTTAGATGAAGATGATTGTTCCATGGGTTGGAAGTCAGTCTCATCATCTATAAGAATTTTCCTTTTGGCTTTCTCAGAAGAGATGTTGAGTTTCTCAAATTCATCTTCTAAGTTAGCATCTTTCTGAGACAGGTCCTTACTAATTCTTTGAACTTAATATGGATTGTCTCTTCAACACATTTACTCCTTTTGTTATATACTCTGTAAGCTTTAGAGGCTGAGGAGTATCCTAGGAAGTATCCATCATCGGACTTAGGATCAAACTTGGAGAGTTTGTCCTTTGTGTTGAGAATAAAACAAGAAGGAAATAAGAAATGTTTGGTATTTATTCTTCCATAGCTCGTAAGGTGTCTTTTTCAGAATTGGTCTTAGAAAGACTCGATTCTGAATCTCTTTCTAAGAGCAATTTTCGAAGCCCATTTGGGGAATCTCAATGGTTCTCTTTAAAAACATCCCCTTTTCGTGTTAATAAGACCCCCCCCCCAAGTGTGCCTCCCTTTACAAACAATCACAGTTTAGTGGTCGGGGAGCACCATAAGCTTACAGAGTCCAATCTTCCCTCAGAAAGATGACTTGAGAAACTCAACAAGAAAGCCTATAGATGATGAGACTGACTTCCAACCCATGGAACAATCATCTTCATCTAAAGAAAAATCTAGTAACATCATCAAGCTCCAGAACCTAGAGAATCTACTTCTCCAAATACAATGGAACCTAGATTCTCAGAAGGACAAGCTTCTGATGACTCAGAAAGAGAACCTTCTGTGTCTCTTCTCAGAACCCTACTCCTAAAGGGATCAGAGGTTCAAGAGACTTGAAGAACATCTCTCAGAATGAAGTCTTGGGCAATCCAGAAAGTGGCGTAAGAACCAGAAGGAACTATACAAATCTTGCTATGGTTTCTGAACTTGAACCAGATTCCATAGAAGAGGCGTTAGATGATCCTAGCTGGGTAAATGCCATGCAGGATGAACTTGACCAATTCGAGAAATCAAGTTTGGAAACTGACTCAGAAACCCAAAGGCAAGAGTGTCATTGGGACTAAATGGGTGTTTCGAAACAAACTTGATGAAAACGGTCAAGTCGTGAGAAACAAGGCCAGATTGGTTGCTCAAGGGTACAACCAACAAGAAGGGATAGACTATGATGAAACTTTCGCTCCAGTCGCAAGATTGGAAGCTATCAGAATGTTGCTAGCTTTTGCTGCACACAAAGGTTTCAAACTCTATCAGATGGACGTTAAGTCTGCCTTCTTGAATGGATACCTTTCTGAGGAAGTTTATGTAAAACAACCTCCTGGTTTTGTGAATGATGCATTCCCGAATCATGTATTCAAGCTTAAAGGCTCTCTATGGTTGAAACAAGCTCCAAGAGCTTGGTACGATAGATTGAGCTCTTTCCTGCTTAAAAACGGATTCTCAAGAGGGAAAGTGGACACAACTCTTTTTACGCTCTCAGAAGACTCTGGCTTCTTGATTGTCCAGATTTATGTTGATGACATAATATTTGGCGCAACCAATGAATGCCTTTGCAAAGAATTTTCCAAGCTTATGCAAGGTGAATTCGAGATGAGCATGATGGGAGAATTAAAATTCTTCCTAGGATTGCAAATCAAGCAAGAGTCGGAAGGGACAGTTATTCATCAAGAGAAGTATACCAAGGAACTTCTGAGGAAGTTTCTGATGGATAAGGCCAAACCCATGAGCACTCCCATGCATCCCTCTCAAAGTAATTGACTTGGATGAAGATGGTGAGAAAGTCTCAGAAAGCAACTATCGAGGGATGATTGGCTCACTTCTCTACTTAACTGCCTCAGACCAGATATCCAACTCAGTGTTGGGATCTGTGCCAGATTCCAGTCTAAGCCTAAACAATCACACTTAACTGCCGTTAAACGAATTTTACGATATCTAAGTGGAACTACTAATCTTGGTCTTTGGTACGAGAAGGTTGTTCTTCTGATGTTGTAGGTTACTGTGATGCCCGACTACGCTGGAGATAGGATAGATCGCAAAAGCACTAAGTGGCTGCTGCTGCTTCTTTGGAAAATGCTTGATCACTTGGTCCTGCAAGAAGCAAAATACGATCGCCCTATCAACTGCTGAAGCTGAATATGTATCTGTTGCGAACTGCTGTTCTCAGATGCTCTGGATTAAGAATCAGCTACTTGATTATCAAAATAAGGTACACCAAAATCCCTATCCTCTGTGATAATACAAGTGTTATCAACTTAGCTAAGAATCCTATTCAGCATTCTCGATCCAAGCACATTGATATAAAAACATCATTTTATTCGGGATCATGTGCAAAAAGCGACATTGAAACTCAAATTTTGTAAATACTGAGGATCAAATCTCAGATATATTTACAAAGCCTTTACCCGAGGATCGTTTCAATGTTCTGAAAGGATTTCTCAATCTAAGACGCTTCTAAGTGCTTTGAAATTTAAAAACTCTCTCTTAGAAACTCCCCTTAGTCCTAGCTTAGACTCTGAGACGAACAATAGAACTAAGCTTCTGAGCTAGAAGTAGGAAAACACAGAAAAAACTCTATCTGACAAAATTTGTTATCAGAAGACTCACCTCTCAGAAAGGAGATCATCTGAAACATCTCTCAGAAGGAGGATTCTCAGAAGGACCACCTCTCTCAGAAAGGTACCTTCCGAGAAACAAGTTACCAACGGTAAACTTTTGGATAAGTGACAGGAAACGGCTAGTTACAAGCCATGTCTATAAATACTCATTGCATTGTTTCATTTGAGCACTTTACGCTCAAAACTTACCAAAACTCTGCCAAAACCTCTCCTCGCTTTCCAATCTTCATCTGCTCTCTCTCTCTCTTGTTCTTCTCTATCTCTTCTCAAAACTCAAACTTTTCTTCCAAATGGCGATCTCTGGAGAAATCAAGGGCTTAATGAGAAACAATCTCAATGAGATATCTGAAGATATTCTCTATGACAATGAGGAAATGCAGTCCCTATTCCACAAGACTTATCTCCCACGGAATCTAGCCATGGGAAGGGTATTGCCTCTCAATGTCTACAATCAGGTGGACGAAATTCAATTCACCTTCCTCAAGCAACCTGGATGGCCAGCCATGATGAGTTCCGAGGACGTGTGCTACCCAAACGTGGTGAGAGCTTTCTATTCGCAAATAGAAAGGTTCACAAACAAAGGGGTCAAGAGCAAGATTGGTGACCAACAGATCCGCTTCTCCTCCTCTGACATCAACAAAGTCTTCAAGACCTTGAATGGTGGTGCTGTCATCGCCGACGACCCCGAATGGGTCAAGGAGGTAGATGACTCAGAAGAAGAAGTCGTGACACTTCTGACTGGTAGCAACAGCCTACCACTCAAGGGGGTAAAGGTACCTCATCTCACGCAAGAGGCTAGAATCATCTTCTCCGTTGTGCAACACACTCTTCTCCCTCGGATTGGAGACATGGGGAACGTTACCACCATGGATGCCTGTCTGCTGTACCACCTGCTGAAGAAGGAACGAGTAGATTTTGGGAGGATGGTGCTCAACTACATGATGCACCAGGCTCATCCGAAGAGGGCTCTCACAAGTCTTACCTTACGGAAGCCTTCTGACCAGAATCCTCGAACATTTCTCCTTCCCACTTGAAGACTATGAATACGTCTTCAACCACAGTAAGTTCTCCATGGTCACCTTCAACAACATTAAGAAGAAGAAGGTACCAGAGACGGGGGCACCTAAGAAGAAGGAGGAAGCAAAGCCTTCTAAGGGAGCTGCTGGTCCGATCCAGCCCTCTAAGGCTGAGAAAGGAAAGGAAAAGGTTTCCGATCCTTCAGAAAAGAAGAAGAAAAAAGCAAAAGGTGACTCATCCTTCTCCAACAAGGGTGACAAGGAGTATGGCTTCTGAGGGAGCTCAGAAGACTCCTCAGAAGGAACCTACAGTTGTTGAGGCTGCTGAAGACTCAGAAGAAACAACATCTGAGCAACCCATGACCAGAAAAAGGAAAGCACCTCCAACTCTCCAAGTCCCAGACGTGCCACCAGAAGGGAAAAAGAAACGTGGTCGTTTGGTAAAAGCTTACTCTAAAACTCCACCTCCCTTTCTTAAATCTTCTTCTACTTCAATTCCTGTTTCTGATTCTGTTACTGGTTTTAAACCCACCAAATTTAAAACTAAACTCCTGCATTCCTTGAAATATCAGGGAAAGTCTCACAAAGGAGTGGGGATAAAAACCACTCAGAAACAGAGCCCGCCGAAGCTGACGGGTAAAGAAATTGTAGCAGTTACTGCTACTGCTGCCACAACCGCTGCTGCTACTACTGCTGCTGTTGAAGAAGAAGCAGAAGCTTCTCATCACTCCTCCCCATCTGGAAATGTCTCCCCCACCAGAGAAGACATTCAGGGGCATGGAGGAAATGTTGCTGATTCCTCTTCCGAGGAAGAAGATGCGGCAAGCTTTCGCATTGAGCATCGCACTCCAGATGCTGGAAGCTCCAAGAAAGAGCCCCAGAAGAAGCCATCTGAGGTTTCTATGGTGGAACTTTCTGAGGCAACCACAACTGAAGTTGCCACTGTAAATGCTGAGTCATTGGCTCAGACGATGCGTGACGTCCAGAAGGCTCTGGATCAACCTTTTGAGACTCCAGAAGCTGCTCAGCTGCAACACCAACAACAACTACAGCATGAGGAAGCCTTAATTGAACCAACTTCTGAGGTGGGTCTCCTCTCTACTGAGATCCCTTTGGAACATGAGGAAACTCATGTCTCAACACATGATGTAGTGCCAGGGACCACCAGCACTGGGCTCGGCTCAGAGGTGGGCGCTGACGCTACCATGGCTGCCGGAGTTGCAGCAGTTGAGGCATTTGTTGCCCACAGTTCCTCAGAAGGAACTCAATCTGAGAAGGACTCTCAGAAGGAACCAGCGGTTCCTCCTCAAGATATAACAGAGGTTCCTCCTACATCCTTTGATCAACAAGGTCCCACTTTCTCAATAACGGACTCAATGATTGGTTCCGGCTTTCAGCTGGGAAGGATGGTAGTCACCCCACCCTCTGTGCAATTTCGGCCTTTCTTTGGTCGAACTGAGAAGTTGAAGTGCATTGAAGCCATGCATAGCCAAATATCAACCTTCAACCTCCCCGACGATGCCCAGACTTCTGGCGCTATGGAGCAACCATCAGCTAGGCAACCCTCTGATCTAGATCTTACTCTAGTTTCTGAGGACACTCAAAGGCAGCCTTCCATTGAACTTGCTGTTATTGAAGGTAAAGCTGTCCAAGAAGAAGATCCTCCTGAATATCAAACAAGGGATATAATCGATGAAGTACTTGAGGCTGAAGTCTCTCGTCCTCCTTCATCTCAACCCTCATCTTCTCAACAGCCTTCCACTACCTCTGACCTCCCTCCAGAATGCGCTCAGAATGCGACTCAGAGCGAGATTCTCATGGAGATATGCCAGCTGCTACGCTACATTGCCAGAAGGCAGTAGTTCTAAGTCAATGATGGCGTTTATGTCTTAGCCACCCTTTTTGATGTAACAAAGGGGGAGTAGATAAACGATAAAATTTTTTTTACATTGGCTATCGTAAACACTAGGCTAGAACTTAGGGGGAGCAACAACTTAGGGGGAGCCAAATCTTTTGTATCTTTACAAAATCATAAATGAAAAATCATTATTTTGGCATCTCATGTTTTACCTATTTTATGCTTATCTTTTATTATTTTTGCATATCTTGATTTACTTAGCTTGGTATTTCTGAATCTCATACATATTTACCATGAAATACATGCTATGTAATTGATAATCTCGAACAGTAATCATACATTGCATACTTGAACTGTTGATTATCTCAGCCTTCTAAGAAAATAACGAAGCCTTCTCTCAGAAAGCTAAATTAGTTTCTAAGAAAGCAAAAGTGAATTCTGAATAAGATATGAACTTACTCAGAAACACTTCTGAACTTAAGCAAAATTATTATCTTAAGACTTAAGTTGTTATCATCAAAAAGGGGGAGATTGTAAGCTCCAGAACCCTTCTGAGAGAATTAAGCATAATTCTCTTAGAGTTATGAAAGTTTTAATGATAACAAGGTAAGCCATAAGTATAAAATTTTACTTAAGGTTTTGTTAATATGTGCGCTAAGTGTCTCAGAAAGCTTTAAATTATTGCAATGCCATGAGCAAAGATCAAGACAAAACATCAAGTAGCCTTGAAACCAATTGACAAAATCATAGCGCCAAAGATATCAGAAAGGATGTCTCAGAAGCGCTGAAGGTGAAAACATGTTTCTGAGGAAAGAACACTGTCGCCTCAGAAAGGTCTCAGAAGACCTTGCGACTAGTAGTTCTCAGAAGGGTCTTCCCTCAGAAGGTTCGCCTCAGAAGTCCGTACAACTCTTAGAAGGTTGGACTCAGAAGCAACCAAGTGTCTGGACTCAAGGAAGTGCAAACAGTCTCAGAAAGCTCTCTACAACTAGCCAAGGAAGTGGGAACACGCGCACTGTGCAGTTCTGAAAAGTTCCTCATTTTACGCTGACTGTAGCAGGGAGCCGTTCTGAAAAGGACACAGCCACATAAGCAAAGTGAAAGCTTCTAATTTCGCGGCTCTTTGATGCCTATATATATGAGTTCAATTCCAGAGCAATGTGACGAAACTCTTGCGCTAAAAATCTTGATTAAACGTGCCAAAATTCTGTTGAATTGAAAATCATTTGCGAAAACTTAGAACTTTCTCAGAAAGACAATTTTTACGAAATTGTTTCTCTAACTTTGCAAAATCTTCTAGTTCTGAATTGGTGTAAATTCTTACATTTGTAAGTTAATTCTAGAAGTCTACTAAGTGTAAAACTAGGTTTGTAACTTAGTCTTGGTAGTTATTTTCGATCAAATCAAACCTTCGAAAAACGCTAAGTCCTTCTTTGTGTGAAGGCAAGTTTAAGTCCTCTGGTGTTTGAGGCAAAGTTCGAAGTCCTTAAGTGTTTAAGGCAAGGAAGTCCTCTGTTGTGAGGCAACGAAGTCCTTAAGTATTTAAGGCAAGGAAGTCCTCTAGTGTGAGGCAAGGAAATCCACTTCGGGTTGTGAAGTGGTGGAAGTCCTTTACTTGGTAAAGGCAGTGTTGTCTGAGAAGGCACATTAAGAAGAATATCTAAGAACTCTCAACTGAAGGTTGAGGACTGGAGTAGGTTGGTTATAACCGAACCAGTATAAAATTCTTTGTGTTAAGCTTTTCTCCCTTGCTTTTTACTTGCATAAATTTTGAGAAAAACTCTATCACGATTCTAATTGAGAGGTATCGTGAAAACCTTATTGATCAAAATCAGAAAGCTTTTAAGAAACTCAAACCTTAAGTCTTTTTCTCAAAATCTCTCAGAAAGGAACTTTCTCAGAAAGAATAAGTTCTCAGAAACTTAATCTTCTCAGAAAGCATTTTCCGCTGCAAACTCTTAATCATACCTTCTGAGTAAAAACAGCTTTCTAAGTAAAAGTTTTAACAAGCAATTTTTAAAACTTGCACGATTCAACCCCCCCCTTCTCGTGCACACATACAATTTAAAAATTCAAGAACAAGAACTTTTGAAGAACTCAAGAACAAGTGTTGTTCGCAAATCTTGTTGTGATAACGCTTCAACAGGTAATTCATAGATGAATCATGTTCATTCACATGGGTCCTTGTGTGGGAATTGCATAAAAGTTTTTGTTTTCCGCTGCGCCTTTATGCGTGATTTCCAAACACTTATAGCCGATGGCCGAGATGTAGGTCTAGGATGCGTGGGATTTCTTGATGATGTGAGGTATCTCTTAAGAAACACCTCCAAGCTATGCTCACACAACCCAAGAAGGGGGGTGAATTGGTTGTGTACACTTTTTGCACTTTCTTCTTTATTATTCTATCACTTCTACAAACCTCAAAGATTGATCAAGTCTTTGATACTTGTCAAGAATTAGTCAAAACAATAAGAATCAAAAATGTTATTTGTGATATCAGAATTCTTAATCAAATGTATGACATACACAGAAATCAATATGTCAATCACAATGATTTATTTTGCACATCGGATTATTAATCACTAATATCACACAACTTTAGATATCAAGCTTTCTCAACAATCAAAACAATATCAGAAATAACTCTTTCAGAATCACTTTCTGGACCACTTTCTGATCTAGCTTTCTGAACTCCCTTCAGAATCTCATCAGAATCTTGTTTCATAATCAATATGTTTCTGAACAATTATTTCACAAACAAATCAATCAACACAATACAATATGATATGTCTCTCAATTGCAATCAGAAATCTAAGCAACAATTATGCAGAGAACAAAACACAGTTTCTTAAGAAAGTGTTCTTGAGAAAACTAATTACAGATATCAAATCTCAAATTTCTCTTTCTGTAATATGTTCTTTAAATTGTTTATTTCATATTTCAATTACCCAAATAACAAATATCATATACCAGAAAGTTAAACACATAAAGATTCCTTTAGCTTTAGTTTCTTTAACTTTCAGATTGTTGTTTCAAATTTGTTCTTGAGATATTCAATCAGAAATAAAAAATATCAGATTATAAGCACAGTTTCTCAGTAATCAAAACAATTAATGCAAATAGTGAAAGGTTAGAGAGGTTGGACCAATTTTATACTGGTTCGGCCAATGTGAGCCTACATCCAGTTCTTCAATCTTCCAAAGACTGAGTTCCACTAGAAATGCACCAGAAAGAACAAGTATCAATACAAACATTTTGCAACCTTCTCAGGTTCGACACTCTAGAATATCCCCTTCTAAAGATTTGCCACTCTCCAAATATCCCCTCCAGAAAGATTTTCCTACCTTGAATCACACCAAGGACTTTTCAGAACTTTGCTTCTGATCATCCTTTCTATGAACTACTTCCTTGAGAAATTGACTTCAATTATCTTCTGATCCGGTTTCTCTAAACCTCAATCTCTTTGAGCTTGATCAGCTTCTGAAATCTTTAACTTCAGAAACTCCTTCTACTTTTCAATCTTCACAATTGAATCAGAACATTATCCTGATCTCCCTTTCTTGAGCCTTCTTTTCTTTTCTTAACTCACAGCTCTTTTCTTGTTTTTTCAAATGTATCTGAGTTTCTCTCTCAGACTTCTCTTTCTGTTTAAGCTCTTTCTTTTCTCTCAGACTGATTTTTCTATCACTCTGATCTTTTCTTTTTTGTGCTATATCATATATTCTCTATATATTTCTAAATACAACTCGAGACTCATCTATTTATAGAGAGCTCTTTCAAATTGAAGATGCACAGTTGTCATTAACAGCTATATTACTTGGCGGGAAAGCTAATATGGATAAGGTTTTATCCATTTACATTTTAAACTTAATTCCCTTTTTCTAACATGTGCAAAATATAATTTTCTACTTTCCATACACATGCACTAAAACAAATATACATCATAATCTAATATTCAACATTCAACTCAGTTCTGACTTTGGCTTTGTCAACCAGAAACTCATTAAGTTTCTGAGTAACTTTCTGGATACATATCAGAAACTCATTAAGTTTCTGAATCATCTTCCAGCTTCTGAAATTCTTCTCTTGACTTTCTCATATGTATTACAAAGCTTTTACATTATATAATCTTAATACACAACTAATCCTATTAACTATGCTTCTATTACAAATATTAGAATTGTTTCAATACAATACATGAAGCATCTCTCACTTACTTTCTCACAGTGGTTTCTCAATATAAAGAAGCTTTCTCATCCTATTACAATCATTTATACTATAGCTTCTCAATACAACTCACAAAGTTACATGAGTTTTGTTATTATCAAAACCAACTGAGGAATTACATTAACAACCTCCCCCTTTTTGTTGATGACAAAACTTATGTAATCTTTCAATGTTTTCTCAGATTTTTAAAACAAAAACATAGCATTGATGTAGAGTTTAGAAAACACTTTTCAAAAAGACTACTTTCAGAAACTTATATATGATTATATTAGAAATTATATAATCATCAGAAATCATCAGTAATAATGTTTCAGAATTCCAACATTACACAGTATCTATCATACTACCTTCTGAACAATACATGTATCAATGAGAATCATATGTCCAGGGAATATATGTAGTGTTTATTGTTATCAGAAACTATAAACTCCCCCTTTCTGAACTATTTTCCAGAAAGATTACATCCATTAATTCTCCCCAAATCATTCTCCCAATACATGAAAGATTACAGTAAATCATTATCCCCCTTTTTGTCATAATCAAAAAGGTTTAAACAGATATAATGTTGAGTTTGTTTCTATGAACTACAAATCTATCTTCTGATAGGGGTTTGGTAAAAATATCAGCCAAATTGTGTTCAGTTTCAACAAATTTTCGTTCAATATCACCTTTTAATACATGATCTCTAATAAAGTGATGTTTGATATCAATGTGTTTAGTTCTAGAATGAAACACTGGATTTTTAGCAATGCAAATAGCACTTGTACTATCACAAAGCAAAGGTAAAGATTTGTACCTCAAGTGATAATCTTCTAATTGGTTTCTGATCCACAAAAGTTGTTTACAATTTGATGATGCAACAACATACTCTGCTTCAGCAGTTGATAATGCAACAGTTTCTTGTTTATTGCATGACCAAGTTACCAATTTGTTTCCTAGAAGACAACATCTTCCAATAGTGCTTTTCCTTTCTATTTTATCACCATCAAAGTCTGAATCTGTATATCCTAACACATCAAAAGTATCTCATTTCTCATAGAAAAGACCAAGATTAATAGTACCTTTAAGATATCTAAAGATCCTTTTCACTAATCCTAAATTAGAAACTTTTGGTTTAGATTGAAATCTAGCACAATATCCTACACTAAACTTAATATCAGGTTTACTTGATGTTAAGTAAAGCAAAGAACCTATCATGCCTCTATATTCAAATTCATTAACACTTTCTTCATTTTCATCATGTTCAAGAGATTGTGAGGGGTGTATAGGTGTAGACATAGACTTACAATCTAGCATATTGTACTTTCTCAACAGTTTATTACAATATTTAGATTGATGAATAAATATACCATTTTCTAGTTGCTGAATTTGAAGTCCCAAGAAGAATCTGAGTTCTCCCATCATGCTCATTTCAAATTCCTGTTTCATCAACTTAGAAAAATACTCACAAAGACTTGTATTAGTAGAACCAAAGATAATGTCATCCACATAAATCTGTAGAATCAACAAATGCTTATCTTTATGCAGTGTGAATAAAGTATTATCCACTAAGCCTCTTCTGAATCCATTCTTCATCAGAAAGGAGCTTAATCTCTCATACCAAGCTCTTGGAGCTTGTTTCAAACCATATAAAGTTTTTGTCAACTTGTAAACATGATTTTGATATCTTTCATTTTCAAATCCAAGGGGTTGCTTAACATATACTTCTTCAGAAATGTAACCATTTAAGAAAGTTGATTTAACATCCATTTGATACAAAATGAAATTTTTGTAACAAGCAAAAGATAATAAGATTCGAATAGCTTCTATCCTAGCAACAGGAGCATAGGTTTCATCATAATCAATACCTTCTTGCTGTGTATATCCCTGAGCCACTAATCTAGCCTTGTTTCTCACTACTTCACCATGTTGATCTAGTTTGTTTCTGAATATCCATCTAGTTCCTATCATTGTTTTTCCCTTAGGTTTCTCAACTAAGAACCAAACTTTGTTTTTCTCAAACTGATCTAGTTCCTCTTTCATAGCATCTAACCAGTTTTTATCTTTTAAGGCATCAGAAACAGAATCAGGTTCAACTAGAGATACAAAAGCATTAAGTGATCTCCTAGTTCTAACACCATGTGAAGTTTCACCAATAATGAGATTTTGATCAAGGGATTTTAATTCATTTTTGCCTCTGGTTATATTTTCAGAAGAAATATCATGATTAATATGAGTAGAGAAATCATTTAATTGGTTTGAAGTTACCAAATTATCATCAGAAATACATGTTTCTGAACTTTGATTCTGAGTGGTTTCTGAACTAGTATTCTGGTCCAATTCAGAATTTGGTTTCTGAGCAGCTTCTGAATTCTGATTCTGAACTTCCTTTGAGTTTGTTAATTCTGAACCCCAAATGTATGGATTCTTCCACAGTAAGAATCCTTTTGTTATACACTGTAAAAGCTTTAGAATTCAAAGAATATCCTAAGAATATAGCATTATCAGACCTGGCTTCAAACTTGTCAAAATTATCTCTTGTATTTAGTATATAGCAATCACAACCAAATACATGAAAATAAGATACAATAGGTTTCTTATTGAACCACAACTCATATGGAGTTTTCTTAAGCAATGGTCTAATGAACACCCTATTCTGAACATAACAAGCAGTATTCACAGCTTCAGCCCAGAAGTATTTTGCTACATTTCTTTCCAACATCATGGTTCTAGCCATCTCTTGTATACTTCTATTTTTCCTTTCTACAACTCCATTTTGTTGAGGAGTTATAGGATTAGAAAAAGTATGAAATATACCAGATTCCTCACAAAGGTTTCTGAACAAATGATTTACAAATTCTCCTCCATTATCACTTTTAATGGTAGAAACTTTGTAACCCTTTTCATTCTGAATCCTTTTGAGAAACAATCTGAATTTTTCAAATATTTCATCTTTTGATCTTAGAAAGAAAATCGAGCAAAATCTAGAGTAGTCATCAACTATTACAAACACATATTTCTTTCCTCCTAGACTAGTTGTTCTAGATTGACCAAAAAGATCCATATGCAATAGCTCTAGAGGCCTTTTAGTAGCAACATCAGCAATGTGTTTGAATGAGGTTTTAACTTGCTTTCCTCTTTCACACTCATCACAAGTTTTATCCTTATTATAGAGAATCTTAGGCAGTTCTCTTACAAGGTCTTTGGTAGAGATTTCAAAAATCAATCTCATATTGATATGGCCTAGCTTTCTGTGCCACAACCATTTGTCATCAACCAAAGATAATAAACAATTCAGATTCTGAGAATCCAAATCATCTAGATACAAAACATATGTGTTGCCTATCCTATGTGCTGTAAACTTAACCTTGTTATTAACAGGATCAAACACTTGGACCTTAAACTTATAAAAAAGAACATTCAAGTTAAGATCACAGAACTGACTTACACTCAACAAGTTGTGTGTGAGCCTATCTACCAACAATACATTGCTAATAAAATGTTTGGATGTCTTACCAACATCACCAATACCTTTTACTTGAACACATGTACCATCAGCAAATCTAACTTGACCTTTGTTCTTGTGTTTAAGTTGGATGAAGCACTCTCTCTGTCCAGTCATGTGTCTGGAACATCCTGAGTCCACATACCACCTTTTCTGATCCATGGTTTTGGTTTTTAAGCATTTCTGCAAGTAATTTCAGATGAATTTTAGGTATCCAAAGTTTATTGGATCCTTTGTTGTTTCCTTTGGATTTCTGATATTAGAATCATACTTTCCTTTGGATTTATATAACCAGCAATCATCAGAAATATGATTAGTTTTAGAGCAGTAAAAACATTTTGCCTTTCTGAAGGTTTTCTTAAAAGACTTTTTATGTTTTCCAAATCTGCTTTCTGGAACAAAACCAATCCCATTTTTATCAAAATAAGTTGTTTGTGATCCTAAAATCATTTCAAGATTTTTAGTACCATTAACAAACTTTTCCAAATCCTTTCTCAAAAGAATATTGGTTTTCAAAAGATCAGCACACTTTTCAGAACGCTCTTTGGTTTCTGAATCCTCTTCAGAAACAGATTCACTTTTTGAACTTGAAGTATCAGAAACTGTGGCAGTTTCTGGTGCTTCTTTAGACTTCTTAAGAATGCTAATATCATTTCCCAAATCAATTTTCTCAAATATCAAAAGATCATTAGCATCTTGATGGATGTTGTCGCAACACCCATAAATTTAATTATCTATAAAACCAAGTTCCCCTAATATAGTTTAGTGGAAACCAGGGTCGTCTCTCACAAGGAATGACTAAGAGAGCAATACACAAGACTAGTTGTATGAGGGTTGTCACAAGTTGGGGGTTTTTGTTTTGGATGCAAAAGAAGTAAATTGGAATAATAAAAAGCAGTGATTTATGAGGTAGAACATTCATAGGGGTGTTTATCATTGGCTACAAAAGAATGCATGAGTTGATTAATTACGCCGGAGTTAGATCTAACTCCTTTGTTGTGATTCTAATGATTAATTGCCTAGAATGAGATTAATCAGTGAGATCTCACCTTTAGTTTCACTTTCAACAATTGTTAAAGCCAATCATATTAATCTAATTAAAGAGACTAATCAGCCAATTAATTAATCATTACCAAACCCTGATATGCCATGCATCAATTAATCAAAAAACACATAAACACATGCCAATGAATTAGCCTAACTCAATCGAGTAAGCCAAGACAAAGGGTTAAACACACAATTTAAGATCTCAAATTATATGCCAAGGTTTGATAATGAAAACTTATGCAAGATTAAGAACAAAGCCTCAATTTACCCCAATGATGTTTACACCCTCATAAACCACCAAGAGACTTAGTTACTCATGGAGGAAATAAAAGGGAAGAAATTAAATTGGAATTAAAAATAAAGATGGAATGAAGAAAGTAAATAACTTGAACAATAAAGAGTAAAGTAAGAGAAATAAATGCAAATGGAAAGATGGAAAAACGAATAACTGAATTAATTAAAGAGTAACTTACAAAACCCAAAGGGCTAGACGAATAACGTTGGAAATACAAATGAGGGAGCTAGAGCTATACTAGGAAAAATATGGAATTCTAATGGAGGAAATTAACTCTAACTAAAACCTAGGGTTGAAAGTAAGTAAAGAAAAGATATGAAAGTAATAGTAAGAATGTCGAGGTGTGAAGAGGTGGTGTTTCTGATGCATTAGCCTTCTTTAAATAGAGTGAGCAGCCTCCAAACCCTAGCTAATTGGGCCCCCAGCTCGGCCTAGCAGATAGGGTTATGCTGTAACAGAATTGCACGCGCGGCGCTGGGGCGCGTATAGCTTGCTAGGGCGCTAGTGCTGTGCACATGATGGATTCAAGTGGGTCTCGCGCGCTGGAGCGCGCTGAGGGCGCTGGGGCGCTCAATGCTGATTCTGAATTCCACTGCTCTGCTCCTTGCTCAGTTCCTGATGTCTACAGCTCCAATAATACCCATGACTTGCACCAAAAATACAAAATATCCAAGATCAAGTGCAAAGGTCATCCTTGAATTGCAAAAACATCATAGAACTTGTTACTTTAGTCTTTATTTCTATTAAGCCCAAATTAATTCCAAATTGTATTAAGTATAATAAAAGGCTAAAATAGAGCAAAGAAATGCATACAATCGTCCAAATTAAGGGCATAAAATATTGGCAAAAACCACGTTATCAAATATCCCCACACTTGAACAATTGCATGTCCTCATGCAAAAGCAGTGATTCCAAGCATCTCTCAAAGTAAAGCATTGGCTACACATCTAACACCTAAGTCCTAAAAGAAAAATCTACAGATGATGGAAAGTTATTCAAAACAGCACACCTTGGTCAGAATTATGCAATACCCACAAACATGGTATAAGTTGGCATTAAGAGAAATTCATGAGTTAGGAGAATCAGTTCATGTTATGCAGAGTTGGTTGATTGGCCCTCACCAGTGTGTTTTTCTCTCAATCACTCAGTGTTTTGGCTAAGCACTCAATTGAATAATTCACACAAGTATTCACATTCCATAAATTTGCTATGCTCATAACATTGCAATTCTACAAACATGGTGCATCAAGAAGTCTTTTCAAGGTTGTAACGGGGCTTGGGACAGGTGTGGCATATATGGGAAGTGGACTTAATTCCAAAAAACTAAGACTTCATGGTTTGATCGATCCTAGATGACTTCTATCACTAAAGAAAAGATGGAGAGAGAAGAGATGGAGAGAATAGAAATACCCAAAATCAATAACCCATAAATTCTCAATTTTTACATTCCCAAGGTTCCCAAATAGTTCCACATTAGTTCCAAGTAACCCAACAACCTTTATTTGCAGAATTCACATTTTTTTCTTGATTTTTCTGTATTTTTCAATTTTTTTTTTGAATGAATTCCTCATCTCAATTCTTTTGGTAATTGAAATGAGGTGGAAAAGAAAATAACAAAAGACCACTTATATAAAAAAATGAAAGAAAAAGCTACCCTTACAGTTATATTCCCATATTTTACAATTTATACCAGTGCTCAATTTAACCCAATTTTCCCACACTTAAGACCTTTGCCCAACAATCAAACCATGTCCTCCTAGTTCTCAGAAGGGATTTTTCATTGTTTTTCTGTCTTTGGCTTGTAATGAGCTTAGTAACAATAAAGGGATAAAGGCTCAAATTGGCAACAAACAATGGGAATTGTGTATAGGTTGGCTATTTGGCTAAGTGGCTTTTAGATGTAAAAACAAAATCATGCCTCAATCACACGCAACATGTATAAAACGCAAAACAAGAATCAAGCAAATTCAGGAATAACAAATACAAGTGTGTGTGTTCCCATAGAAAGAAAGTGATCAGTTGATGTATGTAATCACAGTAAGACTCAAATCTCACAGGTAATCCAAACAACCAAACAGAGATAACACCAACAATTCAAACTCATATTAGATAATTATGCCAACATTTCTGAGTTAAATTCAAAGGGCAAAGCAATTTCAGACCAAAAGGTGCTATAAAGAAAACTACCCAATCATCTACCTAAAAACACATAAAAACAAAACAAAATAAAAGAAAAGAAAAAGAGTTAGGCATGCTATTATTTACAAAAGCCAAATTTTCTACACCCTCCCCACACTTGAATGAGACATTGTCCCCAGTGTCAACAAAATAAAGAACAGAGAAAAAGGGTATAGAAAGGACTTACGGAGGACTCAATCGTCCTCTGAACCATCATCATCCTCGTCACCGTCCTCCTCCTCGGCCTCATCATCCTCATCATCATCGTTGTTCTCGTCCTCATCGACATCAATAGGAGCCTGGGAATGTCCCGGAGCTCCTTAACCGGCGGAAAAGCGCTGGTCGATGTAGGCTCGGAAATCTCTCTGCGTCTCAGCGACTGGGCATAGTAAGTCCGCATGGCCAGATATCGCTGATCATGATAGCTCTAAGCAGCAGCAAACTACTGATCGAAGTACTCTCTCATGTTGACCTCCATCTGGGTCAACTCTGCAATAATGGAATCTAGAGGATTCCCTGCTGGCTGGCTCTTATTCTGAGATGTTGCGTCCTTGGTAGCGAGACCGGCGGCGGTGATGCTGTTGTGTGGCCCTTACCACTCATCGTCAACGTACTCTGGCACACCACACTGAATAGCCAAGGAGGTGACCAGAGAAGGGAAGGGGAGCCACCGGTTGGCCTTAATGTGGTGGGCCTGATGCATGGTGCGCTGCAGGCGAGTGGGCAAGTCCACCCAGTGGCCCTCCATAATGCAGTAGAGATGGAGGGCTTGCTCGGTGGTGAGGTCGGAGATGTGGGAGACTGGATGGATATGGCTGAAATAGATGTGGGACCACGCTCTGGTCTCCAGGTTGAGCATGTAATTCTTCAGCGTGCGGGGGAGCATATTGGCTCCCAGTGTCCAGCTGGAACCGGGAAGGCAGAGGCGGTTCTTGATCACCTCCAACCCCGTATCAGCCATAGTCTGAATGGCATCTGGCTCTCCGAACGCGTAATCAGGCTCCGGGGCGATCTGAATATGCGTGGCAATGCTTGCCACGTCTATCGGGATGAAGTTGCCCCCGAGGAATACCTCAGTAGCGGTGCGTTCGTGGAAGTTGGCATAGAACTCCCGCACCCAGGTGATGTTCGCCCTGATGGGGGCACTAAGAAGATAGTGGGCCCACCCCCGCCTCTCAATCTCTGCTACGACCATGTCGAGCCGTCCCTGGACCTCAGCGTAGAACTGATACCCCAACTCAAAGAGGGGTTTCCTCTTATGAATGGTGGCGTGGAAGGCCAACTCGGCGGTAATGTCTAGGAACCGTGCTGGGTCGTGAGGCTGATCATAGGAGTGATCATCCTCCTTAGTGGTGCGCACTCTCTTCCCTTTACCGCCTCGAGTTCGTGGTGACATGCCTGCGAAGTTAAGGATTAAGACAACTAAGTTCCAAGAGATAGTCCAAATATTGGCTAATGTCAATTCTAGTCATGCCATAAATAAATGCAAATGCAAAACGAAATGCAGTAAAACAGTGAGAAATTCCTAATTTAGCAAGCAACTAATACTAACAGATTCGGCCAATTCTGCAGCAGGTCGGCGCTCGGGCACGGAGGACGCGCTGGAGCACACGACTTGTAATGGAACGGAAATGCCTCGCGCTCGAGCGCGTATAGTGCGCCGGAGCGCACGAGGGTTCCGGTGACAGCAAGAACAGCGCAAAATAGTGCAAACAGAACTCCAACTCGAAATCTTTCACCATACAATCCGATTAAATCATATACCATGCAAAACCAACCGATTAAACTCACACAAAACAACCAAAAATCGCATTTATCATCTTCCAATCAATCAAAAGCCGATTTTCTATTAAGAACAAAGAAAAGATTGAGTGTTAGACCAACGTACCTTGATAGGATGCAATGCTATGACAAGATGAACAAATGTATGGAGGCAAATATGAGCAAATGTGTGAAAACTGGTGAGAGGGAGAAGAGGGTTCGTGGCTGCTGCGCTGGAGCCGAGAAGGGAGAGAATGGGTCGAATGGTCTGCAATTTGGGATTTTAGGGTTTTGAAGAAACCCTTTCGCGCTAGAGCGCAATGAGCGCGCAGCCCAAACGCAGCATTTCATTAAACGAGACGTGCGTGCTGGGGCGCGTAAGTGGCGCCCGGGCGCGGCTTCTGATGCAGAATCGGTATTTTACTGCTATAATTCTTAAAATGCATGAAACTATCCTAATTAATTTAAATGCATGCAAAAATTAAAGATGCAAATGAATATAAAATACGGAAAAATAAAATACGGGAAATAAAATACGGAAATTGAAATACGGAAATTAAAAGTACTGAAAAATAAAGAAAACCGGTGGGTTGTCTCCCACGAAGCACTTTGCTTTAACGTCCTTAAGTTGGACGGTCAACCGTTTCAAGGCTACTTTGGTCCAGAATTATCAGCACCAGCTCCTCCAGTCATGATGTGGATGGCACTCACATTCCCCTTGGGATTAGGAACTGTCTGAGATGGGATCTGTGAAGTGTCATCTTGTTCATAGGCTTGTGTGGCCGGATTTCCCTTCATTTGGTTGACCTCATTCTGCAAGTTCAGCATCATCCTTTGTTGCGGTGGTGGAGGCAAGGCCATTGGAGCCTAGTATGGGGCCTGGGGTTGCCTTTGATGAGGAGGTTGGTACCGAACCTGCTGAGGTTGTTGGACTTGTTGTGTTTGTGGATTGTTATTCCACCTCAGGTTCGGGTGATTCCTCCAACTTGGGTTATAGGTGTTCCCCGTAGGTTGATTCTGTGGCTGAAACTGAGGTTTTCCCGGAAAAGTGTTTGCAGCTGCTACAAATTGTTGCCTCTTCTTGAAGGTGTGGGCATTGGTCAGGTGGATGGGATTCCAAAGAACATATCCCACACACCATTGCTTGGCTTGAGGTTCCCGGTTTGGCTTGGTTGATGGCCAATTGCTTCATGAAGGTAGCAATCTCATCCAGCTTCTAGTGTAGGCCACCACTCTCTTGTTGAGCTGCCTCATTCACCCCTTTGGTCACGGTAGTCGCTCTTGTGCCAAACTGCTATGAGTTGACAGCCATGTTCTCGAATAGGATTCTCGCGTCTGCCGGAGTCTTGTCCATCAGAGCACCACCACTAGCGGCGTCAATCATCCAACGGTCCATACCGGTCAAACCCTCATAGTAATACTGGATCAATAATTGCTCGGAAATCTGATGGGTTGGACAACTTGCCACTAGTTTCTTGAATCTCTCCCAGTACTCATTGAGAGACTCACCTTGTAGTTGGCGGATGCCACTGATGTCCTTCCTTATGGCAGCTGCCCTAGAGGCTGGGAAGAATTTCTCCAAAAAGATTTTCTTCATGCCAATCCATGTGGTGACAGCTCCATTTGACAGATTCAAGAACCATTGCTTCACCTGACCGTCTAGAGAGAACGGAAAAGCCCGAAGCTTCACGTGTTCTTCGTTGACTCCTCTTGGCTTGAGAGTTTCACACACCACATGGAATTCTTTCAGGTGTTGGTGTGGATCCTCTCCGGCCAATCCGTGAAATTTAGGGAGCAAATGGAGAATAGCTTTCTTAAGCTCGAACTTAGTGTCCAACCTCGGGTAGGTAATCCCCAAAGGTTGTTGACTGAGGTCAGGTGCTGCAAGTTCCTTCAGGGTGGGCTGATAGTCTGCCATAATCGAACTCGGACCTGAAACACTAACAGACAAATCAGAAAGTTCAGGACCAATGAAAAGTAGCGTTTCAAACGGTGGATCTTCCAGTTGCCCTTGAGACTCAGTAAACCCTCTCCTAGCTTGCCTTATTTTTCTCAAAGTGTTTTCAATTTCAGGATCAAAAATAGCAAGCTGGGGATCCGGTTGTGATCGAGGCATGCACAACTGCAACCTTGCAGTCGCAGTCGCGCGTTGGGGTGTTGTACGGGCGCTCGAGCGCGTGTGACAGTAGCAGACTCAGCTGTTCTTGGAACAGCGAGTCTGGGAAGAGCAAATGGAAATAAAAACAAGAAAATAAAATGCAAAATAAAGGGAAAATCTTTTTTTTGTTTTTATTTTGGAAATAAACAAAGAAAAACAAAAGAAAACGGTTATGTACACTATTCACAAATCAAACAACTAGTGATTACTTTTATCGCCATTCCCCGGCAACGGCGCCAAAAATTTGATGGTTGTTGTCGCAACACCCATAAATTTAATTATTTATAAAACCAAGTTCCCCTAATATAGTTTAGTGGAAACCAGGGTCGTCTCTCACAAGGAATGGCTAAGAGAGCAATACACAAGACTAGTTGTATGAGGGTTGTCACAAGTTGGGGGTTTTTGTTTTGGATGCAAAAGAAGTAAATTGGAATAATAAAAAGCAGTGATTTATGAGGTAGAACATTCATCGGGGTGTTTATCATTGGCTACAAAAGAATGCATGAGTTGATTAATTACGCCGGAGTTAGATCTAACTCCTTTGTTGTGATTCTAATGATTAATTGCCTAGAATGAGATTAATCAGTGAGATCTCACCTTTAGTTTCATGATAATGTGGTTTTTGCTAATATTTTATGCCCTTAATTTGGACGATTGTATGCATTTCTTTGCTGTATTTTAGCCTTTTATTATACTTAATACAATTTGGAATTAATTCGGGCTTAATAGAAATAAAGGCTAAAGAAACAAGTTTTATGATGTTTTTGCAATTCAAGGATGACCTTTGCACTTGGTCTTGGATATTTTGTATTTTTGGTGCAGTTCATGGGTATTATTGGAGCTGTAGGCATCAAGAACTGAGCAAGGAGCGGAGCAGTGGAATTCAGAATCAGCATCGAGCGCCCCAACGCCCTCAGCGCGCTCCAGCGCGCGAGACCCACTTGAATCCATCACGTGCACAGCACTGGCGCCCT
Organism: Aeschynomene evenia; assembly: GCA_013621005.1. Lineage (NCBI taxonomy): Eukaryota > Viridiplantae > Streptophyta > Magnoliopsida > Fabales > Fabaceae > Aeschynomene > Aeschynomene evenia. The sequence goes on along the minus strand of CM024267.1, from coordinate 17,850,683 downwards.
AGCGAGCTATATGCGCCCCAGCGCTGCGCCGCAATTCTGTTACAGCATAACCCTATCTGCTAGGCCGAGCTGGGGGCCCAATTAGCTAGGGTTTGGAGGCTGCTCACTCTATTTAAAGAAGGCTAATGCATCAGAAACAACACCACTTCACACCTCTACATTCCTACTCTTACTTTCATAGCTTTACTTGCTTTAAACCCTAGCTTTAGTTAGAGTTAATTTTCTCTCCATTAGGATTTCATCTTTTTCCTAGTTTAGCTCTAGCTTCTTCATTGTATTCCCAACGTTGTTCGTCTAGCCCTTTGCGTTTTGCAAGTTACTCTTTAATTAATTCAGTTATTCGTTTTCCATCTTTCCACTTGCATTTAATTCTCTTGCTTTATTCTTTGTTGTTCAAGTTATTTACTTTCTTCATAACGCGCGAGACCCACTTGAATCCATCACGTGCACAGCACTGGCGCCCTAGCAAGTTATATGCGCCCCAGCGCCGCGCCGCAATTCTGTTATAGCATAACCCTATCTGCTAGGCCGAGCTGGGGGCCCAATTAGCTAGGGTTTGGAGGCTGCTCACTCTATTTAAAGAAGGCTAATGCATCAGAAACAACATCACTTCACACCTCTACATTCCTACTCTTACTTTCATAGCTTAACTTGCTTTCAACCCTAGGTTTAGTTAGAGTTAATTTTCTCTCCATTAGGATTCCATCTTTTTCCTAGTTTAGCTCTAGCTTCTTCATTGTATTCCCGACGTTATTCGTCTAGCCCTTTGGGTTTTGTAAGTTACTCTTTAATTAATTCAGTTATTCATTTTCCATCTTTCGACTTGCATTTAATTCTCTTGCTTTATTCTTTGTTGTTCAAGTTATTTACTTTCTTCATTCCATCTTTGTTTTTTATTCCAATTTATTTTCTGCCCTTTTATTTCCTCCATGAGTAACTAAGTCTCTTGGTGGTTTATGAGGGTGTGAACATCATTGGGGTAATTTGAGGCTTTGTTCTTAATCTTGCATAAGTTTTCATTATCAAAACTTTGGCATATGATTTGAGATCTTAAATTGTGTGTTTAACCCTTTGTCTTGGCCTACTCGATTGAGTTAGGCTAATTCATTGGCATGTGCTTATGTGATAATTGATTAATTGATGCATGGCATATAAGGATTTGGTAATGATTAATTAATTGGCTGATTAGTCTCTTTAATTAGATTAATGTGATTGGCTTTAACAATTGTTGAAAGTGAAACTAAAGGTGAGATTTCACTGATTAATCTCATTCTAGGCAATTAATCATTAGAATCACAACAAAGGAGTTAGATCTAACTCCGGCGTAATTAATCAACTCATGCATTCTTTTGTAGCCAATGATAAACAACCCGATGAATGTTCAACCCCATAAACCACTGTTTTTATTATTCCAATTTCATTCCAAACTATTTTTCTTACAACAAAAACCCCCAACTTGTGACAACCCTCATACAACTAGTTTTGTGTATTGCTCTCTTAGCCATTCCTTGTGAGAGACGACCCTGGTTTCCATTAAACTATATTAGGGGAACTTTGTTTTATAAATAAGTAAATTTATGGGTGTTGCGACAACAGCCATCAAATTTTTGGCGCCGTTTCCGGAAATGACGATGAAAGTAATCACTAGTTGTTTGATTTGTGAATAGTGTACATAACTGTTTTCTTTTATTCTTCTTTGTTTCTTTCCAAAATAAAAAAAAACAAAAAGATTTTCCCTTTATTTTGCATTTTATTTTCGTTTTAGTATTTCCAATTGCTCTTCCCCGACTCGCTGTTCTTGGAACAGCTGAGTCTGCTATTGTCATACGCGTTCCAGCGCCTATACAGCGCCCCAGCGCGCGACTGCGACTGCAAGATTGCAGTTGCGCATGACTCGATCGCAACCGGATCCCCAGCTTGCTGTTTTTTATCCTGAAATTGAACACACTTTGAGAAAAATAAGGCAAGCTAGGAGAGGGTTTACTGAGTCTCAAGGGCAACCGGAAGATCCACCGTTTGAAACGCTACTTTTCTCTGGTCCTGAACTTTCTGATTTGTCTGTTAGTGTTTCAGGTCCAAGTTCGATTATGGCAGACTATCAGCCCACCCTGAAGGAACTTGCAGCTCCTGACCTCAATCAACAACCTTTGGGGATTACCTACCCATGGTTGGACACTGAGTTCGAGCTTCAGGAAACTATTCTCCATTTGCTCCCTAAATTCCACGGATTGGCCGGAGAGGATCCACACCAGCACCTGAAGGAATTCCATGTGGTGTGTGAAACTCTCAAGCCAAGAGGAGTCAACGAGGAACACGTAAAGCTTCGGGCTTTTCCGTTCTCTCTGGACGGTCAAGCGAAGCAATGGTTCTTGAATCTGCCAAATGGAGCTTTCACCACATGGATTGGCATGAAGAAGATCTTTTTGGAGAAATTCTTCCCAGCCTCAAGGGCAGCTGCCATAAGGAAGGACATTAGTGGCATCCACCAACTCCAGGGTGAGTCTCTCCATGAGTACTGGGAGAGATTCAAGAAGCTAGTGGCGCGTTGCCCAACCCATCAGATCTCCGAGCAATTATTGATCCAGTATTATTACGAGGGTCTGACGGGTATGGGTCGCTGCATGATTGATGCCGCTAGTGGTGGTGCTCTGATGGACAAAACTCCGGCGGAAGCAAGGCTCCTGTTCGAGAACATGGCTGTGAACTCACAGCAGTTTGGCACAAGGGCAACTGTTGTGACCAAAGGGGTGAATGAGGTAGCTCAACAGGAGAATGGTGGCCTACACCAGAAGCTGGATGAGATTGCTACCTTCATGAAGCAATTGGCCATCAATCAAGCCAAACCGGGAACCTCCAGCCAAGCAATGGTGTGTGGGATATGTTCTTTGGAAACCCATCCAACTGACCAATGCCCACACCTTCAAGAGGAGGCAACAATGGTGGCAGCTGCAAACACCTTTCCGGGAAAGCCTCAGTTTCAGCCACATAATCAACCTACAGGGAATACCTACAACCCAAGTTTGAGGAATCACCCGAACCTGAGGTGGAATAACAATCCACAGTCACAACAAGTCCAGCAACCTCAGCAGGTTCGGTACCAACCTCCTCATCAGAGGCAACCCCAGGCTCCATACCAGACACCAATGGCCTTACCTCCACCACCACAACAATTGGCTCTACCTGCACCTCCGAATCCTAACGAGCCAACTATCGGTGATGTGATGAAATTACTCATGGAGGAAATTAACCCTAACTAAAACCTAGGGTTGAAAGTAAGTAAAGAAAAGATATGAAAGTAATAGTAAGAATGTAGAGGTGTGAAGAGGTGGTGTTTCTGATGCATTAGCCTTCTTTAAATAGAGTGAGCAGCCTCCAAACCCTAGCTAATTGGGCCCCCAGCTCGGCCTATCAGATAAGGTTCTGCTATAACAGAATTGCGGCGCGGCGCTGGGGCGCGTATAGCTCGCTAGGGCGCCAGTGCTGTGCACGTGATGGATTCAAGTGGGTCTCGCGCGCTGAGGGCGCTGGGGCGCTCGATGCTGATTTTGAATTCCACTGCTCCGCTCCTTGCTCAGTTCCTGATGTCTACAACTCCAATAATACCCATGACCTGCACCAAAAATATAAAATATCCAAGATCAAGTGCAAAGGTCATCCTTGAATTGCAAAAACTTCATAAAACTTGTTACTTTAGCCTTTATTTCTATTAAGCCCAAATTAATTCCAAATTGTATTAAGTATAATAAAAGGCTAAAATAGAGCAAAGAAATGCATACAATCGTCCAAATTAAGGGCATAAAATATTGGCAAAAACCACGTTATCACATCTCTTAATCTTTCTAAATCCCTCTCAAGATCATAATTAATTTTTCTGAGTTTTTCTAAATCATTTTCTTCATTAGAAAAGTTAACACTTGATTTTGAGTTGGTGTTTCTGAACCTTTCTAAATCAATACACATTTCAGAATTGATTTCCTTTTGATAATCCAGATCTTGTTTGACTTCAGAAAACTTTTTCAAAACCTTTTTGTGACTAATTTGAAGTTTCTCATAAGTATTTACAAGAAAGTTAAAAATAGACATGAGTTCATAAAAAGTTACCTCATTGTCCTCATCTCTGAAGTTTCACTTTTTGAACAATAATCTGCCATAAAGCACATGTTTGAAACTTCTTCTTCTTCATCAGAATCCTCATCATCACTAAGTGTGGCTTTGTATGCCTTCTTTTTCCCTTTATTCTTTGATGATGTCTCCTTCAACTTTGGGCAATCTGGTTTGATGTGACCCTTCTCATTGCAGTGATAACATATGACTTGATCTGACTTTGACTTGTCCTTTCTTAAGGTGTTTGGTTTCTTTTTAGAAGAGCTACCCTTTCTAAATATCCTTCTGAACTTCTTAATGAACAATGCAGCTTGTTCTAGGTCGATTTCTGAATTATCTTCAGAATCTTCCTCATCAGATTCTGATTCAGAATCCTCTTTAAGAATCAAAGCCTTTTTCTTCTTTTTCCTTTTGGAAACTTTGAGAGCAATGTTATCCCTGAAATTGTTAGTGCTAGCAATATTTTGCAATTCTATTTCATGCACTTTCAATGATCCAATTAGAGCATCAAACTTCAAAGTTTTCAGATCTTTAGCCTCTAATATAGCAGTTACTTTTGGTAACCATCTAGCAGGAAAGCTTCTCAAAACTTTTCTCACAATTTCAGAATTAGGCATATCATGGTTGAGATCTCTCAATTGATTAATGATACTAAGAAACCTAGTAATCATGCTATCTATAGACTCATTCTCATCCATTTTAAATTGCTCATATTTTGACCTAAGCATATCTATTTTAGTTTTCTTTACTTCATCAGTGCCATCATGCAATAGAGCTAATCTATCCCAAATTTCCTTAGCAGAACTACAACTTATGATTTTATCATACTAACTCTTAGTTAAAGCACAAATAAGTAGATACTTAGCTTTGGAGTTAAGTCTGACCATCTCATTGTGTTCTCTTGTCCATTCTGATTTAGGAATAGGTTTTATTTCAATAGAACCATCTAGCAGCACTCTTGATGTTTCTGGTATTTGATCTCCATTCTGAATTCTATCCCATAGCTCTAGACTGTTATACTCAATGAATAATTGCATCTTGTCTCTCCAATAGGCATATGCAGTTCCATTAAAGAGTGGAAGTCTATTTATGGATTGTCCTTCAGAAACATTAAAGTTTGCTTGATTAGACATAGCTTGTTTCTTGGATCTTGCTTCTGTTCTTGTTAGAGAACCTTCTTGATTACAAATCAGCAAAAACCTGAGCTCTTGATACCAATTGATGTTGTGAGGTATCTCTTGAGAAACACCTCCAAGCTATGCTCACACAACCCAAGAGGGGGGGTGAATTGATTGTGTACACTTTTTGCACTTTCTTCTTTATTATTCTATCACTTCTACAAACCTCAAAGATTGATCAAGTCTTTGATACTTGTCAAGAATTAGTCAAAACAATAAGAATCAAAAATGTTATTTGTGATATCAGAATTCTTAATCAAATGTATGACATACACAGAAATCAATATCTCAATCACAATGATTTATTTTGCACAACGGATTATTAATCACAAATATCACACAACTTTAGATATCAAGCTTTCTCAACAATCAAAACAATATCAGAAATAACTCTTTCAGAATCACTTTCTGAACCACTTTCTGATCTAGCTTTCTGAACTCCCTTCAGAATCTCATCAGAATCTTGTTTCAGAATCAATATGTTTCTGAACAATTATTTCACAGACAAATCAATCAACACAATACAATATGATATGTCTGTCAATTGCAATCAGAAATCTAAGCAACAATTATGCAAAGAACAAAACACAGTTTCTTAAGAAAGTGTTCTTGAGAAAACTAATTACAGATATCAAATCTCAAATTTCTCTTTCTGTAATATGTTCTTTAAATTGTTTATTTCAGATTTCAATTACCCAAATAACAAATATCATATACCAGAAAGTTAAAAACATAAAGATTCTTTTAGCTTTAGTTTCTTTAACTTTCAGATTGTTGTTTCAAGCTTGTTCTTGAGATATTCAATCAGAAATAAAAAATATCAGATTATAAGCACAATTTCTCTGCAATCAAAACAATTAATGCAAATAGTGAAAGGTTAGAGAGATTGGACCAATTTTATACTGGTTCGGCCAATGTGAGCCTACATCCAGTTCTTCAATCTTCCAAAGACTGAGTTCCACTAGAAATGCACTAGAAAGTACAGGTATCAATACAAAGATATATTTTGCAACCTTCTTAGGTTTGACACTCTAGAATATCCCCTTCTAAAGATTTTCCACTCTCCAGATATCCCCTCCAGAAAGATTTTCCTGCCTTCAATCACACCAAGGACTTTTCAGAACCTTGCTTTTGATCACCCTTTCTATGAACTACTTCCTTGAGAAATTGACTTCAATTATCTTCTAATCCGGTTTCTCTAAACCTCAAACTCTTTGAGCTTGATCAGCTTCTGAAATCTTTAACTTCAGAAACTCCTTCTACTTTTCAATCTTCACAATTGAATCAGAACATTATCCTGATCTCCCTTTCTTGAGCCTTCTTTTCTCTCTTCTTTTCTTTTCTTAGCTCACAGCTCTTTTCTTGTTTTTTCAAATGTATCTGAGTTTCTCTCTCAGACTTCTCTTTCTTTTTAAGTTCTTTCTTTTCTCTCAGACTGATCTTCTATCACTCTGATCTTTTCTTTTCTGTGTTATATCATATATTCTCTATATATTTCTAAATACAACTCGAGACTCATCTATTTATAGAGAGCTCTTTCAAATTGAAGATCCACAGCTGTCATTAACAACTATATTACTTGGCGGGAAAGCTAACAACTTAATTCCCTTTTTCTAACATGTGCAAAATATAATTTTCTACTTTCCATACACATGCACTAAAACAAATATACATCATAACCTAATATTCAACATTCAACTCAGTTCTGACTTTGGCTTTCTCAACCAGAAACTCATTAAGTTTCTGAGTAATTTTCTGGATACGTATCAGAAACTCATTAAGTTTCTGAACCATCTTCCAGCTTCTGAAATTCTTCCAGCTTCTGAAATTATTCTCTTGACTTTCTCATATGTATTACAAAGATTTTACATTGTATAATCCTAATACACAACTAATCCTATTAACTATGCTTCTATTACAAATATTAGAATTGTTTCAATACAATACATGAAGCATCTCTCACTTACTTTCTCACAGTGGTTTCTCAATACAAAGAAGCTTTCTCATCCTATTACAATCATTTATACTATAGCTTCTCAATACAACTCACAAAGTTACATGATTTTTGTTATTATCAAAACCAAATGAGGAATTACATTAACATTTCTTTCTTCAAATTGTTGATGTAGGCTCTTTAGTATTGATGGAGATTTAGTGACAAAAATGGAAGCTTTTGAAAACAAAGTAATGGGGGTCAATGGTGAGGGTGTGGTTGCGGGCTTGGGGGTTTGTGGGAGTGAGAATGGGTGTTTGAATGTGTAAGAAAAATAAGGGTGAGAATATGCGAGTGTATGGCCGAATTTGTGGAGAGATTAGAGAGGATTTCTTGAGAATTTTCTAGAGAGATTTTGGCATAGTTTTGGTTTAGCCTTGAGGTGGTTTGTATGTGCAAAATGTTGAGTTTGAAGCTCATATTTATAGAGGGGGGGAGGGCTTGGCCGAATTCTTGCAAGGGATGGGATTTTTGAAGTGATCTTGGCCATTCGATGGTTATCTGTAACACCCGTGATTCGGGACTTTCTTGCTTTTCTGTATTCTCAGTCGCCGGTGCGGATTTGGTGATAGGGCAAACCTTGAAAACCCGAAAATTCAACCCTAGATTTGTTGGGCCTTTTCAAATCCTAAAGAGAGTAGGACCCTCAGCCTACCAGATAGCCCTTCCACCAAACTTGGCCAACCTTCATGATGTATTTCATGTCTCTCAACTACGCAAGTATCAGGCTTCGCCTGAGCATGTATTAGAGCCAGAGATCGTTGAGTTAAAGGACAACCTGACACTGGACCTTCCTGCGACCAAGATTGTGGATCGCAAGGTGAAACAAACCCGCCGGAGTGAGATTCCTATGGTTAAAGTTGCTTAGGGAGAAGGATCCTTGGAGGACCATACATGGGAACTCGAGTCTGAGATGCGAGACAAGTTCCCCCACCTCTTCCATGTTACGGTTTGAAATTTTAGGACGAAATTTCTTTTTAGGGGGGTAGATTTGTAACACCCGTGATTCGGGACTTTCTTGCTTTTGTGTTTTCTCAGTCGCCGGTGCGGATTTGGTGCCCGGAGCTTAGAGTTATATATATATATATATATATATATATATATATATATATGTATGTATGTGTGTGGTGATATTTCATGAGGTGTTTTCTGTGACTGATATATAGATATATATATACATGCGTAGTGCGCACATGGGCAACGTGGTGCTAAGATTTATTATTTTATTTGATGATGATTGATAATTAATTGATGAAACAAATTACATGGTGTTGCCTGAGATAAATATATTTTACGGAACCAAAGTGAGTGGTGTGTGTATTTGGATTTAATTTAATTTCCGTACTCAGGGAAGAGACCGGTGTTTAATTTATTTATATATATATATATTGCAGTAGTGACATGTATATATATATATATATATATATATAATCATGCTTGATATATTAAAAATACAAGAGGTGCTTATGTGAGTATAAATAATTTGCATATATGTAGGGGTACATATTTTATGTCTTATGATTTAAAATAAGTTGTATATATATATATGTATGTATATGGGTGCATAAATGTATATATATGCATTTGTTTTATGTGACTAAATTTTGTGAATGTGCTATAAGTTATTACAATAATAATTTAAGTTGCTGAGAAGCAAGACTGACTTAATATTATTATTGTATGAGTTAGAGAAACCCCTGAGAGGAGTAATGATCGTTATAAAAAAATTTTGTTGAGACCTTAATATTTAAAATTTAAATTCCCAAATTGGTGTTTGGAAAATATTTAGAAAATATTCTCACCAATATTGGAAAATTATGATTCTAAGGCTATTATTATTAAATTTTGCATTTTACGATATTTAGGAAAAATCCTATTTATATATAAATAATGCGAAATTAATAATAAAATGAGATAATTATTTTAGACTCATTGAGAGTCTCATAATATTAAGGAAAATTTCATAACGATCATATATCATTTTCTTATTTTAAAAATTGAGTGTTTAGTGAGTTTTTGAGTAACCTGAGAGTGAGCCTGAGCTAGATCCTAAACACAACCGGAGCAACTTTTTAGGACCCTGAGCTCCCCAAATTTATTTAACTCTCACCATAAATCTTAGTTGTAATTTCTTACTCACCACCATACTCAAATACATACTCATACTCACCACCTAGAGACATTTAACACTACAACAACTCAAAAACTAAATAAAACAACCCCCTTGGCCCTTAAAACACTCGGCCAGACCCCCTCCCCTTCACCACAACTTCATTTCTCTCAAACAAACACATCAGAAAGCTTCAAGAGCTCTCCCTCCCCCCTTGAGAAACCAGCTCGGCCAGGCCCCTAGAAGGCCAGAGAAACCACCCTCAACCACCTCCATTTCACTTTCTCTTCAAGAAATCAAGTGAGTTATCAACCCCCTTCATCATGCTTCTGATTTCTCATTGTTTTAGAACCTCTTGCTTTGTGTTTTTGTTGATATTCACCTCTGATTTTCGAGTTGCATGATGCATGTGAAAGTATCTTGATAAATTTGATGAATGAAGCTTGTGTGTGTGATTGCATGTGAAGTTTGATGCTTGTGTGTGTGATTGTATGTATATTGGATGGGTGATTTTTGAGTGATTTGGAGGAGTGGGTATGGGTTTTGAAGTGAAAATAGAGCTGAAACGCGATTTCTGCATTTTCTACAGAAACTGTGCTGTGGGGATTGATCCCCACCATTGGAGGATCGATCCCCATGTGAAAAATTGCTGATCCTGAAAAATTTTGCCTGGGGATCGATCCCCACTATGAGAGGATCGATCCCCGTGCTGCGAAAACGAGTTTTCTGTAAAATTTTGAGGCAGGATCGATCCCAGACCCCTGAAGATCGATCCCCTGCACCTGAAAAGTACAATTTCACTTATTTTCACCCAAATTCAAATACAAGTTTTCAAATAATGATAATGGGGTTAACATACTATTTTAAAGTGATGAAAATAAGTGTGTAGCAATGCTTTTAATCATGAAAAGAGAAATGGAGTATATATATATATATATATATATATATATATATAAGTTGATGTGTAAAGAATTGTAGGTTAAGGAGTGACATGTGAGTTTTTGTGATATTTGATAAAGATAAGAATGAGATGAGGCTATGTGTACGATGAAAGTTTAACACTTTAGTTCGAAGCAAGAATATGGTATTCGGAGAACCCAAACCCGTTTATGTGAGTGTTAAGAAATTTGAATTGGCGAGTGTATGTGAATGGAGTCATATATGATGCCGAACTTGTTATGATAATAATGTACAAGCATGCTATGTTAATATGGGTGGTAGAACCCCTTAGTTGAGACCGAAGTAAATTGTGATATGCTCATGATGAAGTCATTGTGAATTTGCGTTCAAATTTGTGAACCATGCTTGAGTTGTGAACCATGCTTGATTTGTGAAACATAATTTAACTGTAAATTATGAATGATAAGCCACTTAGTTGTGAGCCTTTGGAAATGCATGCTATGATGTTGAGAATTTAATTATTGAGCTGAAAATGTAGAGATTTGTACATGTTTTGTGTGGTTGTGTTGATTTGGAAGGTTGAAGTATTATATGGCTACTTAGGAGTTTGGGTGGATTCGAGTAGGCCTTTTCCAGATACTTAGGAGTTTGGGTGTATTCGAGTACGCTGATGTCGGCTACTTGGGAGTTGGGTGTATTCGAGTATGCTGATGTCGGCTACTTGGGAGTTGGGTGTATTCGAGTATGCCGATGTGGCTATTTGGGAGGTGGGTGTATTCGAATATGCCATTAGAGGGTATCTGGGAGGTGGGTGAAAGTGTATGTGTGCACGAGAAGGGGGGGTTGAATCGTGCAAGTTTTAAAATTACTTCTTAAAACTTTTACTTAGAAAGCTGTTTTTACTCAGAAGGTAGAATTAAGAGTTTGCAGCGGAAATTGCTTTCTGAGAAGATTAAGTTTCTGAGAACTTAGTCTTTCTGAGAAAGTTCCTTTCTGAGCAGTTTTAAGAAAGTGACTTTACGTTAGAATTTCTTAAACGCTTTCTGATTTTAATCAATAAAGTTTTCACGAGACTTCTTAATTAAAAGCGTGGCAAAGTTTTCCTCAAAGATTTATGCAAGTAAAGAGTATGGGAGAAAAGCTTAACACAAAGAATTTTATACTGGTTCGGTTATAACCAACCTACTCCAGTCCTCAACCTTCGGTTGAGAGTTCTTGGATATTCTTCTTAAAGTGCCTTCCCAGACAACACTGCCTTTACCAAGTAAAGGACTTCCACCACTTCACAACCCAAAGTGGATTTCCTTGCCTCCAAACTAGGGGACTTCCTTGCCTCACAACCGAGGACTTCCTTGCCTTAATCACTTAAGGACTTCCTTGCCTCACAACCGAGGACTTCCCTGCCTTAATCACTTAAGGACTTCCTTGCCTCACAACCGAGGACTTTGAACTTTGCCTCAAACACCAGAGGACTTAAACCTGCCTTCACACAAAGAAGGACTTAGCGTTTTTCGGAAAGTAGTTTTTGCTTCGAAAACCAACTACTAAGATTAAGTTACAAACTTAATTTGACCCTTAGTAGACTTCTAGATTTAACTTACAAATGTAAGAATTTACACCAATTCAGAACTAGAAGATTTTGCAAAGTTAGAAGAACAATTTCGTAAGAATTGTCTTTCTGAGAAAGTTCTAAGTTTTCGCAAAATGATTTTCAATTCAACAGAGTTTTGACACGTTTAATCAAGAGTTTCGTCACATTGCTCTGGAATTGAACTCATATATATAGGCATCAAAGAGCCGCGAAATTAGAAGCTTTCACTTTGCTTATGTGGCTGTGTCCTTTTCAGAACGGCTCCCTGCTACAGTCAGCGCGAAATGAGGAACTTTTCAGAACTGCACAGTGCGCGTGTTCCCACTTCCTTGGCTAGTTGTAGCGAGCTTTCTGAGACTGCTTGCGCTCCCTTGAGTCCAGACACTTGGTTGCTTCTGAGTCCAACCTTCTGAGAGTTGTACGGACTTCTGAGGCGAACCTTCTGAGGGAAGACCCTTCTGAGAACTGCTAGTCGCAAGGTCTTCTGAGACCCTTCTGAGGCGACAGTGTTCTTTCCTCAGAAACATGTTTTCACCTTCTGCGCTTCTGAGACATCCTTTCTGATATCTTTGGCGCTATGATTTTATCAATTGATCTCGAGGCTACTTGATGTTTTGTCTTGGTCTTTACTCATGGTGTTGCAATAATTTAAAGCTTTCTGAGACACTTAGCGCACATGTTAGCAGAACCTTAAGTAAAATTTTTATACTTATGGCTTACCTTGTTATCATTAAAACTTTCATAACTCTAAAAGAATTATGCCTAATTCTTTCAGAAGGGTTCTGGAGCTTACAGTGGGTGTATTCGGATACGCCTCAAAGTTAATATGTTATTTGAATTACTCTCATGCATGCTTATTAATATGAATAATGCGAAAGCGTTGGCTTGTTGCATACTATGTATAATTGTTGTTGGAAGTTTGATGTGGTGATTACAACAAGTGCGAAACAGATTTTGGTCGGCTGTAAGGATATGTGAGAGGGGTGAGCAATTATTATACATTGAGAGAACCGCGAGAACTTAGAAAGAATCATAGGTTCCCCCTCTAGAAACGGATTATTAAGTTGTTTGTTCTAGTCAAAGTAAGCACTTGAGTTTTTGAGAAAAGACAAGTCCTGTTTGATACAAGTATTACTTTGACTAGCTAGAATCGAGAACATCGGGCACGTAGATCCGTGTGCTCAAGGTAACTCACTAAGACGACTTCGTCTTACGCTCTCTTTTCTTGATGCTTCGATTCTAGATGGACCAGCCGCCGCCGCCGCCGCCGCGCCACGAGACCTATGATTTTGCTTGGTCCAGCTACACGCCGGCCACCGGTGCGGTGACTGTCGCGTCGACTATCTCCGGGGTACACCGCTTCTTCATCCCAGAGATTCTAGCGAGGTACCCTGCTTCCGTTCCTGCTCCTACTCTTGCGCCAGCTCCATTGCCGGCCCGTTCGTCTGCCTCTCCACCGCCACCTCCGCCACCATCTCTTGCCTCGGAGTCGGTCGAGTCGGACCCGGAGGAAGATGGAGGCTACCGGAGCGACGACTCAGCGGACGTCTGGCCAGATGTCGACTACATCTTGGGGGAGTCAGAGGTGTCCTCTCCCGCAGCAGGCTCGGATATGAGCAAGGATACCGGGAGCGCCAGTAGGTGAGGCGCTGATCGTGACCAACCTGACCGATGTGTAGCTGACTATTGACACCTTTTCTTTTCTGTTTATAAGTTATATTATGGAGCCTTTTTGTACCCCTGTGTGGGATTACCTCTTTTGGCATGTATATGTATCTGATGAACTGCAGTTTTACCTGAGCCCCTTTTGTATATTCGGACCAGGATTTTAGACTTGTCTTTAATCATGTCAGCTCCTATACATATATATTTCGGCATGTATTAAACAGGATTCTGATACACTCAAACCTTGATATTTTCCACTCTGATGCATATGTTATATATTAATATTATGACCATTTGTTGCATGGGCCTTTATTATATTGTTGGCAATCTCTGTTGTTATTCTAGACGCTTATCCAGATTATCTATTCGTGCCATTAATCTAATTGGTCATGGCTTTGAGTCTCAATACCGATTTATTATACACAGGGGTTTGCGAAAATATATTTTACGTATACGTTTCAAAAAAAAAACATGGGGTTTTTGGGTGTTATGTAACATTGCAAATTGTTAATTATGTCCATGGCATAGTTAATAAATTGGAATGTTACATTATCCAAGTGATGTAAGATGGACCAATGCATGTTAGAGTAACATATATAATGAGTGATTTGGTGTTAATTGGGGTTGCTTTAGTGACAATTGGAAAGTGTGTCTCATAAAGCAAAATCCCTGGAGTTTATGAGGCTTGATCTTGTCTAACTTGGTCTCCAAGTTGGCCATGGATCGACATTAATGCTAGGTTTAGGGTTATTTTACTTCTAGGTTAAGTCATTTAGCTCATGTAAGAATGAGGTGCCACTTGGCATCTCATGATTGGTGGAGTGTACAAGGATATTTTTGGAAAAAAATTTTAGTAGAGAATTTTAACCTAGATGGAGCAATATGATTGGTGGTTCATAGAAAGATGAGTCATAAATTCTATTCTTGAATAAAATATTCTTTTTGCATGAGAATAAAATCTTGCATGGTTTGCATGGAGTGAGTATAGTGGCGTCATGTGTCATGCATGCACACATGGAAAGATGAAATTTTGCATGGAGAATTAAATCATAATATAATTCATGCATGTTCATTTAAACATCATCAATAAATCATGAAATCATTAAAATTATTTAAAATCATCAAATATCATAATTAATTTAATTATGAATTATTTAAATATAATTATATGCATGTACTAGGGTTTTGAGGGTGTTACAAGCAAGTCGTCGTTAGCGAGTAAGTGTAGCTCGCTAGCGAGGGGGCAACATGCAGCCTAGTTCAAGTTTTGGTTTTTTTTCTATACGGTCTTGATGGGTCTTTTACACGCCAGATGCAAACGCGGTGCTGATAGCTGGAGCCGGAGCTAGCAGTGCCTTCCAGTCTCAGGACTTTCCACGTGAGTGGAGGTTTTAGGGTGAATGTGTCATGTGCTGCCACATAGTAGCATCTACGTTTGTTTATTTATTTGTTATGTTCATATGCTTAGGAAGATAATATGCTTAGATAACATTCTTAGGTAGATAACATGCTTAGGTAGACAACATGCTTCGGTAGATAATATGCTTAGGTAGATAATACGGTTAGGTAGATAACATGCTTAGTAGAAGATGTACTTGGTAGATGACATGATTAGATAGATAACGTGATTAGGTAATATACCTTAGTAAGATAACACACCTTAGTAAGATAACACGCATTAGTAAGATACCCCTTAGTAGTTAATGTGATCAGATAGATAAGATGCCTTAATAAATAACATGCCATGAATGGTTAGATGATGATATCGAGATCCCTTTGTATTTATGTCATGTGTTATGATTATCCTTATGTACTTGAATGATTTATGCTATGATATGTTATCTTGTAGAACATGATAGACTCCCATGATATAAGAAAGATATGATAAGTACGTGTGCTGCTAGTAGCTTGGTTGTAGAATTTTGTGATGACTATTTACGTAGTCTGCGAAACTGTCGTAGTATGTATTTACGCTATAGCTCGGATGTAGCTCCCGGTCGTGTTTAGCAGTGACAAGCTACCAGGCAGCGCCTCGAGTTCCACCCTAGATACAGATACAATTTATGACTGGCCTCACACGAGTGGTTGCAGAGGTCCAGATCACATATATAGCAGGGCAGCTCGTGTTCCGTTATACAATTGGTCGCACCCGAGTGGTAGCGAGTCAGAGATCACAGATAAAGCAGGGCGGCTCCTGTTTCGTCATACGATTGGCCGCACTCGAGTGGTAGCGAGTCATAAATCACAGATATAGTAGGGCGGCTCGTATTCCGTCATATGACTGGCCGCATCGGAGTGGTAGCGAGGTCCAGATACGGTTTAGCATGGGGGCTCGAGTGCGAATACCTCCGACAGTACGCGTCCGTCATTAGAGAAGCGAAGCTATGTAGATGGGACAACATATATGTGTTTGATAACATGATATTATGTGCTACATGACATGCATGATACCCCATCACTGAGCTTGCGACTCATTCCATCGCAATTTTGTTTCAGAATACGATCAAGAGGCAGATGAGTGACCGTTGATCCAGTAGAGGTCGGTTGCAGTTGCTTTTCTTGGTGAGCTCCGCATCATCCGTGGAGTCTAGTCAGTTTGATAGTTTATGTTTAGTTTATGTTTTACAATATGATCTATCATGTATTAGTTTTGCTCCAGACTTTAGAGGCAGGATTCCCTTTTGAGTTATGTTATGTCTAAGTTTATGGATTAGTATGTATGTTTTAGATGATTACAGTTTTTAACCCAGATATTAAACAATTATTTATTACTATTATTATTATTGTGACTATGATATTATATTGCTTAGTCCTTATGTTATGTTTAGTAGCGTGTTCGTAGGGATAGAGCCCTTCACACGGACACCCCTTAGTAGCGGGTGTTACAGTACTTGGCCTTAAAGTTCACCTGAACTTTGTCTTTGATCTCTTGAGTCCATCTGTTCTAAGGGATTCTTCTTATGAATGTTCCTTGAGGTGGTTGGGGAGCTCCTGGAGGAATCCTTGCCGGAGTTTGAGCTGTAAGATCTACAACTGTTTCTTTTGGCTCATAATCTCCATTCTCAACAATATTCCACAAGTCCAAACTTGTGTACTTGATGAATAGTGTCATCCTATCACACTAATAATCGAAGTCATCCTCATGGAACATGGGAGGTCTGTTGATAGATGCCCCATCAGCTACGAAAGCCCCTTGTGAACCCATCTTTCTTGGATCATTTTCCTTAACATTGTTAAGTGCTCAACCCCAAAGGCTTGAGCTTTGATACCAATTAAAGGTGTGTGTTTGCACGAGAAAGGGAGGTGGGTTGAATCGTGCTTAGTTTAAAAATTCTTTTCCAAATTATTTTCTTTCAAAAAACAAGTCTTACAAGGAATCCCTTCTAAATGGCA
Organism: Aeschynomene evenia; assembly: GCA_013621005.1. Taxonomy (NCBI): domain Eukaryota; kingdom Viridiplantae; phylum Streptophyta; class Magnoliopsida; order Fabales; family Fabaceae; genus Aeschynomene; species Aeschynomene evenia. Next base: position 17,833,749 of record CM024267.1, on the reverse strand, counting down.
GCGGAATTGGTTATGAGAAAGTAAAGCATTTGAGAATCTTTACTTTCTGAGTAAAAACAACCTTTTGAGAAAGAAGATAGTTTCTAAAATAGATTTAGTAAAACTTCTTACTTAATCAAATAAAGTTGTATTAAACTTAAAGGTTGATTTAAAACTTCTGTCTTGATGAGTATAAACAATAAGTAAAAGAGATTTAGGAAAAGAAGATTAACACACCAAGATTTTTATACTAGTTCAGTTATAACTTAACCTACTCCAGTCCTCAACCTTCAGTTGAGAGTTTCCTTATATATTCTTATTCTTTTCCTTCTTAGACAACTAACACCTTTACAAAGCGTAAAGGACTTTTTGCCACTTCAGAAACCGAAGGGGACTTATCTGCCTTAGTTAATCTCTAAGGACTTATGCCTCTAACACTTGAGGACTACTTAACTTGCCTTTAAAACCAAAGGACTTGTTCCTCATAATCCGAGGACTTCACTTGCCTTCGAATGAAGCAATTTTACAGATTTTAAGTTTGAAATAAGTTCTTTCGAAAACTATTAAGATCTTAGACAAAGCAAAGATATCATCTTAATAGACTTCTAGAAAATAACGTGTTTGATGCAAGGATTTACAAATGATAAATCTAGAAGATTTTTACTCGAAAACTATTAAGATCTTAGACGCAACTAAGATATCCTCTTAATAGGCTTCTAGAAAATAGCTTGCTTGATGCAAGGATTTACAAATGATAAATATAGAATATTTTTACAAAGTCACTTCTCAACTTCCGAGAAGGTTTTCTGAGAAAACTTTCAAGTTTACAATCGGGTTTCAATTTTCGCAGAGTTTTAGCACTTTGATTCGCGGGAATTTTCAGTACTGAACTCGTGTAGTGTTCTGCTATTTATAGAGTCCTTTGTATTTTGAAAGCTTTTCTGAGCTGACGTGGCTTTGGATGACTCAAAAATGTCTCAGAATGGCTCCCTGCATATCAGCATGATTTATGGTGCTTTTTGAGAAACTGCATAGTGCACAACTCCCAAAATACTTCCTAGAACGTTCTGAACTCAATGAGAATACTCCAATTGATTTGAGTCTTGAGACTTGATCATACTCAGAAGCTTCCTTCTGAGTGAGGCCGTCCTTCTAAGCAAGGAGCCTTCTGAGTAAAGGTCCCTCTGAGAACTTCGTCTTCTGAAAAGATGATGCCTTCTGAAAAACAAAAATTTTGTTGCCTTCTGAGAGGCTTTTGAAATCATTTTTGTTCTCTTTTCTGAATTGTATCTTTTACCTTGCTTCTGAGACACCTTGAATGTCCTTCTGAGCTTTGGATTCATGTTTGAATTTTGAGGCTACTTGATATGTAACACCCTACTAGATAGCCCTTAATGCTTAAGTCATTTTAGGCTATTTCATAAGGGTTACTTCCTGTTATCATATATTACCTTTATATTTAAAATAAATGTATGCGAAAAATACGTGGGAGAACTTTCAAAAACGTTTGTGCGGAATATAAAAATAAGGGTCTTGCGTAATAATAAAGCGATAATAGTTGAAACATAATATAGTCTAAATAATACCTCAATATAAACAAATAAACCATGTAATCTCCCAAAACATACATCAAAGCAATAATAATAGTGTTATCTCATGAGCCTAAAACATAGACTCGCAAGACTCCACAAATACAATTCATAAATAAAATAGTACTTGCCGACCAACAAAGGTCCGGTCTCATAAGCATAAACTAAAAAGTAATAACAAATCCAAAATATAATCCGTAAATAAAACAAATCAAATAATAATGTCTAATAAATAAAGCGGAAGCTAAACTAAGGCTGCGCGGGCTCCAAGCTCGCTCCATCATCCTGCTGGTGCTCATCATCTAAAATGTTTGAAATAATGTGGGGTGAGTACTTGAAAGTAACTCAGTAGGGGAGCCGCTCCGAGTTTATTAATTAAATAAGTGAGCATGAATGAGTTCATTTCAGTTATTAGTTTCAAAACAATCTTGTCCCAGAACGACTACCTAAGTGCATCTTGTTCCTTTTAAATTAAAGACATACATAACATAAATAATAACTCAGGTGTAGTGTACTATGTGCTCAACTATCAAATATTAAAATATATATAGCATAAAGTAACATTCTTTATTTGTAATAATAAATTATATCTCTTGCTTATTTATCTTGAGTCTTTTAAGCATACTTAGTATGCCTGTGGATCTATCTTGCTTAGAGCACACTCTTTTGGTGCCTGTAGATCATTTACATTGTTTTGGCCTGCCCACCCTCCTGTAACCTCCGCATCGCCGACCCTAGGTATGAGCTCATCCTATACATATGGATATGGGGGGGGGAATTCACCTTCCGCTAGTGAGTCGTTACAACCGAGGTTGCCAGCCCCCTATAACATTCATCACGAACGGATAGGCTACTCTGTGTGTCTTAACTTTCTTTTCATTTTGCACATTAATCTCTTTATATAACAAATATTCATATAATCATTCATAATATACATCTCATCATTAATCATCATATACATCATATAATCACATAAACAACTTAACTCATTATAAAAGCAATACATATACTCAATACAACATATATATTCCATACAATAATTATATATTTCAATATACAAGTCGTATAACGCATTAGGGAGCATAAAAGGGTCAAAACATGTCAATTTTCGTAAAAGGGGCGAGATATAACGCGAAACACGCGCCGGGGCGGTGCGACCACCGCTGGGGCGGTCTTGGCCGCCGGGGCGGTCTTGGCCACGAGTATGCAAAGAGAAACCCTTTTTCCCCTGACGTTGCTCTCGTTAGAAACCCCTCTCTCTAGCCCCACGAACGGTCCGGTGACGCCGGAGACTCTTAATGGAGAAACGGAATCGGTAGGAAGCTCCGGCTTGATGAGAGGATTACGAATATGAGTTTATTTTCTGGATTGGGCAATGTTTGATGGGTGTTTTGTGTTTTGGAGAATCAATGGCTTAGGGAGCTCTTGAGAGAAAGATGGCTATGGCGGCTCAGAAGAAGGAGGAGAGTGTTTTTCTGAAGTGGAGAGGGTGTTACTAGTGCTTATATATGGAGTGGCTAGGTTAAGAGTCATCGTGGGGCCCACCGTCACTTACAAATTACTAAAACACTCTAAAACGTCCCAAATAATACTATAATGCTCATATAATTTTTCTAATATTTAATCATAAATTAAAATACACACATAGGCACATAAAATAAAATAAAATAATAACATATAACACATAACACTTAAATAAGGAGAAATTCATCTACTCAAACCCAATTAAATCCCAACTAAGGTCCTTTACTCTTAATTTCTCTTAATTAGGACTTAATAAGGATCGGGGTGTTACATGATGCATATTCTAAGTCTTACTCGGAATGATGTTATTCTCTTTTAAAGACTTTCTGAGTAAACACTTAGCACATATATTAGCTTTAATCAATCAAAATCTTTATCTTATAACTTAGGATTGTTATCATTAAAACAAATGAATGCTTCCGAGTAATTTTTAAAATATAATTACTCTTAGAAGGGTTCTAGAGCTTACACCTCCTAGTTTACATGATGATACTGGTGAAGATGACATTACTGATTTCTTTGATCACTAATCATCTTTTTTCCATTATGTAATAAACGTAAGTGACATATCTAATTCACCATTTCAATAATCTTTTTATACATAGTAGTGATTTAAGTCCTAATAACTTTTATTTTCAACTAATGTCAACAGATTTTTTGAACAAACCAATATGAATCATACACTTGAAAAATTTCCTCATTGGTTCAATTTGTATGTAAGTATAATCCTTTAACTACCAATCTGTGATTAATCCGAAGATAAAATTCAATCTTGAAATCAGTAGTCTTTTTTTATGACGGTATGTTCCTTCTTGAGAATGTAGATCCTCGATCATGACAATAATGTAACAAATCCTCATCTCAAAAGCTTAGCTTGGGGTCCTACCAATATAGCTATTTCGCGGCCAATATTTCATGTCAACGGTTATAAATTTCACACCCTTGAATGGGGTCGAGACAAGACCACATACAATAGCAGAGTATGCATTAGAGGGGATGCTGGAAATGGGGAGAATAACTCGAACGAGGTACTCATATAGGTCTTGGAGTTGGAATATGTTGGTGAGGACCCAACTCCAAAAACTGTTGTCTTGTTTAATTGTAACTGATATGATCCTATCCTAGTGATCGTGATGGAACACGTAAACACAACAATTACGATATAATTGAGGTTAATCATACACGTAGCAGTTTTGATTTCGAAATCCCTAATTCCTAATAAAGTTTGTGTTATCATACTACAAATAATGAGCTAATTGCACATGATGCGGAAAAAAAAAATTGAAGCACTTGCCCAAAAATAGACAGTAGATAGGTACATTATTCTATAAACATCAGGTAATAATATTATGACAAAACACCTAAATTTGTCTGAGTAAAACTTATCATCGGTCAAAATAGTTCCTCTAGAAACAGAAACTCAAAATACATCTCTCCCAAATTAAAATGTTGGACAAATTGGTCCTCCAAGAAAAAAATTAGACAAATTAATCCCTCAAAATTCATGAAAATGGTCAAATTGATCCCCAAAAGAATTAATTTGTCCAATATCTTCAATTGGTATAGAATAATTTATCCATTTTCATGAATCTCAAGAAGACTAATTTGTTTTAGGATCAATTTGTTCGATATTTTAATTTAGAAGAGATGTATTTTAAATTTGTTTTTGTAGGGACTACTTTTTAAATAATTTTTGTATAAATAAATTTTGTTGTTGTATCTACTATTATTTGCCGCTTATGTACGCTCAATGAACAAAATTGGTATGAAGTTGGCTTTCTTTAAATCCATATATAAGGTTAGAAGATGTCTTCAGCTTGAAATCTTATCAAGGTCCCGTAGCTCAGTTGGTTAGAGCGTTGGTCTTATGAGCCGAAGGTCGCGGGTTCGAGCCCCGCCGGGACCATTTATTTTCTTTAATTCTTTCATTTTTTCCAAAGTTCAGCTACCTTACCTTCTATCTATCTGTGCATAGACTATTGTTCCACTACTATTTTCTTCCTCAGCATTAAATAATTGCTCTGATAATGATGTGTTCTGGTTCCCATCATATAGTGCAAAGACAAAATAAAGTTTCACGTTCAAAAATGTCCGACTGAAGAATTAAAAAAAAAAGTTGGAAGGAAGATGGTGCACAACGCCTTCGATTGCGTGGAGTTGATGCCCAATTGCCCATCCAAGATCGAAGCCATCGAATCGTACGGCTCCAAGCTCCTCCTAGGTTGCTCCGATGGATCTCTCCGCATCTACGCTCCCCAATCCCAAACACACTCTCAATCCCTTAACCAGGAACGTTACGAGATCGAGAAGACCCTCACTGGCTTTGCGAAGAGGCCTTTCATATCCATTGAGGTTCTCGAGTCGAGAGAGCTACTTCTCTCTCTCTCCGAATCCATCTCCTTCCACAGGCTCCCTTCATTCGAGACCATCGCCGTCATCACGAAAGCTAAGGGCGCCAACGCCTTCTCCTGGGACGACCGCCGCGGATTCCTCTGCTACGCTCGCCAGAAACGCGTCTGCATCTTCCGCCACGACGGTATTCCGTTATTTACACGATTCAACTGTTTTGAGTTAGCTATTTTTCTTTGCTGCAACTGATTCGAATGGGGATTGATTGTGGTTGTGTGCAGGTGGAAGGGGATTTGTGGAGGTGAAGGAGTTTGGTGTTCCGGATGTGGTGAAGTCCATGTGTTGGTGCGGCGAGAATATCTGTTTGGGGATTCGAAAAGAGTACGTCATCCTCAACGCTACCACTGGTGCTTTGTCTGAGGTGTTCACTTCTGGGAGACTAGCTCCACCTTTAGTTGTTTCTCTCCCTTCCGGAGAGCTTCTTCTTGGAAAGGTATCTGCTATTCTCTTCCTTTGAATGCGAATGTGAATGTGATGATGATTTTGTAATCATATGCAATGTCGCTCTTACTTGGTTTGATCTTGTGTTCTGGTGAATATTGCTCGTTTTCTTTATTTAGAGGATATTATACATTTTGGTGTTGTTGTTGTTCATTTTAGGAGAATATTGGGGTACTTGTGGACCAAAATGGGAAGCTTCGTCCTGAAGGTAGGATTTGTTGGTCAGAGGCACCGACTGAGGTTGTAATTCAGCAGCCATATGCTGTGGCTTTGCTGCCGAGATTTGTGGAGGTAACTGTGTGTTTAAAAACAATGAATTGTTTCTTATTGTAAAATAGGTAGAGAATATACTTATTCTGTTTGTTGTGTATCTTGCACTTTGCAGGTTCGATCTCTCCGAGCTCCATATCCGCTGATTCAAACAGTTGTTCTTCGGAATGTTCGCCATGTTCGCCAAAGCAAAAGTTCTGTAATAATTGCTTTGGATAATTCTATTCATGGCCTCTTCCCTGTTCCTATTGGAGCTCAGGTATTACAGTTGTGTGATATCTTAACTCTTTTGCTATCAGTCCTGTTTCTAGGCTCTGATGATGCAATCATGCAATTGACATAACATTGAATAATCTCATTTCTTTTTATGATACCTTGTTAACAAATGTTGCTCTAGTTTTATGTATTAAGTTGTTAAATCATTGGTTAAGTGTTTTGTCATTTCTTTGCAGATCGTCCAATTAACAGCATCTGGCAACTTTGAAGAGGCCTTGTCATTGTGCAAGCTCCTTCCACCTGAAGATTCAAGTCTGCGTGCTGCAAAGGAGGGGTCTATTCATATTAGGTTATTTGCTATTATTGAAATAGATTTGCGCTGCTAGTTGAGGTTTGGACTAATTGTTGACTAGGAGGAATTTGGAACAAAAGGATCATGATAGCTCATTTAGAGGACAACAATGTCCAATGATTTTTGCATTTTTTTTTACCAAGCATTCCTTCTAAATGATTAGCTTCCTTAACATTGTTTTTGGATATTCTACGTTAAATAGATTCTATGTTTCAGCTTTATAAATTTGTTAATATTGTTTAGATATTGGCATGTGAGATGAATTGCATAAGTTCATTTCAGTTATTATGTTCTAGCCTTGTAAGGTGGGTAAAGAAATGGTTATTAGACCATTAATGTGGGTGATAAAATGATGCCTACAGTAATGTATCTAATGATAAGGTTATCTTTGTTTGGTGGAAGTGTTTGCCTTTCATGTGCTTATATTTAGTAGTTAGTTCTGTACTTATATATTACATCAAGTTCCCCATATGAATGATTGCTTACTTTGCATTTTTCTATTATGTTGTTAAATGTTCTTGTTTCATGTTGCAGATACGCGCACTATCTTTTTGATAATGGGAGCTACGAGGAGGCAATGGAACATTTTCTGGAATCTCAAGTAAATATAACCTATGTGCTTTCTATGTATCCGTCCATTATCCTTCCGAAGACAACTGTTGTTCATGAACCAGAGAAGTTAGACGTTTATGGGGATGCTTCAAATCTCTCCAGAGCTTCTTCTGATGTGTCAGATGATATGGATTCTCCGCCAACATCTCATATGTTTGAATCTGATGAGAATGCAGCACTTGAATCTAAAAAAATAAGCCATAATATGCTTATGGCTCTCATAAAATATTTACAGAAGAAGAGATTTAGTTTTATTGAGAAAGCTACTGCAGAGGGAACTGAAGAAGTTGTTTTAGATGCAGTTGGGGATAACTTTACATCCTACAATCGGTTTAAGAAAACAAACAAGGTAAATTGGAGTAATTTTTATTGATATTCCGTTTGTTTATCTAATGTATCTCCAATGTATGATGACAACCATTAGGGGGTAGATTTGTTAAACCTTGCAAACCATAACTCTCAGTCGGAGGCCAACTAGGTAAGTTTATGATTGTATGTGTTTGTTTACAGAAGAACGGACCTTCCAAAGTAATGTGGATTTCTTAATAGAATGACTGCAGTAGTGGTGGTGAAGCTGTGAGGCATATGATGCCCTTAATATTTTTTTAAACATATTACAAGTGTAGTTATTATGTTTTAGTTTTTATTTAACTACTGAAGTTATGATTGTTGAAATTTTTGGTGTTAGGGGCGTGGCAGTATACCCATTAGTTCAGGAGCCCGTGAGATGGCTTCAATATTGGACACTGCTCTACTTCAAGCATTGCTTCTCACTGGACAATCTTCTGCTGCTTTAGAATTATTGAGAGGTCTTAACTACTGTGATTTGAAAATATGTGAGGAAATACTTAGAAAAGGCAACCATCATGCAGCTTTATTAGAACTTTACAAGTGCAACTCAATGCACCGGGAAGCTCTTGAACTTCTTCATAAATTGGTGGAAGAGTCAAAGTCTGGCCAGTCTGAAGTTATGTATAAATTTAAGCCTGAGGACATCGTTGAGTATCTCAAGGTAGACTTTCTATTTGGTTGACAACGGTTGTTCATATCTTATGATTTTTTAGGAGCTCTAGTGTCTGAAATCTGATTGTTTAAAATTCTGTTATCGGATAGCAAGTTCACATTCCACAGTCCGCAGCAATTGTTGGTGTATTTATTGGGGCTGGTATTATTAAGATTAGGTTCTAGTCTTAGTGGATATTATCTGAAGGTTGTGTTCTTGTGCTTATAGTGTTGATAAGATGACATTTTGTCATGAAGCATTTGAATTTTTTTTGACTTGTAGCACTGGTATACTGCAACAATTACTATAGAGGTTTTTCATATATTAGCTTATTCAGTTCTTTTCCGCATACGGCATCTAGCTGTACTGGAAAATGTTGTTTAGTCACTTGAGGATACAAAAAATAATGTATTAAAAGTCCATCATGGGTGGGTTTATATTTTTAAGAGTCCAAATCATGGGAGTTGGTATTTAAGTTCCATTGTGAAATAGATATTTTTTATTCTCAGTTTGAGTTGAATAATTTCTGATGCAGCCACTATGTGGGTCAGATCCCATGCTTGTTCTAGAGTTCTCGATGCCTGTTCTTGAAAGCTGTCCATCCCAAACTATTGAGCTCTTTCTGTCTGGAAATATTCCAGCAGATATGGTGAACTCATATTTGAAGAAGCATTCTCCCAACATGCAAGCTACCTACTTGGAGCTCATGCTTGCCATGAATGAGAATGCCATATCTGGTAATTTGCAAAATGAAATGGTGAGGACCTCTTGCTTCTTATTGTCAGCATAATTGATGTGTGATTAATGGTAATAAAATTCTATATTTATTTGTTCTGCGATGTAGGTAAACATCTATCTATCTGAAGTGCTTGATTGGTACGCTGATTTAAGTTCTCAACAGAAATGGAATGAGAAAGCTTATTCCCCAACAAGGAAAAAATTATTATCCGCCTTAGAAAATATATCAGGTTACAATCCTGAGGCTCTGCTGAAGCGTCTTCCACCAGATGCTTTATATGAAGAGCGCGCAATATTGTTGGGAAAAATGAACCAGCATGAATTGGCATTATCTTTGTATGTTCATAAGGTACATCTACTATATGTAATCTCCTATTTACTGTGAAGTTTAAGATTCAGTGATATAGCCATTTCTGATATCCCTAGTGCACTTAAGCCATTGCTTCTTCACATGAAGCTGTATCATATAAATGGTGGTTTTACTGATAAATATTATGGGAATAAATTAGTTTACCTTTCAATTGTAGCTGTGCGTTCCAGAAATGGCGTTGTCTTACTGTGACCGGGTGTATGAGTCTATGCATCAGCCATCGGTAAAATATCCCAACAACATATACCTAATGCTTTTGCAAATCTATTTGAATCCTCGGAGGACGACTGCAAGCTTTGAAAAGAAAATTACAAATTTGTTAGCCCCACAGAATACAACCACTCCTAAAGCTGGTTCATTGATGTCAATAAAATCTAGAGGAAGTCGAGGGTCCAAGAAAATTGCTGCAATAGAGGGTGCGGAAGACACAAAATTTAGTTTGAGCAGCACTGATAGTAGCAGAAGTGATGGTGATGCTGATGATGTTAGTGAGGGTGGTTCTACCATCATGCTTGATAAGGTCCTTGATTTGTTGAGCCGCAGATGGGATAGAATAAATGGAGCTCATGCCCTTAAACTTTTACCAAGAGAGACTAAATTACAGGTATCCGTTGCTTGCTGGTGCACCATAGCTATGGGCCCCCAGTTCCTTATTTTTCTCAGATATTGTTTAGTTTCTTCAATCTGGTAAATGTGCATCTATTATCTGCAGGACTTGCTTTCATTTCTTGGACCACTTCTAAGAAAATCTAGTGAGATGCACCGTAATTGCTCAGTGATCAAGAGCTTGAGACAGAGTGAGAACGTCCAGGTAAGCGCATACATCTGGAATCAAAATTTTGCGTATTCCGATACTTCTGTTTTGTTACTACACCTAGCATGATTCAATTTGCTTTGCACAGGTGAAAGATGAACTCTATAGTAAGAGGAAAGCAGTTGTGAAGATAACGAGTGATAGCATGTGTTCTTTGTGCCATAAGAAGATAGGAACAAGTGTCTTTGCAGTCTATCCTAATGGGAGCACTCTTGTGCACTTTGTATGTTTCAGAGATTCTCAGAATATGAAAGCTGTAGGCAAAGGTTCTCAATTGAGGAAGCGATTATGAAAAGGAATAACCATATATAGAACTTGGTTTTCCTGTTGTGCCTTGTGGCTTGTGTGTAAGCTTAGCCATGGTATTTGTTTTCCAAAATCAGTTTGTTTTTTTTACCTTTTTCATTGTAGTTTGTATTTGTGAAAAGTGAGATTTCTTCCTTTTTGTTTTTCTTCTTTTTGTGATGTAAATATTGGGCTAGAGTGCAACACGTTTCTTTATTTTGAACATTGAAAAGGAGCAGATTTTCCTTCTCTTCCTTTTCAGTATTGTACTACTCAGCATGAAAATACAAGGAGCATAGTTTCCCCTCCATTTCCTTCTTATAGTCCTTTTGGATATGTAAATTTGTGACTTATTTTAATTTTTGGATTATTATGTTATATTATTGATTGGATTAAATTTAGGCTAAACTGCCAAACTGGTCCCTGACAATTTTGGAATTGACCAGGTTAATCCCTGACAATTGGAAATTGACAAGTGAGTCCCTAACAATGTTAAAAATTGGACATTCGTTCGTTCCAAAACGGTCTTCTTTAAATGGGCCTACGTGGCACAAAACGCATCGTTTTTCATATTTACCGTATTCCTCACTCAATCCCAAAGATAATTATATATTCTTGATCCTCTCACCAAGCCGGACATTTCTACCGGTTGTTTCTCTCCGGAAAGGGTCAACGTTGGAGTCGGGTCGTTCGTGAAACTAGGATTCCGTCCAAAACAAGGATTTGTCTTCAAGAGGTAGGGGGTTTAGGCATTCTATTTTCGTGCATATTAATGATTAATTTATGGAATTAATGTTATGGCCGTTTTTCCCATTAGGGTTCATAAAGGTTACCTTTTTGTATAAGTAATTCAAAGAGAGAATGTTTTTACCGATTAAAAGTGTTGGAAAAGTGTTTCTATGAGTTAAATGGGTTTTGAGAAAAGTTTTTCATTAATTGGATGTTTAAAAATGGGTTTTGAGAAAAGTTTTTCATTAATTGGATGTTTAAAAATGGCTTTTTGGAGAAGAAAACTGTTGAAAATCGTGAAGTCCTGCGAACAGGACGACGCACGGCCGCCCAGGTGGTCAGAAACCGTCCCAGCGGCCATGCCGCCGTGTGAAACCGCCCCAGCGGTGGTCATACCGCCCCGGCGGTGGGCAGTCCGCCCCGGCGGTGGGCAGTCCGCCCCGGCGGTGGGCAGTCCGCCCCGGCGGTGGTGAAGGTCGCCCCAGCGGTGGTCATACCGCCCCAGCGGTGGTTGCGCCACCCTGGTGCGTTTTTCACACTGTATCTCACCCCTTTTACGAAAATTGACACGTTTTGACCCTTTTATGCTCCCTAATGCGTCTTACAACCAGTATGGATGATATGTATGAGTTAATTATGATTTGTATGCAAGTTTAAATGCTGATTGGATGGTGATGTGTTGATATGATGTGTTTACATGAGATAAATGATGATAATATATGTTTATGTGATGTATGTATATGTTATGTGTTGTGAGCTGAGACGTCACTAGGTGGCGCATTTATGTGATTAAGACGTCTGATAGGATGCGAAATTCTGTGCATTCTTTATCCTTATATGTGCATCTTGTGTTCCTTAGTAGTCTTATTAGCATTTGATTTGCCTTGTTTGTGATTCATGTGGTGTTTTGGTGGTTGAAGTAAAAATCGGAGTTTTAAAGCGGATTCTAAGGTAGTGCTTGGTCTTGTTATCTTTTAATGCACTCTTCGTTAGTGTTTTTGGATTTCAGGAACCTAGGCCGGGTCTACTTTGAGTCTCAGGAGCAAAGGAGCGAAGGAGCGGATGCACGGATGAGCCGGAGAAACTGCGCAAGATTTTCTGCCCAGGAAGTGGTTGCCAGCGACCAAGCAACCAGACATTCTGGTCGCTGGCGACCAATGCTCGAAGGAGACAGAATTATGGGCCTCTCTGTTTGTGGTCGCTGGCGATCCAGCGACCAGTCATTCTGGTCGCCAGCGACCACTGTGCGGCTGACAACTTTTAATATTTTGTAATTTTTGCTTTTTGGTCCCTATCTTTAATTTCTTAATTTGGGACTTTTAATGTAAGGGGGGGGGGGGGGCACTTTGAGAATATTCATTCATTCACCATTAGGTCATTTTTCCCCTTTTAGCTTTCTAGAGTGAGAAGCTTCAACTTCTCTCTAGGTTTTTATTTTCTTTTCTACACATTTGATGTTCTTGGATACATTTGCTCTATTGCATTTTTATTGATAATTAAATTTCAGTTCTTATTCTTGCCATCAATTTCTCTTCCTATTTCATTTTCTAATTTCTTCATGTGTGAGTAGTTCTCTTGGTGCTTGGTGTTGAGATAGTGTTAGAACCTATTTTCCCTTGAAGCTTGCTATTTAATTCTTTGGGTTGCTCCCTATTTTCTTGGTTGAATGCTATTTAAATTTGTATGTGTGGATTAATGCTTGCAAGTTTTGGTGGTGCTCTTGGACACAAATTGATTTCTTGATTGGGGAATTAATTTGTGTTCTTGGGGTTTTGATATGGATTAATATCTTATGCCCATGACTAGGAGAGTTGGGCTTATTCTTGATTGGGAATTGGATTTGCATGTGTCTAGGTTAATTTAGCTTAATTGGTTTGGATTAGAATCTATTAAGTTATTTATTTTCCATGCATGTGTAGATTGCACCCCATGTGTAGATTGCACCCCATGTGTTTGATAAAATGCTTATGTGAGTTTATGATAGGGAAAATGTGGTTTTACTCACTACTCAACACCAAGACCTCTTTTATCTTGTTAATATCTTACATTACATAGTTACACAATATCTTACATAATCCCCAAACTTTATTTACATATACTATACATATTAAGATCAAATATTTAAACCTCCTTTGAGAAACGACTTGGGTTAGCTAACTATACTCTATAGTTAATTAATTCAATATCTTTTTGCTCTTTAAACTCTAAATTGGTTTGTGAGTTAGAGGAATTAACGACGCCTCTAGCCTCACTATCAATTTTTAGCGCCGTTGCCGGGGAGGTTCAAAATTTGATCTTTGTGCATAGTTACTTTTATTCTATACTTACATATATACAAAAACCACAAAAATACAATAATTTTCTACACTTTTTCTATTTAGTGCAGAATTTTTTCTTCATTATTTCGTTTTCATGTTGCCTTTGCTTTATATGCTTTCTATGAATGACTCGATCGCACCATGATCAACCACTAGAACGTTTCGACTCCGAAATTGAGAGGACCTTAAGAAATTTAAGGCGTTCTAGAAGGGTTGAAGGTGTGGAGGACATAGAGCATAATCTCGCTTTCCCTACTCAATCATTTAGTGAAGGTGCTAGTGTTAGTAGTGACTTAGATAGTTTTTTTGGTCCGGAACCTTTTGACTTTTCTGTTAGTGTTTCAGGTGAAAGCTCTTTCATGGCCGATCGAGACCTCACCTTGAGGGAGTTAGCGGCTCCCGATCTCACGCAACAACCACTTGGGATCATCTATCCCAATGAGGATGCCGACTTTGAGCTCAAGGGGGCCTTAATCCATTGGCTCCCTAAGTTCAATGGACTTGCCGGAGAGGACCCCAACCAACATCTCAAGGAGTTTCACATAGTGTGCGCCACCCTTCGTCCTCAAGGGGTGGATGAAGATTTGGTGAAGCTCCGCGCCTTTCCTTTCTCATTAAAGGGGTCCGCCAAGCAATGGTTACTCAACCTTCCAAATGGAGCGGTCAATTCATGGCTCACAATGAAGCGGGTGTTCTTGGAGAAATATTTTCCCGCCTCAAGAACAAGCTCCATCCGGAAGGAGATTTGTGGGATCCGGCAAAGACAAGGAGAGACCTTGTATGAGTATTGGGAGCGGTTTAACAAGTTGTTAGCAAGTTGCCCGTTCCATCAAATTCAAGAGAACCATCTCATACAATATTTCTACGAAGGTCTCACTCCGGCGGATAGGGGCACCATCGATTCTTCTAGTGGAGGTGCCCTCATGAACAAAACTCCAACTCAAGCAAAGGAGTTAATTGAGACCATCGCGGCCAACTACCAACAATTCAGGACAAGAGATTCCTATGGTTCAAGGGGAGTGAATGAGGTGGCGACAACAGAGTCAAGTGGATTGTACAAGAAATTGGATGAGATCTCCGTGTTCATGAAACAACTAACCCTCAACCACCACAAACCACCTTCCACCTCTAACCTTGAGATGCAACCGGTATGTGGGATATGTGCTACTGAGCATCCCACGGACACTTGCCTCCAACTCATGGATGACCCCACTTCGGTAGCCGCCGCTCAACCATACATGCAAAGACCCCCCTTCAATTCAAATAATCCACCCATGGGAAACACATACAACCCCTCATGGAGAAACCACCCAAACCTTAGGTGGGGGAATACCCAAAATGTCCAAAACAATCCTTATTCCCAACCCACCTATGGGCAAGCTTCCAATCAACAACCATACCAACAACCACCTCCCAAATACCAAGCTCCACATCAAAGGCCAAATCCAAATCCACAAACCCTACTCACCGGTCCTAAAACTCCTCTCCAAATTCTAGCCCCACCACCTCCCAACCAAAACACTCAAGCCATGCAACAAATCCTCAAGTTGCTCATGGAACAAAAGCAACAAACCGACGCTCTCCTCCATCAACAAAATGAGATGCAAAGGAAGATCCTTCAATTGGAGAGTGCCCAAGCAACTTCTTCCTCAAGCAATCAAGGAGGACACATTCCCGCTCAACCACTCCCAAACCCAAAAGGGGATGTGAATGCCATCACACTTCGTTCCGGAGCTACTTTACCGGAAAGGGAAGTCTTGAACAAAGATGAGGAAAATGGCAAGAGGAAGGAAAAAAGGAAAGAGAAGATAGTGGTGGAAGAGGAGCACAAGGAAGAGGATGCCCAACCTAGGTGCTTGCCATTCCCTCAAATCATTAGGGGAGGCAAGAAGAAGCAAGTGGAGATGGACCCGGATCTATTGGAGACTTTCAAAAAGGTGGAGGTCAACATTCCCCTTTTGGATGCTATTCAACAAGTCCCCAAATACGCTAAGTTCCTCAAAGAGCTTTGCACTCACAAAAGGAAGATCAAGGAGGCAAAGGCTCAAGCAGAGGTGGCAATGTTGTCTCCCGCTTTGCCTCAAAAGTTCCAAGATCCGGGAAAGTTTTCAATACCTTGCGTTGTGGGTCAAATGGTCATCAAGGATGCACTTGCGGATTTGGGAGCGGGGATCAATGTCATGCCTAAAGCCATCTACCAAGCCCTCAATTTCGGCGAGCTCAAGCCCACCGGTTTGCTTCTCCAATTTGCTAACCGGAGCATTCAAAAGTCGGAAGGGATTCTTGAGGACGTGCTTGTTAAGGTAAATGGGTTGATTTTTCCCGTTGACTTCTATGTTTTGGACACCAATGATGATGTTCCATTGGACCAACATACACTCATCCTCGGCCGACCTTTTCTCAAAACCGCTAAGGCCAAGGTAGATGTGTATGCGGGGACATTGGACTTAGAGTGTGGTGATTTGAAAGCTCGTTTTTGTCTAAAGGAAGCAATGAAACACCTCTCGGAGACTCATTCCATTTTTTCTGTGGATATTATTGATGAACTTGTTGAGGATGAGGTAAAGGGGTGGTTTCAAAGCTTTGAGTCTTCTAGTATCTTAGACAATACTTCGAGTTCCAATTCTTGTGAAAAATGCCTGGAAGAAGGTGGATTGTGCACAAGTTGTGAAAAAGAGGATTTGGAACTCTTTGGAGGAAATTCTATGAAAAATCACTTAGACGATGTTGACTCGTCACTAGTTAAAGAGGACTCCATAATTAGTGAGGAGGACAACAACAAAAAGAGAAAGTTTGATGTGCCAATCCCACCAATTCCAAGCACTTTGGAAAGTTTGGTATGTGTTGCAAATTCTTCTTCTCCCTCTCCCACTCCTTTGGAAAGTTTGGAACTAAAACCACTCCCCCCTCATTTAAAATATGCATTCTTGGGGGACTCTGAGTCTTTTCCGGTGATTATAGCCAATGGTTTGCCTAAGGCGGATGAAATCAAGCTTTTGAATGTTTTAAAAATGCACAAGCAAGCCATTGGTTGGAATCTCTCGGACCTTGTCGGTATTAGCCCTTCAATTTGTACCCACCGTATCTTTTTGGAAGAGGGGGCTAGACCGATTCGGCAACCTCAGAGGAGAGTGAACCCTCTCATTTTTGATGTGGTCAAAAAAGAGATTTCTAAGTTACTACAAGCGGGAATCATCTATCCTATTTCCGATAGTGAATGGGTGAGTCCGGTGCAAGTAGTGCCTACGAAATCCGGAATTACTGTGGTTAAAAATGAGAGGGATGAGTTGCTTACTACTAGAGTTCAAAATTCATGGCGGGTGTGTATTGATTACCGCCGCCTCAATAGTGTGACCCGCAAGGATCACTTTCCTTTGCCTTTTATTGATCAAATGTTAGAAAGGCTTGCGGGACAGTCGCACTATTGTTTCTTGGATGGATTTTCCGGATACTTCTGTAAGCTCCAGAACCCTTATGAGAGAATTAAGCATAATTCTCTTAGAGTTATAAAAGTTTTAATGATAACAAGGTAAGCCATAAGTATAAAATTTTACTTAAGGTTTTGCTAATATGTGCGCTAAGTGTCTCAGAAAGCTTTAAATTATTGCAATGCCATGAGCAAAGACCAAGACAAAACATCAAGTAGCCTCGAGATCTATTGATAAAATCATAGCGCCAAAGATATCAGAAAGGATGTCTCAGAAGCGCAGAAGGTGAAAACATGTTTCTGAGGAAAGAACACTGTCGCCTCAGAAGGGTCTCAGAAAACCTTGCGACTAGTAGTTCTCAGAAGGGTCTTCCCTCAGAAGGTTCGCCTCAGAAGTCCGTACAACTCTTAGAAGGTTGGACTCAGAAGCAACCAAGTGTCTGGACTCAAGGGATCGCAAGCAGTCTCAGAAAGCTCGCTACAACTAGCTAAGGAAGTGGGAACACGCGCACTGTGCAGTTCTGAAAAGTTCCTCATTTCGCGCTGACTGTAGCAGGGAGCCGTTCTGAAAAGGACACAGCCACATAAGCAAAGTGAAAGCTTCTAATTTCGCGGCTCTTTGATGCCTATATATATGAGTTCAATTCCAGAGCAATGTGACGAAACTCTTGCGCAAAAAACTCTTGATTAAACGTGCAAAAACTCTTTTGAATTGAAAATCATTTTGCGAAAACTTAGAACTTTCTCAGAAAGACAATTTTTACGAAATTGTTCTTCTAACTTTGCAAAATCTTCTAGTTCTGAATTGGTGTAAATTCTTACATTTGTAAGTTAAATCTAGAAGTCTACTAAGGGACAAATTAAGTTTGTAACTTAATCTTAGTAGTTGATTTTCGAAGCAAAAACAACTTTCTGAAAAACGCTAAGTCCTTCGTTGTTTGAAGGCAGTTTTAAGTCCTCTAGTGTTTGAGGCAAAGTTCAAAGTCCTTAACTGTTTAAGGCAAGGAAGTCCTCTGTTGTGAGGCAAGGAAGTCCTCTGTTGGAGGCAAGGAAGTCCTCTAGTGTGAGGCAAGGAAATCCACTTCGAGTTGTGAAGTGGTGGAAGTCCTTTACTTGGTAAAGGCAGTGTTGTCTGACAAGGCACATTAAGAAGAATATCTAAGAACTCTCAACTGAAGGTTGAGGACTGGAGTAGGTTGGTTATAACCGAACCAGTATAAAACTCTTTGTGTTAAGTTTTTCTTCCTTACTCTTTAATTGCATAAAGCTTTGAGAAAAACTTAGCCACGATTTTAATTAAGAAGTCTCGTGAAAACATTATTGATTAAAATCAGAAAGCGTTTAAAAGACTTATCTTCCAAGAAATCTTGCTATGGGAAGGGTACTACCTCTCAACGTATACAATCAAGTAGATGAACTTCAATTCACCTTCCTCAAGCAACCTGGATGGCCAGCCATGATGAGTTCCGAGGACGTGTGCTACCCAAATGTGGTGAGAGCATTCTATTCGCAAATAGAAAGGTTCACCAACAAAGGGGTCAAGAGCACGATTGGTGACCAACAGATCCGCTTCTCCTCCTCTGACATCAACAAAGTCTTCAAGACCTTGAATGGTGGTGCAGTCATCGCCGACGACCCAGAATGGGTCAAGGAAGTAGATGACTCAGAAGAAGAAGTAGTGACACTTCTGACTGGTAGCAACAGCCTACCACTCAAGGGGGTAAAGGTGCCTCATCTTACGCAAGAGGCCAGAATCATCTTCTCCGTTGTTCAACACACCCTTCTCCCTCGGATTGGAGACATGGGGAACGTTACCACCATGGATGCATGCCTATTATACCACCTGCTGAAGAAGGAAAGAGTAGATTTTGGGAGGATGGTGCTCAACTACATGATGCACCAGGCTCATCCTAAGAGGGCTCTCACAAGTCTACCTTACGGAAGCCTTTTGACCAGAATCCTCGACCATTTCTCCTTCCCACTTGAAGACTATGAATACGTCTTCAACCACAGCAAATTCACCATGGTCACCTTCAACAACATCAAGAAGAAGAAGGTACCAGAGACGGGGGCACCTAAGAAGAAGGAGGAAGCAAAGCCTTCTAAGGGAGCTGCTGGTCCCAACCAGACCTCTAAGGCTGAGAAAGGAAAGGAAAAGGTTTCCGATCCTTCAGAAAAGAAGAAGAAGAAGCAAAAGGTGACTCATCCCTCTCCAACAAGGGTGACCAGGAGTATGGCTTCTGAGGAAGCTCAGAAGACTCCTCAGAAGAAACCTGAGGTTGTTGAGGCTGCTGAAGACTCAGAAGAAACAACTTCTGAGCAACTCCTAACCAGAAAGAGGAAAGCACCTCCAACTCTCCAAGTTCCAGATGTGCCACCAGAAGGGAAAAAGAAACGTGGTCGTTTGGTAAACGCTTACTCTAAAACTCCACCTTCATTTTTTAAATCTTCTTCTACTTCAATTCCTGTTTCTGATTCTGTTGCTGGTTTTAAACCCACCAAATTTAAAACTAAACTCCTACATTCCTTGAAATATCAGGGAAAGACTCACAAAGGAGTGGGGATAAAAACCACTAAGAAACAGAGCTCGCCGAAGCCGACGGGTAAAGAAATTGTAGCAGTTGTTGCTACTGCTGCCACCACCGCTACTGCTACTGCTGCTGCTGTTGAAGAAGAAGCAGAAGCTTCTCATCACTCCTCTCCCTCTGGGAATGTCTCCCCTACAAGAGAAGACATTCAAGGGCATGGAGGAAATGTTGCTGATTCTTCTTCAGAAGAAGAGGATGCAGCAAGCTTTCGCATTGAGCATCGCACTCCAGATGCTGGAAGCTCCAAGAAAGAGCCCCAGAAGAAGCCATCTGAGGTTTCTATGGTGGAACTTTCTGAGGCAACCACAACTGAAGTTGCCACTGTGAATGCTGAGTCATTGGCTCAGACGATGCTTGACGTCTAGAAGGCACTGGATCAACCTTCTGAGACTCCAGAAGCTGCTCAGATGCAACCACAACAACAACTACAGCATGAGGAAGCCTTAATTGAACCAACTTCTGAGGTTGGTCTCCTCTATTCTGAGATCCCTTTGGAACATGAGGAAACTCATGTCTCAACACATGAAGTAGTGCCAGGGACCACCAGCACTGGGCTCAGCTCAGAGGTGGGTGATAGGGCTTCGGCAAGTGCACCGAATCGTACAAGTAATAAAGTCCACGGTGAGTGGGTATCGTTCCCACGAGGATTAAAGAACTGAGCAAAGATTTCGTGATGTGAATTTCTAATTAGACGAATCGAATTAAGGGTAATGAAAGGTTTGAAATCATAAATTCAAAAGAGTATCAAAGTAACAGACGGTAAACTAATTTTGAAAACTTCAAAAAATGAGAGGTTAGGGAATCGGGTTCACGTATCTTCTGAAATAATTAAAACAATTGCTCGCCTTCAAATTCTAAAACTTTAATTCAATGAACGAATCTTAAATTGTCAATTCCAATCCCTTGGTAATTTAACACTTTTTCTATGAACAATCAGTCAATCCCTTGATCAAATCGTTTCACAGAAAAGAAAATATGTTTACTGATTCAAAGTTCATAAAAGTCTTGACTCTATTCCTAGTTATCAATCCTTCCAGCAATTTCCCTTGAGCTAATTCACACACTTATTTTCCCAAATAAACATATGAATCCAAGATAAGTTGAAAAGCGATTTCCCAATCTTCAGAACAACACAAAACAATAAGGTAGTTGATAGAAAGGAATTAGTTGCTCATAATCAAAGTAAACAAAGCATAGAAATTGATAGAAAGCAGGTTAAAGAACGAATAACTCATTGTATTGAAAGACAGAGTAAAAACAGAGTACTGGAATGAAAAACAAGCTGCTGCTGAAAAATAAGGATTCAAGATGATCGATCAGATAATCGATGACCTAATTTCCCCCTATTCTAGTCCTATATATAATCAGATAGTCTAGAATTTAAATTGATTACAGAGGGATTTTGTTTTTAGATAACTAGTCAAGAGTAATATCCAAACAGATTTAATCCTGAATTATACATGCTCTGTTTCCATTTTTATCCGGACGCAAGGCGTAGGGAGGACGCGACGCGCTGCATGGGGTGGTTTCTCCAGGGCGCAGGGCGCCACCAGTTCAATCCTACTCGGGCGCAAGGCGCCAGGGGGCGCAATGCGCAGGCTTGTGGAGGACTAGTGGGGCGCAACGCGTGCACGGGGCGCAAGGCGCCAGCTTGTGGATGACCACTCGGGCGCAACGCGTGCGCAGGCGCAAGGCGCCAGCCTGGGAAGTTCATCCAAGCGCAAGGCGCCAGCCTTGGAAGTTCATCCAGGCGCAAGGCGCGCGCGATGCGCAAGGCGCCAGCCTTCCGAATTGTTTCTGACTTTGAGGCGCCTTGCGTGCATCAGGCGCAAGGCGTCAGCATCGGTCCTTCAAATATGCCTCTCCGGTTGCTATTGCTTCATCAATTACTTGCTCAATTCCTGAAATTAGCACCAAATAATACCCAAAACATAATATAACCAGGAAAAATCCATTTTATTCTAAAAACACTCAATTCACCCTAAAGGCATACTGAAATTACTTTAAACTAACACAATTTATTAGAATTCAAACCACAAAATTAGATAAAGATGCCAAGGCATCACAACACCAAACTTAAGGTGTTGCTTGTCCTCAAGCAACAAAAGAGAACAAACACCAAGCAGTGCACCGGAGTTAAGAACAAAAATTTCCAGAACTCGAATGATCAAAATAGTAAGGCCAACTACCAGAACTAAGACTACCTGCAATTCCTCATCACTTTATAACTTTCAAAAATTCACTTTGCAATAGGGAAGACACTCAGAATTATACTACAGATCATGTTATAATGGTTCTTCAAGAGATGTCTATCTACCAACTATGTTTTCATTTTCTCAACCATGTAGTGCAAAGACATTTACTTTTTAATTTCACCCAGATGAATTAGCTTTCTCAATAATTTTAGGGGTAGTGCTCGTGCCTTTTTCTCTTTGAGATTCATGACTCTAAATGCTTAGTCTCAGGGTAGCTTTTTAAGATGAGTTTTCGATTAACGTTCCCGGTCCAGTTGGCCCAAGACGCTAGGTGATGAAGCACCCCTCGAATCTAATTACCCAAGTCTTTCCCTGACACAATCACACCACAAGCACATAGCTAGGTTCTAAAAATATAAAATGAAGATGTCCCCTAGCCATTGGTGCTCAGAGCCTTAGAATTTTTTTGCACAGTCTACCCTTCTTCTTTACTTATCACACTTCCTACATTTTCATCTATTTTTCAAGGACTTCACACTACATTTATGTAATCAATTTATCAACACAGTTGTCTTTTGGAAATACTCCAAGAACCACTATAATCATTTTCTGCAGCATTATTTCTTTGCTACCTCCCTATTTATTCATCATTATTTCTTTCCAATTCATTCATGCATGTTGATCACATTCTTAAGTTAGCCTTACCCATTACAATCACTCTTGTTCTTTTTACAATTGTTCATCCCTCCTTTACACAACACAAGACACTAATGACAGAACTCGACTCTCACAAAAATTTAAATTTATTCAAGCATGAATTAAAAACTTACCTGAAGGGGGTGGTCAATCTCCCCCTTGATCCTCATCCTCATCATCCTCTCCTCCTTCTTCCTCCTCTTCATCTTCCTCATCAATTGATGGGTTGGGCTCCCTGTATTCCCACTTCGTCGTACAACTAGTTTGACACTCAGGAAATTTTTCTGGAGCCAGCTTATGAAATGCATGAACAAGGTAGGAGAACATGTCATGGGAATAATTTCTGAAGTCATTCAATTCGACCCTCAGCTTTTGTACTTCCGTAAACTCCTGTTGCTTTTGATTTTTACTTGGTATGTCCTCCATAGGTTCATCTGGAGGGGTAACAGATGGGAGTTCAGGTTCCTTACCAGTGTCCTTCCTCCTTGATCTTCCAAGGGCTACAGCAGTTATTGGTTTAGGCACCAGGATGGGAGAGTCACCTTCAATCACTACTCCTGCAGCTTCAGTAAGGCGCTGAATGAGGCACGGAAATCCCAAGGTTAGTCTTGCTGAGTAGACAAATCTTGCTATACCCTTGGATAATACAGTGCCCAGATCAACTTGTTCCTTGGTAATAAGGCAATGGATCATTATTGCCCTATCTACCGTTACCTCAGAATGATGAGTGGTCGGGAGGATGGAGCGATTGATGAATTCTAGCCATCCTCTGGCCACAGGAATAAGGTCTCCCCGAGCTAGCTGAACTGGGTTGCCGTGTTTATCCATCCTCCAGTTAGCCCCGGGTTTGCAGATCTCCCGCAGCACCGTTTGCAGCTTCTGGTTTCCTTTCAACCGAGCACAATATCCAAAAGGTGATTTTTCTGGATTGACTTCAAGATTCAAAACTGTTTCCACCATTTCAGAGCTGAAGTCAATCTCTTTTCCTCTGAGGAAGCTCTTGAACTCCCTTTCTTTGGTCTTTTCTGACTGCCATGCGTTTGCATAGAATTCTAGCACCCTTTGCATTCCCACAATTCCAGGAGGTGAACACACCAGCCTCCACCCTCTTCGATCAATCTCTTCTTGGATTTCTGGGAATTCCCCCTCTCTAAAGGCAAAACCAATTTCCGGAATGATTGATTTGTTCACTACCACTGAATTGTAGTAGTCTTCATTTTCTTTTGTCCGGAAACGATGAGAGTAGTAAGAGGGAGATGCAGCCACTTCCTTTCCCTTTCTCTTCTTGGATAATGGTGCCATTTCCTGTGAACAAAAATTGAACCACAACACAGACAGGAAGCCCCATGACAGTAACACCATTAATATCTTAGCTCAATAGAAACAAATAAAAATCGGCTTTGTTCATTTGTTTCATCTCTCACAATAGAACACTTATGCAATGGATCAATCGGCATTTCTTCCAACACCAAACTTAGAATTTTACAAAAATTCTAAGCCAAACAGCACTAGTTAATTCTATCTCATTTTCATACAAAAGACTCATTGACACTTTCCCCTCACTTCTATATTATCTCTATCTAACCAAATTTTCACTAACTCAGCAGTAGCAGTATTCGCATTGCTTGAACAGTGAGAAAGAAAAAGAATAAATGCTTGCTTCACAGTTAATGAACAACTTACCTACAATAGAGATAATTAGGAAGATTAGACGATGACCAAGGTGTATCCTTTCACGAGAATGATGTGGCTAACAGGGGAAGGTGGTGGACGACGGGGGAAGAGCCGAGAGAAGTGTGTGTTTATGTGCGGGCGGATGTTTGGAAGAGTGGCTGTGCAAGATTGGAAGAAGTGTGTGAATGAATGAATGAATGAAGAGAGAATGACCGATTCTCTTCTTAGAGTGGTGCTACCACTATGCTCTTCGGCGCGAAACTTGCGCGCCCAAAATCTAGAGAAGGCGCAAAGCGCCAAGAGAGAGGATGGAGTTTGGCGCAAAGCGCCAAAATGAATTGGAATCAGGCGCAAGGCGCCAGGGGAAAGGGAATTCGGGCGCGAAGCGCCAAGGGAGACTGAATTCAGGCGCGAGGCGCCAACAGGGAAGGAATTTCAGGCGCAAAGCGCCAGCAGAGAAAAATTTCAGGCGCAAAGCGCCAGCCTCCAAGCAGTTCGGGCGCAATGCGCCGAAGTGAATTGAAATTCGGGCGCGAAGCGCCACAAAGAATTTAATTCGGGCGCGAGGCGCCCACAAGAGATTGAATTCAGGCGCAAGGCGTCAAGGACACTGAAATTCGGGCGCGTCGCGTTAAGAGCAGAACAGTTCGGGCGCAAGGTGCGACGAGGACGCGTCGCGCCTCTGGGTCCGAATTTCTTTTATTCGCTATTGTCTTCCAGGCGCAACGCGCAGTGCTAGCGCGAGGCGCTGGGTGAAGCTGCTTATGAGGGCGCGATGCGTCACTGAGGCGTACTGCGCCAGCTAGGAGAAATTTTTTTTTTATTTTTTTTATTTTTTTTTTAAACAGAAACTGAACATAATCAAAATTCAATAAAAATACAAATTGGGTTGCCTCCCAATAAGCGCTTCTTTAACGTCACTAGCTTGACGTATGACATTTTCTCAGGTGAATGTTTGAACCGAGACGACTCGGTCGATCTCTCCCCCAAGATAATGTTTCAATCTTTGTCCATTGACAGTGAATTTTCTTTCAGATTTGGAGTCCATGATCTCTACATGTCCATAAGGTGAAACCTTAGTGATAGTGAATGGTCCTGACCATCTTGTCTTCAATTTACCCGGGAACAACCTTAATCTTGAATTAAACAAAAGAACTTGTTGTCCAGGTTCAAATTGTCTTGGAGTGATCTTTTTATCATGCCACCGCTTAGTTCTCTCCTTATACAACTTAGCATTATCATAAGCTTGACTACGAAACTCGTCAAGTTCATTGAGTTGTAGTAATCTCTTGTCATTTGCCAATTTTTCATCAAAATTCAAAAATTTTATGGCCCAAAATGATTTATGTTCAAGTTCAACAGGCAAGTGACAAGATTTACCATATAGAAGTTGATAAGGAGACATACCAATTGGTGTTTTGAACGCAGTTCTGTAGGCCCACAGTGCATCATCAATTTTCCTTGACCAATCCTTTCTTGAAGCATTTACCACTTTTTCTAGGATCCTCTTCAATTCCCTATTGGAAATTTCAGCTTGTCCACTTGTTTGAGGGTGGTATGGGGTGGCTACCTTGTGCTTGACTCCATATTTTTGTAGAAGACTCTCCAATTGCTTATTACAGAAGTGACTTCCACCATCACTAATCAAGGTTCTAGGAACTCCAAACCTTGAGAAGATCATCTTCCTGAGAAAATTCACCACCACTTTTGCCTCATTAGTGGGGGAGGCAATTGCCTCAACCCATTTGGATACATAGTCTACTGCTACCAGGATATACAAGTTGGAGTAGGAGGATGGAAAGGGACCCATGAAATCTATTCCCCAAACATCAAACAAATCCACTTCGAGAATGAACTGTTGAGGCATTTCATGCTTCCTTGATATGTTTCCAGTTCTTTGGCATCTATCACATCTCTCTACAAAGCTCTTGCATCCTTGAAAATTGTTGGCCAGTATAACCCACTTTGTAGGACCTTGGCTGCAGTTCTTTCTCCACTGAAATGTCCACCATATTCAGAACCATGACAGTGCCATAAAACACTATATACTTCTTCTTCCGGGATACACCTTCTAATTACTCCATCACTGCACCTTTTGAACAAATAAGGTTCATCCCATAAGAAGTACCTAACATCATGCAAGAATTTCTTCTTCTGATTCCAATTCATTTCACTTGGAACCCTTCCCCCGGCTTTATAATTTGCTATGTCAGCAAACCATGGTAACACTTGTATTGCTAGGAGTTGTTCATCTGGAAACTCTTCATTCACTGGCACCTTACTCACTTGCTCTTCTCCCTGTGCAATCCTTGACAAGTGGTCTGCCACTAAGTTTTCTGAGCCTTTCTTATCTCTGATCTCAATGTTGAACTCTTGTAGCAACAGCACCCATCTAATCAGTCTTGGCTTTACATCCTGTTTACTCATCAAATACTTAAGAGCAGAGTGGTCAGTATAGACTATTACCTTTGACCCAACCAAATAAGACCTGAACTTATCAAAAGCAAAAACTACAACCAATAATTCCTTCTCTGTTGTTGCATAATTTTTTTGTGCATCATTTAATACACGACTTGCATAATAAATAACATGCAACAACTTGTCTTTTCTTTGTCCTAAAACAGCCCCAATTGCAAAATCACTTGCATCACACATTAATTCAAATGGTAAGGACCAATCAGGAGGAGAAATTATTGGTGCAGTAACAAGTTTGGTTTTTAGAGTTTCAAAGGCATACATGCATTCACTGTCAAAATTAAATTGTGATTCTTTCATTAAAAGACTACTCAATGGTTTTGCAATTTTTGAAAAGTCTTTTATGAACCTTCTATAGAACCCAGCATGACCCAAGAAACTTCTCATTGCTTTAACATTTATAGGCGGAGGTAATTTTTCAATTACCTCCACTTTGGCTTTGTCAACTTCAATACCTTTGGAAGAAACTCGGTGTCCAAGAACAATACCTTCTGTTACCATAAAATGACATTTTTCCCAATTCAAAACAAGGTTTATTTCTTGACACCTCATTAAAACTAAAGATAGATGGTTGAGACAGGACTCAAATGAATTACCAAAAACAGAAAAATCATCCATAAATACCTCAATGAATTTTTCTACCATATCAGAGAATATAGAAAGCATGCACCTTTGAAAAGTGGCGGGTGCATTGCACAACCCGAAAGGCATTCTTCGATAGGCAAAAACTCCATAAGGGCATGTGAAAGTTGTCTTCTCTTGATCTACCGGATCTACTGCAATTTGATTGTAGCCTGAATAACCATCCAAGAAGCAGTAATATGGATGACCCGCCAACCTCTCCAACATTTGATCAATGAATGGAAGTGGAAAATGATCTTTTCTAGTCACCACATTTAATCTTCTGTAGTCAATGCACATCCTCCACCCAGTCACTGTCCTTGTAGGAATTAACTCATTGTTTTCATTCTTCACCACCGTGATGCCACCTTTCTTTGGTACCACTTGCACTGGACTCACCCAAGGATTGTCAGAAATGGGATAAATAATCCCAGCATCCCATAACTTCAGAACTTCTTTTAGCACCACTTCCTTCATGATGGGGTTGAGTCTTCGTTGAGGTTGCACCACTGGTTTTGAGTCTTCTTCCATGAGGATTTTGTGCATGCACATGGTTGGACTAATCCCCTTGAGATCACTAAGCTTCCATCCAATTGCTCCTTTATGCTTCTTCAACACTTCCAGTAATTCTCCTTCCTCTTTTTCATTTAGTGAAGCATTGATTATCACAGGATAGAACTCATCATTTCCTATGAAAGCATATTTGAGAGAAGGAGGCAATGGTTTCAATTCAGGCTTTGTAATTTCTTGCTTCTCCTATTTTTTCTTCAATAACAGCTCCTCTGTTTCTTGTAAAGTCAGGGAAGAATTTGACATATTGAGCTCTTCTTGTTTTCTTTCATTCCCTTCCACCAAAGCCACTGTTTCTATAACATCATCTCCCCAAGTTAATGCAAACACTTCCTCTACCAAGGGATCTATTGTGTCTAACCTCATGCAATTTTCTTGATCCACTGGAAATTTCATAGAGTTAAAAACATTAAAAACCACCTTTTCATCATGCACCCTTAATGTTAACTCACCTTTTTTCACATCAATTAAAGCTCTTCCAGTGGCTAAGAATGGTCTCCCAAGGATAATAGGAGTGTCTTCATCTTCCTCCATATCAAGCACCACAAAGTCTGCAGGGAAAATGAACTTATCAACTTTGACAAGTGCATTCTCTACAACACCAAATGAAAACTTGATTGAACGATCATCAAGTTGCAGAGAAATAGAAGTTGGCTTCACTTCTTCTATGTTCAACTTCTTCATAATGGACAAGGGCATGAGGTTAATGCTTGCCCCCAAATCACATAAGGCTTTTCCAATGGTCAAACTTCCAATGGTGCAGGGAACAAAAAACTTCCCAGGATCCTTTAACTTTTGAGGCATCTTCTTTTGAATGACAGCACTACATTCCTCTGTGAGCATTACTGTTTCATCTTCCCTGAGTGTTCTCTTCCTTGACAGCAAATCTTTCATGAACTTGGCATATAAAGGCATTTGCTCAAGTGCCTCAGCAAATGGGATGTTTATTTGCAACTTCCTAAATATGTCCAAGAACTTTGAGAATTGCTTTTCCTGGTTTTGCTTTTGAAGTCTTTGAGGATATGGCAACCTTGGCTTGTATGGAGCAACTTTAACTTCTTCTTTCTCTTCTTCCTGCATGGGTACTTCTTTTTCTCTTTCTTCAATGTTGGGAAGCTCTTTCTCTTCTTTCTTGTCCCGTACCTCCACTTTCTCTTTCTTTTCTTCTTTTTGTTCTTTAAGTATTTTTCTACTCCTTAAGTGGATGGCCTTACAATGCTCCTTAGGATTTGGTTCTGTGTTGCTTGGAAAAATCCCTGCAGGTCTCTCAGAGAGTTGTTTAGCTATTTGGCCAACTTGCACCTCCAAGTTCCTTATAGAAGCCTCTTGATTTTTGAAATTAGCCCTTGTCTCCTGCATGAAACTTGAGGTTTGTTGCACAAAAGTAGAAGTAGATTGAGTGAGTTTCTCCATAGCAATCTCCAGTGAAGTTGGTTTAGGAGGACCTTGTGAAGGAATGAACGGGGGTTGTTGATTTGGAGCATGGAATTGCTTCTGCCCTTGATTTCCCCATCCAAAATTTGGATGATTCCTCCACCCCGGATTATAAGTTTTGGAGTATGGATCATTTTGTTGCCTTGGAGGGTTCCCCATGTAGTTTACTTGCTCTGGTGTAGTTTCCTTGAACAAGTCACATTCTTCATTCTTATGAGACCCACCACAAAGTTCACAGGATGAAATTGGAGGTCCTACTGCAGCAACTTGCAATTGTCCCATTTGCTTTGTGAGTGTTGCTAGTTGTTGAGACATCATCTTGTTTTGTGCCAAGAGAGTATCCAATGTGTCTAACTCCATCATACCTTTTCTTAATGGAGTTCGATCACTTGGACATAGGAAATTATTCTCGGCCATTGTCTCAATTAACTCTAAAGCTTCCTCAGGCATCTTTCTATGAAGAGATCCTCCAGCACTTGCATTAATCATAGCTCTCGAACTTTGAGAAACTCCATCATAGAATGTCTGAATTTGTAGCCAGTCAGGGATTGCATGGTGTGGACATTTTCTGAGCATCTCCTTGTACCTTTCCCATGCTTCATAGAGTGATTCTCCCTCCTTTTGAGCAAATGAGTTGATGTCATTCCTTAGCTTTGCTAGCTTCTGTGGAGGGAAATACTTAGCTTGAAATTTGCTAACTAAGTCATCCCATGTACTGATGCTTTCCAGTGGCTGTGATTGCAACCATAGTTTAGCTCTGTCCCTAAGAGAAAAAGGGAAGAGTCTCAACTTAATTGCATCTGAACTCACACCATTGCTTTTGATCGTATCACATAACTGGAGGAAGGTAGCTAAGTGAACATTAGGATCATCAAGAGCTCCTCCACTGAATTGTTCTTGCTGCACCAATTGGATGAGTGAAGGCTTGAGCTCAAAGTTGTTTGCTTGCACTGGTGGTGGGACAATACTATTTCCACACCCGTTAGTGGTAGGTGTGGCATAGTCTCCCAAAGTTCTTCTCGGCCCATCACCTTCTTCTGCCATTGCTGCTCTTTTCTTTGCTTGTCTCAGCTTCCTCAAGGTCCTTTCAATTTCAGGATCAAAGTATAACTCTGTTCGTTCTATTTTTCCATGCAAAACAGACACCAAACTGAATAAAAGTGAGGTCTAGCACTTCCCAACGTCACAGTGAAGGGAATACTAGAGTAAAGACAAAATAAAAATATCTAATTTAGAAATCACACAATTACTCTAATTGTCAGTTTCAATTAATCCCCGGCAACGGCGCCAAAAACTTGATAGGGCTTCGGCAAGTGCACCCAATCGTACAAGTAATAAAGTCCACGGTGAGTGGGTATCGTTCCCACGAGGATTAAAGAACTGAGCAAAGATTTCGTGATGTGAATTTCTAATTAGACGAATCGAATTAAGGGTAATGAAAGGTTTGAAATCATAAATTCAAAAGAGTATCAAAGTAACAGACGGTAAACTAATTTTGAAAACTTCAAAAAATGAGAGGTTAGGGAATCGGGTTCACGTATCTTCTGAAATAATTAAAACAATTGCTCGCCTTCAAATTCTAAAACTTTAATTCAATGAACGAATCTTAAATTGTCAATTCCAATCCCTTGGTAATTTAACACTTTTTCTATGAACAATCAGTCAATCCCTTGATCAAATCGTTTCACAGAAAAGAAAATATGTTTACTGATTCAAAGTTCATAAAAGTCTTGACTCTATTCCTAGTTATCAATCCTTCCAGCAATTTCCCTTGAGCTAATTCACACACTTATTTTCCCAAATAAACATATGAATCCAAGATAAGTTGAAAAGCGATTTCCCAATCTTCAGAACAACACAAAACAATAAGGTAGTTACCTGAATCGAAGAAATAGAATTCAAAGGTTTGCAATCATCGGATTAATTCATAGTGATACGATTCCCCTATCCCTAACAAGGAATTAGTTGCTCATAATCAAAGTAAACAAAGCATAGAAATTGATAGAAAGCAGGTTAAAGAACGAATAACTCATTGTATTGAAAGACAGAGTAAAAACAGAGTACTGGAATGAAAAACAAGCTGCTGCTGAAAAATAAGGATTCAAGATGATCGATCAGATAATCGATGACCAAATTTCCCCCTATTCTAGTCCTATATATAATCAGATAGTCTAGAATTTAAATTGATTACAGAGGGATTTTGTTTTTAGATAACTAGTCAAGAGTAATATCCAAACAGATTTAATCCTGAATTATACATGCTCTGTTTCCATTTTTATCCGGACGCAAGGCGTAGGGAGGACGCGACGCGCTGCATGGGGTGGTTTCTCCAGGGCGCAGGGCGCCACCAGTTCAATCCTACTCGGGCGCAAGGCGCCAGGGGGCGCAATGCGCAGGCTTGTGGAGGACTAGTCGGGCGCAACGCGTGCACGGGGCGCAAGGCGCCAGCTTGTGGATGACCACTCAGGCGCAACGCGTGCGCAGGCGCAAGGCGCCAGCCTGGGAAGTTCATCCAAGCGCAAGGCGCCAGCCTTGGAAGTTCATCCAGGCGCAAGGCGCGCGCGATGTGCAAGGCGCCAGCCTTCCGAATTGTTTCTGACTTTGAGGCGCCTTGCGTGCATCAGGCGCAAGGCGTCAGCATCGGTCCTTCAAATATGCCTCTCCGGTTGCTATTGCTTCATCAATTACTTGCTCAATTCCTGAAATTAGCACCAAATAATACCCAAAACATAATATAACCAGGAAAAATCCATTTTATTCTAAAAACACTCAATTCACCCTAAAGGCATACTGAAATTACTTTAAACTAACACAATTTATTAGAATTCAAACCACAAAATTAGATAAAGATGCCAAGGCATCAGTGGGCGCTGACGCTACCATGGCTGCCGGAGTTGCAGCAGTTGAGGCATTTGTTGCCCACAGTTCCTTAGAAGGAACTCTATCTGAGAAGGACTCTCAGAAGGAACCAGAGGTTACTCCTCTAGATATCACAGAGGTTCCTCCTACATCCTTTGATCAACAAGGTCCCACCTTTTCGATTACGGACTCAATGATTGGTTCCGGCTTTCAGCTGGGAAGGATGGTAGTCACCCCACCCTCTGTACAATTTCGGCCCTTCTTTGGTCAAATTGAGAAGTTGAAAGGCAGTGAAGCCATCCATAGTCAGATTTCAACTTTCAGCCTCTCCGAAGATGCTCAGACTTCTGGTGCCATGGAGCAACCATCAGCTCGGCAACCCTCTGATCTAGACCTTGCTCTAGTTTCTGAGGACACTCAAAGGCAGCCTTCCATTGAACTTGCTGCTATTGAAGGCAAAGCTGTCCAAGAAGAAGAACTTCCTGAATATCAAACGAGGGATATCATCGATGAAGTACTTGAGGCTGAAGTCTCTCGTCCTCCTTCATCTCAACCCTCATCTTCTCAACAGCCTTCCACTGCCTCTGACCTACCTCCAGAATGCGCTCCGAATGCGACTCAGAGCGAGATTCTCATGGAGATATGCCAGCTGCTACGCTATATTGCCAGAAGGCAGTAGTTTTAAGTCAATGATGGCGTTTATGTCTTAGCCACCCTTTTTGATGTAACAAAGGGGGAGTAGATAAATGATGATAAAATTTTTGTACATTGGCTATCGTAAACACTAGGCTAGAACTTAGGGGGAGCCAAATATTTTGTATCTTTACAAAACCATCAATGAAAAATCATTAGTTTGGCAACTCATACTTTACTTTACTTTATACTCATCTTTATTATTTGGCATCTCTTGATTTACTTAGCTTTGTATTTCTGAAATTCATACATATATTCATCAAGAAATACACGCTATGAAATTGATAATCTCAAACAGTAATCATATATTGCATAATTTAACTGTTGATTATCACAGCCTTCTAAGAAAATAACTAAGTCTTCTATCAGAAAGCTAAGTTAGTTTCTAAGAAAGCAAAAGTGCATTCTGAATAAGTTATGAACTTACTCAGAAACACTTCTGAACTTAAGCAAAATTATTATCTTAAGACTTAAGTTGTTATCATCAAAAAGGGGGAGATTGTAAGCTCCAGAACCCTTCTGAGAGAATTAAGCATAATTCTCTTAGAGTTATAAAAGTTTTAATGATAACAAGGTAAGCCATAAGTATAAAATTTTACTTAAGGTTTTGCTAATATGTGCGCTAAGTGTCTCAGAAAGCTTTAAATTATTGCAATGCCATGAGCAAAGACCAAGACAAAACATCAAGTAGCCTCGAGATCAATTGATAAAATCATAGCGCCAAAGATATCAGAAAGGATGTCTCAGAAGCGCAGAAGGTGAAAACATGTTTCTGAGTAAAGAACACTGTCGCCTCAGAATGGTCTCAGAAAACCTTGCGACTAGTAGTTCTCAGAAGGGTCTTCCCTCAGAAGGTTCGCCTCAGAAGTCCGTACAACTCTTAGAAGGTTGGACTCAGAAGCAACCAAGTGTCTGGACTCAAGGGATCGCAAGCAGTCTCAGAAAGCTCGCTACAACTAGCTAAGGAAGTGGGAACACGCGCACTGTGCAGTTCTGAAAAGTTCCTCATTTCGCGCTGACTGTAGCAGGGAGCCGTTCTGAAAAGGACACAGCCACATAAGCAAAGTGAAAGCTTCTAATTTCGCGGCTCTTTGATGCCTATATATATGAGTTCAATTCCAGAGCAATGTGACGAAACTCTTGCGCAAAAAACTCTTGATTAAACGTGCAAAAACTCTGTTGAATTGAAAATCATTTTGCGAAAACTTAGAACTTTCTCAGAAAGACAATTTTTACGAAATTGTTCTTCTAACTTTGCAAAATCTTCTAGTTCTGAATTGGTGTAAATTCTTACATTTGTAAGTTAAATCTAGAAGTCTACTAAGGGACAAATTAAGTTTGTAACTTAATCTTAGTAGTTGATTTTCGAAGCAAAAACAACTTTCTGAAAAACGCTAAGTCCTTCGTTGTTTGAAGGCAGTTTTAAGTCCTCTAGTGTTTGAGGCAAAGTTCAAAGTCCTTAACTGTTTAAGGCAAGGAAGTCCTCTGTTGTGAGGCAAGGAAGTCCTCTGTTGGAGGCAAGGAAGTCCTCTAGTGTGAGGCAAGGAAATCCACTTCGAGTTGTGAAGTGGTGGAAGTCCTTTACTTGGTAAAGGCAGTGTTGTCTGAGAAGGCACATTAAGAAGAATATCTAAGAACTCTCAACTGAAGGTTGAGGACTGGAGTAGGTTGGTTATAACCGAACCAGTATAAAACTCTTTGTGTTAAGCTTTTCTTCCTTACTCTTTAATTGCATAAAGCTTTGAGAAAAACTTAACCACGGTTTTAATTAAGAAGTCTCGTGAAAACATTACTGATTAAAATCAGAAAGCGTTTAAAAGATTATAACTTAAAGTCGTTTTCTTAAGACTGCTCAGATAGGAACTTTCTCAGAAAGACTGAGTTCTCAGAAACTTAATCTTCTCAGAAAGCTATTTCCGCTGCAAACTCTTAAATCTACCTTCTGAGTAAAAACAGCTTTCTAAGTAAAGGTTTTAAGAAGTAATTTTTAAAACTTGCACGATTCAACCCCCCCTTCTCGTGCACACATACACTTTCAACTTCCAAATTCATATTGCCCCTGAAGACCAGGAGAAAACTACTTTTACTTGTCCCTTTGGAACCTATGCTTACCGTAGGATGCCATTTGGACTATGTAACGCTCCTGGCACCTTTCAAAGATGCATGATGAGTATTTTTTCGGAATTTTTGGGCAAATGTTTGGAAGTGTTTATGGATGATTTCACAGTATATGGGACCTCCTTTGAGGATTGCTTGCAAAGCCTCTCCCATGTTTTGGAAAAGTGCATTAAAACAAACCTTGTGTTGAATTTCGAAAAATGTCACTTCATGGTGAACCAAGGTGTTGTTTTAGGCCACATTATTTCTAAGGAGGGTATTGCAGTAGATCCGGCAAAAGTTGAGGTCATTTCTTCTCTACCTTATCCCGCATGCGTGCGGGAGATTCGTTCCTTTTTGGGTCATGCAGGGTTTTATTGGCACTTCATCAAGGACTTTAGTAAGATCGCCAAACCGCTGACCGACCTCCTCCAGAAAGATGCGGAGTTCTGCTTTGGTGAGGAATGCAAGATTGCATTTGATAGCTTGAAGAGGAGCCTCACCTCCGCTCCGGTGGTGCAACCCCCCAATTGGGAGCTTCCGTTCGAGATCATGTGTGATGCTTCCAACTATGCGGTGGGCGCCGCATTGGCACAACGGGAGGGTAAGATACCACTTGTAATTTCTTATGCTTCACGAGCTTTGGATGCAGCTCAGTCCAATTACACTGTCACGGAAAAAGAGTTACTTGCCATCGTCTTTGCTTTGGAAAAATTTCGTTCTTACATACTTGGCTCGCACGTGATAGTGTATACGGACCATTCCACACTCAAGTTTTTGTTGAAAAAGCCGGATCCAAAGCCCCGCCTAATTAGGTGGATGCTTTTGCTTCAAGAGTTTAATTTGGAAATTCGGGATCGAAGCGGCAGTCAAAACTTGGTTGCCGATCACTTGAGTCGAATAGAGCATCTTAAGGATGACTCATTTCCTCTCAATGATCGCTTCCCCGACGAGAAGCTTTTGAGCATCACTGTCACTTCTCCTTAGTTTACGGACATCGCAAACTATTTGGCCGCCAAGGTGACCCCCACACACTTTTCAAAAGCCCAAGTGGCCAAACTCAAGTGTGATTCCAAGCAATATGTGTGGGATGATCCTTATTTATGGAAATTTTGCGGGGACCAAGTAGTGAGGCGATGTGTGCCAAACCATGAAATGGAGTCCGTTCTCAAGTTTTGTCACTCTCAAGCATGTGGTGGCCACTTCGGACCGCAACGCACCTCTCGAAAGATTTTAGAGTGCGGTCTCTATTGGCCATCACTCTTTAAAGACTCATTTGAATTTTGTAATAAGTGTGAGAGTTGTCAAAGGACGGGGAAAATATCCAGGAAGAACGAAATGCCCCAACAACCTGTGTTGTTTTGTGAAATTTTTGATGTGTGGGGAATCGTTCATGAGTCCTTTTCCCGTTTCCTCTGGTTTTGCATATATATTGTTGGCTGTTGATTACGTGTCGAAGTGGGTTGAGGCAATCCCCACTCGCACGAATGACTCTTCTGTGGTTTGTGCTTTTGTGCGGTCAAATATTTTTTGTCGTTTCGGCACCCCAAGAGCCATCATTAGCGACCAAGGCACTCATTTTTGTAACCGTAGCTTTGAGGCGTTGCTCCGTAAGTATGGGGTTTCACATAGGGTGTCCACACCCTATCATCCCCAAACTAACGGGCAAGCCGAGGTGTCCAACCGGGAGATTAAATCTATTTTGGAAAAGGTAGTTGGACCCTCTAGGAAAGATTGGAGTGCTAGGTTGCATGATGCTTTATGGGCGTATCGGACTGCCTACAAAACTCCGATAGGGATGAGCCCCTTTCGGATTATTTTTGGCAAGGCGTGTCATTTGTCTGTTGAGTTGGAGCACCGCGCTTATTGGGCGGTGAAACAATGCAACATGGATCTTGGGGCCGCCGGAATGGAAAGAAAGTTGAAATTGTAGGAATTGGAGGAACTGAGGCTTGAGGCGTACGAAAGTGCGTGGATTTACAAGGAGAAAACAAAAGCGTTCCACGATCGGAACATCTTGAGGAAGGAATTCAAGGCGGGGGACAAAGTCCTCTTGTACAACTCGAGGTTGAAATGGATGGCGGGAAAGCTCAAGTCTAGATGGGATGGACCATTCACCATAGTCTCCGTATTCCCGCATGGTGCGGTTGAATTGGAGAATGAACAAAAACAGAAATTTAAGGTGAATGGGCACCGTTTGAAGTTATTCCAACAACAATAACATAATTCCGGAGCCTCCGTTGATGTCTACCTCCAAGAGCCGGTCTACCCGCCATAAGAGGTTCACCCGTCCAACTTAAGGATGTTAAACAAAAGTGCTTGGTGGGAGACAACCCACCGGTAAGTTTTCTTTTTCCAGCACTTTCATTAACATTTTGATAGGTTAGGAGGCATATTTTGGTAGTTAGGCACCTTTAAACTTAGTTTTCCAACTTCTTGCAGCATTTTTGCTGCATAATTCTGTTTCTGCACAATTAGGTCGCCAGCGACCACTCTAACCGTCGCTAGCGACCATTCACAGGTCGCCGGCGACCAGTTCTACCGTCGCCAAGCGACCGCCTTGCATTTTGTGCGATTCTGCCAAAATTCTGGAATGGATGCTCGTCGCCAGCGACCTACACACCGGTCGCCGGCGACCATACTTCGGTGGCTGGCGACCAACAGATTCATCGCTGAGCGACCAACACCTCGAGTGCAAGATTCTGTCTAAATTCTGAGATGGAACCCTGTCGTTAGCGACCACTTACCCTGTCGCCGGCGACCATGTCACCGACGCCAGCGACCACATTCACCGTCGTCGGGTGACCAAGCAAAAATTTGGTTGATTCTGTCCAAATCTCTGGATCGCCCTTCGTCGCCGGCGATTCAAAAAAAAAAAAAAACATTTCAAAATATTCAAATTTAGGACAACCCAAAACGATCCCGTTTTGGTGTCAGGCAATTTCAACTTCCCTCTCTTCTATTCTTCCATCTCATTCTCTCACACACTTCACATTCTCTTTTCATACTCTTCACCAACACACACAACACACAACACAACCAAACCCTAGCACTGCCTCCGCCACCCACCACCGTTCCTCCGCTCCGGCCGCCACCTCCTTTTCTTTCTCCTTCTCTCTCTCTCACTCCTTTTCTCTATCTACCGTTTCCCTCTCGCGCCTGGCTCATCTTTGTAACCGGCCACCACTGCGCCGGCCATTGCCTCCACACCGCCGGTTGCGAACCGGACAGCCTAATCACCGCGGACCTCGCACCAGCAGCGCCGGCGACCCCCCTGTTCCGCGCTGCCCTGCATTCTCTCTTCCTCTCCCTGTTCTGTCTCACGCCTCTCTGCGTCTGCAACGGTTCCGCCACGCACCGCCTTGCTCAGGCCGTCGCGGGTTCGCTCCCACCACCATCTCCATTTAGTCTTCTTCAACCTCCTTCTAATTAACATAGCATTGTAAGTTCATCATTTTCTTTTAGGTTTGTTTTTGTTCTTTGATGAACTGCATACAATTTTCTTTCATTTCATTATTGCATATTTGTTTAATGAGCATTGCATTTCATAATAGTGTTCTGATTAGGTTTTGGTTCTGTTAATTAGTTGTATTTAGTTGCAGTTAGCCTCACTGTTACCTTAGTTGTTTAGGTTTATTTGTTGCATTTCACTGTTGTTAATCTCATATAGCATTTAGATTGTGAGTTCATTCTTGTTGTTAATAATTATTGTCCTCTCTCTGTTTGTTTTAGACTATTTTGCACATTCTAGATATCATTTTGTAGTTGCATCTAGATTCATGCATTTATCTACATTGCATTGTGGTTGTGTGTTGTTGTGGTATGTGTGGGACAACCCGAACTCGTGTGTTTGTTATCCGTGCTAATGTTTTGCTGCTTCTATTGGTATTCTGTGTCTTACTTTATTTTGCAGATGGCTCCTAAATCCTCCAAAGGAAAACAACCGGCTCAACCGGCACACACTGAAGAGGAACTGGCCGGGCCAGCTCAAGACCGCCACAGATTCTGCTGTCTGGAATCTGAGCTCACTTACGGGAACCAAATGCTTCAGAGGACGGTGACAGCTGAATCCGTCCTTCATTATAGGAATTCTCCGGATGGTGTTCTAGACACTGTGGTGGCTTCCATTGAGAGCCGCCAATGGGGGTTCATGCTCGAGCCGCTAGCCATTCCGAATTGCACTGTAGTTCGCGAGTTCTACGCGAATCTCATCTCTGACGAAGCGGCTCTTGTCCAAGTGCGGGGGTGCCAAATTCCGATTTCCCCTGAAGCCATCGCCACCTTCTTACGGGTACCGTTCATTGGCCCGGATGATTTTCACCACCTGTCAGCGACTCCCTCGGATGCTTTCAAAGACGAGGTCAAGGATACAATCACGTACCCCGGGGCGGAATGGGTATACTCAAGGGATCCAAACCCCGTCATGCTGAGGATACCCTCCACACTCCTGACCATTGAGGCAAGAGCTTGCTTCCGCCTGGTGTGCTCCTTCATCTTCCCCACGGGGCACTTCTCTGACGTTCCCCTCGCTCGGATGATCCTTGTTTATTGCCTTATCAAGGGCAAAAGTGTGTGCTTGGGGACCCTCATTCACCAGACTATGCATGAAGCGCGTCGGAGGACCAAGAAGGACGCTCTTCCATTTGCTTGTCTCATCACCAGGATGTGTCAAGCCGCTGCAATGGGAGAGCTTCCTACTGATGATAGAGCAGCGAGAATAGACAAAGTCGGGCCATCCACCTTGATCAAATCCCAACTTCGACCCACTCGCTCGCACCGCCGCCAAGAGGAAGAAGAAGAATCCGGATCCGATAGACGCACCGGACATTGGTGCTAGTGCCCATCCAGCCACACCACCACCACCGCCGGCGGCCTCCGAGGATATCCTCCTCGCCATGGAAGCTATGGAGGGCCGACTCCGAGAGGAAGGACAGACAGCTAGGGCGGCTCTCAAGAAAGAGCTTAAGGCCCACGTCACCCAAACGGTGGCCAAGTCCGAAAAGAAAATCATGAAGAAGTTGTCTCAGATATTCTCTTGCTTGGGTGGCGCTCAGAGAAAAGCGGCAACGAAGGGGAAGGGCAAGCAGCCGGTTGAGGAGTCGGAGGAGGAGGACTCAGATTGACCACCACACCCACCACTGTTTGTATTTACTTTCATTTTCTTTTATCTTATGTTTATGTGTTGTTTATATTGTTTTCTTTGCATTATTTCCTATGTGTTTAGTTTGTGTAAATATGACTTAGTTGTTAGTAAGCATGCTTGTTTTTTTGTTTGGTTTCCTTAAAATTTGTTTTGATGATTTGGTGAATTGCATGATTGAAACACAAAGAGAGTGCATACCTTAATCCTTAAATTTGTGAATCGTTTGACTTGAATTGAGATAGTGGCGTATCCTAGTGAGCTTTTGGGCTTCATTTGGGTGGCACCATTACATGTCACCTATTTTTCTTGTGTGTGCTTCTCATTTTTGTGCAT
This sequence comes from Aeschynomene evenia, assembly GCA_013621005.1. Classification (NCBI taxonomy): domain Eukaryota; kingdom Viridiplantae; phylum Streptophyta; class Magnoliopsida; order Fabales; family Fabaceae; genus Aeschynomene; species Aeschynomene evenia. Next base: position 17,793,295 of record CM024267.1, on the reverse strand, counting down.
ACTAGAACTTGCTTGAATTCTTGTCTGAAACTTTGGATTGGTACATGCATCTCTGGATATGATTGAGGCATTCTTTTTGTTTAGCTACTCATCCACATAGCCACCCTTTACGTACATCCATTGCTAGCCCCGTTGAGCCTTTCATCCCTTTTCTTTGCTCAAACCTTGAACCTTAGCCTAAAGAAAGCGTAAAACAATATCACATCCTTGACTTGGGCTTAGGAGAGCAAATTTCTTGTTCTTTTGATATGTCATTGTGGAATCGGGATTATTGTTTAACCATGGGGGATAACATGTGGGCATGTTTTTGGCTTAAGTGTGGGGGGGGGAGTTAGTTTTTGTTTTTTTTTTTGTTCATTTATCTTTACTTTGTAAATAAACATGAAATTATCCTTGTTTGGAACCATATAAAAAAAAAAACAGAAACAACAAATAAATAAATAAATAAGTAAATAAGTGAAGAGAGCAAGATAATGAAAATTTAATATCTTTGGTTTTTGCTCTCTATTAGTGTTGCTTGTTTTGATGCATTGTTTTCTTTTGAGTCTTTGGTTCAAATAAAAAGGGGGTCGTTTGGAAAAATTGTGTTAACTTTTACTTGGTTCGGGTTGTGGGTTTCATCTTTGGGTTGGGTAGAGTAATTTGCTCTCTGACGCCTAAGTTTTAGCTCTGCTAGCTTTGAAATTCCGCTGCCCTAAACCTGGCCTCATTACAACCCCCTAAGTCCTCTTGATCCTTGATGTGTGTTATCTTTCTTGTGGAGGAATAAGAATTCTTGCAAGCCTATGGTTATGCACGTCTGGCGGCGGCGAGTGTGAAGCGACATAGCCCCATACACGTTGGTGAGATGAGTTATAATACACCTACCCTTGAGTGGCCATTTGATTGATTTTTGTCGAATGATTTGATTCACTGTGTGCATATTGACAAGTTGATTCTCTTTCTCTTTCTCTTGCAATTCATTAGCTTGAAACCGAACATTGTGTTTTATCTCTTAGATTTGGTCACCTTTCAATTCATCAAGCATGTTTGTTATTGGGGTAGATTTTTTCTTTAGTTTTGTGATTCGTAGGATTAGGATGTTTTGCATGAGAACATGCAAGTGGCTAAGTGTGGGGGTATTTGATAGGATGCGAAATTCTGTGCATTCTTTATCCTTATATGTGCATCTTGTGTTCCTTAGTAGTCTTATTAGCATTTGTTTTGCCTTGTTTGTGATTCATGTGGTGTTTTGGTGGTTGAAGTAAAAATCGGAGTTTTAAAGCGGATTCTAAGGTAGTACTTGGTCTTGTTATCTTTTAATGCACTCTTGGTTAGTGTTTTTTCATTTCAGGAACCTAGGTCGGGTCTACTTTGAGTCTCAGGAGCAAAAGAGCGAAGGAGCGGATGCACGGATGAGCCGGAGAAACTGCGCAAGATTTTCTGCCCAGGAAGTGGTCGCCAGCGACCAAGCAACCAGACATTCTGGTCGCTGGCGACCAATGCTGGAAGGAGACAGAATTATGGGCCTCTCTGTTTGTGGTCGCTGGCGATCCAGCGACCAGTCATTCTGGTCGCCAGCGACCACTGTGCGGCTGACAACTTTTAATATTTTGTAATTTTTGCTTTTTGGTCCCTATCTTTAATTTCTTAATTTGGGACTTTTAATGTAGGGGGGGCACTTTGAGAATATTCATTCATTCACCATTAGGTCATCTTTCCCCTTTTAGCTTTCTAGAGAGAGAAGCTCCAACTTCTCTCTAGGTTTTTATTTTCTTTTCTACACATTTGATGTTCTTGGATACATTTGCTCTATTGCATTTTTATTGATAATTAAATTTCAGTTCTTATTCTTGCCATCAATTTGTCTTCCTATTTCATTTTCTAATTTCTTCATGTGTGAGTAGTTCTCTTGGTGCTTGGTGTTGAGATAGTGTTAGAAACTATTTTCCCTTGAAGCTTGCTATTTAATTCTTTGGGTTGCTCCCTATTTTCTTGGTTGAATGCTATTTAAATTTGTATGTGTGGATTAATGCTTGCAAGTTTTGGTGGTGCTCTTGGACACAAATTGATTTCTTGATTGGGGAATTAATTTGTGTTCTTGGGGTTTTGGGTTTTTGATATGAATTAATATCTTATGCCCATGACTAGGAGAGTTGGGCTTATTCTTGATTGGAAATTGGATTTGCATGTGTCTAGGTTAATTTAGCTTAATTGGTTTGGATTATAATCTATTAAGTTATTTATTTTCCATGCATGTGTAGATTGCACCCCATGTGTTTGATAAAATGCTTATGTGAGTTTATGATAGGGAAAATGTGGTTTTACTCACTACTCAACACCAAGACCTCTTTTATCTTGTTAATATCTTACATTACATAGTTACACAATATCTTACATAATCCCCAAACTTTATTTACATATACTATACATATTAAGATCAAATATTTAAACCTCTTTTGAGAAACGACTTGGGTTAGCTAACTATACTCTATAGTTAACTAATTCAATATCTTTTTGCTCTTTAAACTCTAAATTGGTTTGTGAGTTAGAGGAATTAACGACGCCTCTAGCCTCACTATCAACGTCACCGGGTGGCGCGTAGTTAATAAAGACGTCACTGGGTGGCGCAAAGATACATAGTAGCCTTCGGCTTGTGATTGAGAGGCTGTAGGAGGGGGTTGGCATCCTCGGCGCTACAGGTCCTTCACTTGCAGTTGGTGAATATCCCGCTTTTCCCCATTTCGTTAGGATGAGCTCATTCCTAGGGGTCGGTGCAGCGGAGGTTACAGGAGGGTGGATAGGCCATAAGACATAATAAGTGATAAAGTGATAATGAGTTACAGTCCAGTAAGGTGTCAAAAAACATAGCATGATATTTGATTAAGTTTTCCCTATATGACTAGATGGCACGTAGAGTACACACACGAAGGATATAATTATGTATAATGTATGTATGATGTAAAATGAACAAGAGGCACTTAGGTAAGTCGTTCCGGGAAAGATGATTTTTGAACTTATAACTGAAATTGAATTCATTCATGTTACACCGATTTTATTAACAAACCCGGAGCGGCTCCCCTACTGAGTTACTTCCCAGTACTCACCCCACGTTTTTCCCCCCATTTTAGATGATGAGATTCAGCAGGACACATGAGCGGATGAGGAGCCTGCACAGCTTTAGTTTTATGCAGTTTATTTATTTCTAGACTTATCAGTTCTCGTTATTACGTTATGGATTATGTTTACGTTTATTTCATATGTTATCATTTATTTGTATTTACTCTGAGCCCAGACACATGTTGCCGGCGTTTACGTTTCAGTACATTGATTTGTATTGTGGAGTCTTATGGGTCTCAGTTTTAGGCTCATGAGACGACACCTATTATTATTTACCTTCTTGATTGTATGTTTGGGGAGATTATGTTTGTTTACTTTTATTTATTTTATGAGGTATTATTCAGACTACATCATGTGTCATATACTATCGTTATATTATACGCAATGCCCTTATGTTTGTATTCGGCAAAAGATTTTCGAAAAATTCTCCCACGTATTTCCGCGTACAAGTATTTTAAAAACAAGTATAAGTATGATAATAGGAGGTAACCCTTATGAAATGGCCCTAAATGACTATAGCACTAAGGGCTATCTAGTAGGATGTTACATTTTGGTATCAGAGCGGGTCCTTCCTTACAGGGCTTGGGGTAATGGACCTGTTATGCTTTTGTTGCATGTTGCGTTAGTTATCACGCGCATACCTCTTATGTGTCTTAGTTAGTGTTAAGGTGCGTGAACGTACTGTTTGGCTGTCATTGTAACTGTGCATGCATAACTGTAATGTAGAGCCTGATCAACTCGATATTTCCTGTTTGTGTGCACAGGGACATGGCACCTCACAGGCGTACTAGGGACGATTCAGAGACGGAGCACCCTGAGACGAACGGGCAAGATAACAGGGTTTCAGTTGAGGCGTTCATGGAGATGGCTAGGGCCATGAACCGCATGGTGGACCACATGACTCAGCAGCAGCGCGCAGCGCCGGCACCAGCGGGTAACGGTGCAGGCCACACCTATTTTGCTGATTTCAGGAGGGCTAACCCTTCACCCTTTCACGGCACTACCAATCCTTCTGAGGCCGAGAATTGGTTGAGGGGCATTGAGGACATCTTCACAGTGGTTTCATGCACAGAGATCCAGAAGACACAGCTAGCTACCTTCATGCTTCAGATGGAGGCACGCTCCTGGTGGGCTGACGCTCGTCGCGCCTCTGATGCGGCGGGTATTCCGATCACATGGGACATGTTCAAGGACATGTTCTATGAGAAGTATTTCTCTGTGTCAATCCGTCAGGACAAGGAGCTGGAGTTCCTGAGCCTTCGCCAGGGTACCATGACCATACCGGAGTACACTGCCAAGTTCGAGGAGCTCATTAGGTTCTCGGAGATCTACTAGGAGAACCCCAAGCAGACTTGGAAGTGCATGAAATACTGCTCCGGGCTGAACCAGAACATCATGAGGATGGTGAAGCACATGAAGATAAAGGACTACATCGAGATGGTGGACACGTGCAGGATAGTGGAGGAGACGAGCCGGCCAGTGGCTCCTCTCAGGGTTGAGGTTCCCGGGAAGGGCACGGCGTCCCAGCAGTCTAACCGCCCTGCTCGCTTCCAGCCCTACGGACAGCCTCGTAAGCCTCAGCCTCAGCCTTGCCTTCTACAGCAGAGGCCGCAGCAGCAGCAGCCGGTAGCGGCACCCAGAGCACTGCCCGCTCCTCCTCCATGTGCCACTTGTGGCAAACCTCATGGCGGTCAGTGCAGAGCTGGTCAGAGCGTGTGCTTCCGGTGTGGCGTACCGGGCGACTATGCTAGGGAGTGCCCAGCTGGAGGATCTCAGCCTTCTTCCTCTCACAGGCCACAGCACCAGGGCAGGGTTTTCACGGTCACAGCGGAGGGCGCAGAGCGGTCGGACGATCTCATTCTGGGTATGTGTCTGATTTCTGGAAAATCCTTAGTTGTACTATATGATTCCGGTGCCACGCATTCATTCATATCACATGATCATGCTAGGAGCCTAGGTTTGCATATGTCAGAGTTACCATATGACCTGCTAGTATCTACCCCTACAGCTGCACCCCTTAGGACATGTTTAGTTTGCATGAGATGTAGGTTTCATATAGATAATAGACCATTCATCTTTGATCTCATCTGCTTGCCCATGACAGGTCTAGGCATTATCTTAGGCATGGACTGGTTGTCCGCCAATCGAGTCTTGCTTGATTGCCATGCAAAGTCTGTGATATTTCCTTCTATCCCTTCTGCATTAGTCACACCCGTAGAGCTGTATGTTAGTGCCATTAGGCTTAATTGTTTGGGGTTACGAGTGATGCTTACATGTTTCTCGCCGCTAGTGAGGTTGTTAAGGGTCAGGTGTTGAATGAGCTTCCCTTAGTGAGAGATTACCCGGAGGTTTTCCCTGAGGACATACCCGAGTTTCCCCCAGCCAGAGAGGTTGAGTTTGCCATAGACCTAGTACCCGGGACGGGACCCATATCCATAGCACCCTATAGGATGGCCCCCGGAGAGTTGGCGGAGCTTAAGACTCAGTTGGAGGAGCTGTTGGAGAAGAGGTTTGTTAGACCGAGTGTATCACATTGGGGAGCGCCGGTGTTGTTCGTGAAGAAGAAGGACGGGAGCATGCGGTTGTGCATAGACTACAGGCAGCTGACAAAGTGACCATCAAGAACAAGTACCCGCTGCATAGGATAGACGATTTGATGGACCAGCTGAGAGGTGCCCAGGTGTTTTCGAAGATAGACTTGAGGTCGGGGTACCATCAGATTCGTTTGAGGGACGAGGACATCCCGAAGACGGCTTTCAGGACTCGTTATGGTCACTACGAGTTCACGATCATGTCCTTTGGGCTGACCAATGCTCCTGCGGTGTTCATGGATTACATGAACAGGATCTTTAGACCCTATCTGGATAGGTTCGTTGTTGTCTTCATTGACGACATTCTGATCTATTCGAAGACGCGAGAGGAGCATGAGAGCCACTTGAAGGTGGTGCTGGAGGTGCTGAAGCAGAAGAAACTGTTCGCGAAGTTGTCGAAATGCGAATTCTGGATGGAGGAGGTGAAGTTCTTGGGGCACGTTGTGTCGAAGGGAGGCATCTCCGTGGACCCTAGTAAGATAGAGGCTGTGATGAGCTGGGAGCGACCTACTACGGTGACTGAGATTCGCAGTTTCCTTGGGTTAGCCGGATATTACCGTAGGTTCATTTCGAACTTCTCCCATATAGCATTACCCTTGACGAAGCTTACTAGGAAGAATGCTGCTTTCGTTTGGTCGGAGGAGTGCGAGAGTAGTTTCATGGAGTTGAAGAGAAGGTTGACCTCGACTCCAGTGCTTACACTACCAGACCCTAGTGAGCCCTTTGAGGTTTACTGTGATGCTTCAGGGAAGGGGTTGGGATGCGTGCTAATGCAGCATCGCAGCGTTGTGGCATATGCTTCACGGCAGTTGAAGCCACACGAGCTTAATTACCCGACTCATGACTTGGAGCTTGCGGCAGTGGTGTTTGCTCTGAAGATATGGAGACATTACCTGTCTGGGGTCAGGTTCGAGGTGTTCTTTGATCATCAGAGTCTCCGGTATCTGTTCGATCAGAAGGAACTGAACATGAGGCAGAGACGCTGGATGGAGTTACTGAAGGATTATGATTTTGAGCTGAACTACCATCCAGGGAAGGCGAATGTGGTTGCGGACGCGTTGAGTCGTAGGACGGTGAGCGTAGCCCACATGATGGTCAGAGAGGCCCAGCTGATAGAACAGTTTAGGAACCTGGACCTAGGAGTTACCCTTACCCCCAACAGTGTGAGAGTGAGCATCTTCAGGTGTCGAGTGTCTTTCTGAGGGAGATAGCGAGAGCGCAGCAGGAGGATGAAGAGTTCAGGAAGGTGTTGAAGGCTGTTTGCGAGGGAAGGTTGCAGGGTATTGCGGTGGACGGAGACGACTTATGAAGGTTTGAGGGACGGGTGTGCGTTCCTGCGAGTGGTGACCTCCGGAGGGCGATTATGGAGGAGGCTCACAAGAGCAATTTCACCATTCATCCTGGGATAGATAAGATGTACCAGGATTTGAGGAAGATGTTCTGGTGGCAGGGACTGAAGAGGGACGTAGCTGCTTGGGTTAGTAAGTGTCTGGTGTGTCAGAAGGTGAAGGCGGAGCACAGGAGGATGCCGGGACTGCTACAGCCGCTGAGTGTGCCGGAGTGGAAGTGGGAGAGCATATCCATGGACTTCGTGTTTGGGTTGCTGAGGACTCAGGCGGGGCACGACGCGGTGTGGGTTATTGTTGATCGGCTGACCAAGTCAGTTCACTTTCAGGCGATCAGGACGACCTACCCTTTTGAGAGGTTAGCAGAGATCTATATTCGGGAGGTGGTGAAGCTGCATGGTGTGCCGAAGATGATAGTCTCGGATCGTGATCCGAGGTTCGCGTCTCGCTTCTGGAGAGCTTTCCAGAAGGCGCTCGGTTCAGAGTTGAGCATGAGTACGGCATATCACCCACAGACGGATGGTCAGTCCGAGAGGACTATTCAGACTCTGGAGGACATGTTGAGGGCATGTGTGCTAGATGGTCTTGCAAGTTGGGATAAGTCGCTGCCCTTGATAGAGTTCTCCTACAACAACAGCTACCAGGCGAGTATAGGGATGGCGCCTTTCGAGGCTTTGTATGGGAGGAAGTGCAGATCACCCCTATGTTGGCATGACCCAGGTGAGGCGAGTGTTCTAGGACCCGACCTTGTGAGGGAGACGACTGAGCAGGTGAAGAGGATTAGGGAGAGGATGCTCGCGGCCCAGAGCCGCCAGAAGAGCTATGCCGATCAGAGGAGACGACCCTTAGAGTTCTTAGTAGGCGAGCATGTTTTTCTGCGAGTTACCCCTACGACAGGTATAGGACGAGCCATGAAAGTTAGGAAGCTTAGCCCTAGGTACCTTGGTCCCTTCGAGGTCTTGAGTCGTGTTGGGTCAGTCGCTTACCGAGTGGCCTTACCTCCTAGTCTTTCAAACTTGCATGATGTCTTCCATGTTTCTCAGTTGAGGAAGTACATCTCCGATCCTAGTCATGTCTTAGAGCCGGAAAGTGTACAACTAAGGGATGATTTGTGTTTAGAGTTGCCCCCTATGAGTATCGTTGACCGCAGCGTAAAGAGGTTAAGACGGAAGGATGTGCCTTTGGACAAAGTGGCTTGGGGCGGAGGTCGGTTAGGAGACTTCACATGGGAATTGGAGGACGAGATGCGTCGCCAGTTTCCATCTTTGTTTACAGGTACGAATTTCGAGGACGAAATTCTTTTTAGGGGGGAGAAATGTAATACCCCGATCCTTATTAAGTCCTAATTAAGAGATATTAAGGGTAAAGGACCTTAGTTAGGATTTAATTGGGTTTGAGTGGATGAATTTCTCCTTATTAAAGTATTATGTGTTATATGTATTTAGGTATTTTATTTTATTTTATTTTATGTGCATATATGTGTATTTTAATATATGATTAAATATTAGAAAAGTTACATGAGCATCATAGAATTATTTGGGATATTTTAGAGTGTTTTAGTAACTTTTAAGTAATGGTGGGCCCCACGGTGACTCTTAACCTAGCCACTCCCTATATAAACACTAGTAACCCTCCCCACTCCAAAGAAAAAACACTCTTCTCCTTCTCCTAGCCGCCATAGTCATTCTCTCTCAAGAACTCTCATAGCCATAGTCATTCCACGTCAAGAAACACCCACATACTCACCCAATCCCAAAGATAATTATATATTCTTGATCCTCTCACCAAGCCGGATGTTTCTACCGGTTGTTTCTCTCCGGAAAGGGTCAACGTTGGAGTCGGGTCGTTCGTGAAACTAGGATTCCGTCCAAAACAAGGATTTGTCTTCAAGAGGTAGGGGTTTAGGCATTCTATTTTCGTGCATATTAATGATTAATTTATGGAATTAATGTTATGGCCGTTTTTCCCATTAGGGTTTATAAAGGTTACCTTTTTGTATAAGTAATTCAAAGAGAGATTGTTTTAAAAGTGTTGGAAAAGTGTTTCTATGAGTTAAATGGGTTTTGAGAAAAGTTTTTCATTAATTGGATGTTTAAAAATGGCTTTTGGAGAAGAAAACTGTTGAAAATCGCGAAGTCCTGCGAACAGGACGACGCACGGCCGCCTAGGCGATTAGAAACCGTCCCAGCGGCCGCGCCGCCGTGTGAAACCGCCCCGGCGGTGGTCATACCGCCCGGCGGTGGGCAGTCGCCCCGGCGGTGGGCAGTCCGCCCGGCGGTGGTGAAGGTCGCCCCAGCGGTGGTCGCGCTGCCCGGTGCGTTTTTCACGTTGTATCTCACCCTTTTTACGAAAATTGACACGTTTTGACCCTTTTATGCTCCCTAATGCGTCTTACAACCAGTATGGATGATATGTATGAGTTAATTATGAATTGTATGCAAGTTTAAATGCTGATTGGATGGTGATGTGTTGATATGATGTGTTTACATGAGATAAATGATGATAATATATGTTTATGTGAATTATGTGATGTATGTATATGTTATGTGTTGTGAGCTGAGACGTCACTGGGTGGCGCATTTATGTGATTAAGACGTCACCGGGTGGCGCGTAGTTAATAAAGACGTCACTGGGTGGCGCAAAGATACATAGTAGCCTTCGGCTTGTGATTGAGAGGCTGTAGGAGGGGGTTGACATCCTCGGCGCTACAGGTCCTTCACTTGCAGTTGGTGAATATCCCCCTTTTCCCCATTTCGTTAGGATGAATTCATGCCTAGGAGTCGGTGCAGCGGAGGTTACAGGAGGGTGGATAGGCCATAAAACTTAATAAGTGATAAAGTGATAATGAGTTACAGTCCAGTAAAGTGTCAAAAAACATAGCATGATATTTGATTAAGTTTTCCCTATATGACTAGATGGCACGTAGAGTACACACACGAAGGATATAATTATGTACAATGTATGTATGATGTAAAATGAACAAGAGGCACTTAGGTAAGTCGTTCCGGGAAAGATGATTTTAGAACTTATAACTGAAATTGAATCCATTCATGTTACACCGATTTTATTAACAAACCCGGAGCGACTCCCCTTCTGAGTTACTTCCCAGTACTCACCCCACGTTTCCCCCCCCCCCCCATTTTAGATGATGAGATTCAGCAGGACACAGGAGCGGATGATGAGCCTGCGCAGCTTTAGTTTTATGCAGTTTATTTATTTCTAGACTTATCAGTTCCCGTTATTACGTTATGGATTATGTTTACGTTTATTTCATATGTTAACATTTATTTGTATTTACTCTGAGCCCAGACACATGTTGTCGGCGTTTACGTTTCAGTTCATGGATTTGTATTGTGGAGTCTTATGGGTCTCAGTTTTAGGCTCATGAGACGACACCTATTATTATTTACCTTCTTGATTGTATGTTTGGGGAGATTATGTTTTTTTACTTTTATTTATTTTATGAGGTATTATTCAGACTACATCATGTGTCATATACTATCGTTATATTATACGCAATGCCCTTATGTTTGTATTTCGCAAAAGATTTTCGAAAAATTCTCCCACGTATTTTCCGCGTACAAGTATTTTAAAAACAAGTATAAGTATGATAACAGGAGGTAACCCTTATGAAATGGCCCTAAATGACTATAGCACTAAGAGCTATCTAGTAGGGTGTTACAGATTACAATGTTTCTGACTTTTTTTAACTTCTGAGTTATTAGAAGTTACCCTGTCCTGTTTGGCCGTATAACTTATGACTTCTCCAGAAGTTATTTCAGTGTTTTTGAACAAGTAAGAATATTTGACTTCTCTATAAGCACTTTTCAAAATAATTGAAATAAAAAATTTTATTATTTTATATCCACATACAAAATAACTTATTCATAACTTACTTTTCAGAAGTTACTTTTATTAAGGGTTTAAATAAGTTGTTTATCAAAATTAGCCCTAAACAATCAAACATAAAATAATTTATTTATAAGTTATTTTTTTTAATAAAAATTTTGTTTTTAAAATCTGTTTACAGCAGAATTTAATTAAATTGTTTAACCAATCTGACATTCGTACCACTGAACATGAAATTATCACTGTTAAATATCAACATAATGCGTCTTCCTAAACTCCTGCAACATGTTTCGGCATAAATAATTTATCAGAAATGATTTGTGTACACTTCAAATTAGCCACTTACGTATTTTATACAAAATACGTATAAATGAGTATATAAATTTAAATGTTGGATTATTTTGACACACTCTTTCGTTTCGAGTACGCTTCCTCCTCTTCTTCTTCTTTCTTTTGCTTCTTTTATTTATTTTTTTATTTTCTAGACAACACGAATTTAGATTTTCTTCTTCTTCTTTTTTTCTTCTCTTGGAATCCATGTGAAAATTGGTTTGTTGCAAGTTTGGCGGAGGATAACATACTTCAAATATTGCAGATGGCACATTATTTATAGATTGTAGTTGAGATTATGTTGGATTGTAAATGAGATTATGTTCTTTATTTAGAGTCCATATTCACCCTTGAATGTTAGATTATAGCTGAAATTATGTTGGATTGTAGTATTTATTTTGTTGGATTGTAACACTTATTTTAATTGGATTAAAGTTCTGTTTTTAGTTGAATTATATAACTTTTTTTTAGTTGGATTATATAGCTGATTTAGTTGAATTATAGCAATGCATTTAGTTCAATGGTAGCATTACTCTACTTGGATTCAGGAAACAGAGATTGGGAGGAAAAGAAAGCAATACCATCGGCTTCTTCAAAACTCTATTCATCAGGTTCGTTTCTTTTAAATACCACGCACCATAACTTGACGAATTGAAGACACAAACCTTGGAAGCGATGGTGATGCCGCGCTCTCGCTCCAGCAAGATGGAGTCCATGGCGCGCTCGTGGGGGATGTCGGCACAACACTGTCGGAGCAGGCGATCCATGAGCGTTGTCTTGCCGTAGCAATGGCTAGAGAAAACGATGGTAGAACTTGCATGGATTCAGAAGAAGAAGAAGAAATGGGCGAAACAGAGTGACGATAGTGTAACAGAGAGAAAGAGAGGGAGAAAGAGTGGGTCTCACTACCTTAGAGGTAGTGATAGTAGAGACCAAGTTCTCTAAGGCTTCTTCGCGTAATAAAGAGTCGAGACTTGAAGCAGAGAACAGAGTGCGAGTTTTGTTGCTATGGCTTTCGCCTTATTTATAGTCATTTCTCTCATATCATTTTCTTTTCTTTAGTTATTTATTCTAGCACTTATTTTAATTGGATTAAAATTCTGTTTTTAATTAGACTATATAACTATTTTAGTTGGACTAAATAGCTATTTTAGTTGGATTATAGTCATGCTTTTAGTTGGATTGTAGCACTACTCTAATTGGATTGTAGCACTTATAAAAGTGGTTGTTAGAGCAGGTGAGCTGAGAGAAAATGTATTTTAATTAAAAATTACGGTATATGTATATTTGCTATATTTATACGCGATTACTGATCGGTGGCTCATTATTAGTGTACACATAACATATCTCATAATTTATTATTTCCCCCTTGTGGACTCTAGTATTTGTTAGCATGATAAAAAGTGAAAAATGACAAATAAAAGAGATAAATGTTAAAGTTCAGTGTAACTACGTGAAAAATGTCCCTAATAAAAATAAGTATTAAATAAGTACCCATTATGCTTGATTGAGTTTATAAAAATATTTTTGTGAAAATACTTTATAATTACTTCTATACAAAAATAATAAAGAAGTTCTCACTTTTTTTTTTTCTCGGAGGAATCACATTTAATCAATTATGTTTTTATTCCACCTTTATTTTTCAATCCTAACAAGTATATTGAAAAAGAAAAGTCATATGAACAATTATTATAGAAATACATATAATTCCAATGGAATAGTAACAAAAAAAAAAAAAAAGTTATTACCAGATAAGAAGAAATGTCATAGAAAATTACATTAAAATACTTTCACGGTAAATCTGCCAAGTATTTCCACGTCCATTATGTATACTAGCATCTTGTTAGGCACTTCTTACCTATCAAGTCGCTTTTTTAATTTTTTGGTTAACTTATATTTTTTATTTTTTGAGTTTTTTCTTACAATAATGGATAATAAAGGACAAATAATATAGAAGATGATTATTAAAGGTAATGCCATTTATTTTTTAAAAAAATTATAATAGAAAATATATATGTATAAAAAGGAGGTAGTTAAAATGTAATTTGAATTAAGAGAGTAGATATTCTTATTATTTATTTAATTTATTTTTAAGTTCTTTTTATTTAATTTGAATAGAGACACAAAAAACTAACTAACATTTTGAGAATTCTCTCTATATAGAATAATAGAAATATATACAGGTAGAATAAACTGTGAAGTAGTGCTCAGCAATATTTCTTTTGAAGATTGAAGGGATGAAGAAAAGGAAGAATCAATGACTCTTTCTTAGGTTAAAAAGTTGATTCATCAACGGGTCCCATGGTCTACTGGCCAGGCCATTGGATTGTGAATTCAGTAACCCAAAAATCTCAGTGGGACTATTTTTTTCTTTTCAAATATCAATTATTTGTTTACATCCTACTGTCAATATATTTGTTGCTACTTTACCAAATCTTTTAGTTAATGAATTAGATTTCTAAGTTCAATTTACAACAAGGTAGGCATTAATGATAAGTGAATAATGAATATGATATTTTCATTGTGACTCCCTCAGTTGTAAGGAGCCAAACTTTGGCAGATGATGATATGTCCGGGGTACAGAGAAGAAGAGCCGATGAATGAAAGATCGAAGGAAGTAGAGGGAATCACCATAACAGAGCAATAGGAGTTGTGGACTCTCATGTTTGACGGGACCCCTTCCAAACTAGGGGGCGAGGGGTAGTGCTGGCAAACACAAAAGGCATAAGGTTGTCTTTCATGTTCAAATTATAGCAATCCTTGCACCAATAATGAGGTGGAGTATGAAGCTTTGACTGTGGGTTTGAACATGGCCCGATAGCTAGGGGCGTGTAGGGTACATCAGGTGAAGGGGGAATTGAACTTTAGTAATAAAACAAATTCAAGGAGACTACAGGGTCAAGGGGAGGAACTTGGGACTGAACAGAGAAAAGATATGAGAAATCATGAAGCAATTTGAAGAGGTTACGTTCACTCATATTCCTAGAGCAGAGAACAGGCATGCAGATGCACTAGCTACATTGGTTGGGAAAGTAATGAAGAGTGATGGGAGAAATCCAATTCATTTAGAAGTAATTATGGAACCTCATAGGGAGAAACATGGGCAGGAAAAGGTAGAAGTCCAAGATTGGTGGTGGCCCCTACGCAAGCAGCTATGAACACTGATGCCAAGTCTGTTCCGGAGGCTGCAGAGGTGGGGGATATTTTGGTCTGAAATGATGACATTTTGTGACGAGTTACAAAGAGGATGTTCTGTGTGTCAAGAAGGAGAGGACGAGATGGAGGTTAATTTAGTGAATGGTTTGCAAAGACCTTTAGTGGAGTACCTCAAATGGAGATCTACCTCTCAAGATCTATGACACGAAAAGCATGAGGAAGAAAACATAGAAATATTTAATGGATAGCAGTGAATTGTACCATTGAAGTTTCAATGGCGAGATTCAAAAGTGTGAAAAGTTTGTCAACGAAGAAGAAAAAAAGAAGGTCTTAGAGGAAATCCATCAAGGGGTTTGCAGAAGACATCAAGGGGAAAGGTCATTATGGGAAAAGTTGCTGCATTTGGGATACTATAGCCCCATATGCGAGAGGATGCTAATGATTGGACAAGGAAGTGTAAGTTATGTCAAAAGCAAGGGGACTTACTCCGTGCTCCAAAAGTTGCATTGTCTAAACCCATTCCACACTTGGGCGATGGACTTTGTTGGGCCCATAACACCACCATCGAAGAGTAAGAAATGGAGTCTATCAGGTACTGAGCAAGGGCTGACAAAAGCCACCCATTAATCACTGGCTGAAGCAATGCTGCCAGTGGAATTAGAGATACCCCTAGAAAGGGTAAGCTTAAGGAGTGGCAGAGAAGAAGACCGTTATGAAGACTTGAATGAACTCAAGTGTCATAGGGACGCATATGTAGAAAGGGTCAAAGAGCACAACACATCACTACTACAAAATATCGGATTAGTGACAAATATTATCGACGGATGGTGTTGCATATCCATCAGTAATTCCTGTTACCGACGGACATACCGACAGACACCATCCCCGGTTTCCGTGTGATCGGAACAACATTATTACTAACTGACGTTTGAGGAATTACCGTCATATCGTTACCAACTAACGTATCTATTGGTATTTATCGACGAATGATTCCGTCGGTAATTATCGGCAAATAAAATATCTGTCGATATTTGCAAGAAATTACTGACGGATTTGTGCTTGCAAAATCCGTCAATATTTTTAAATTTATTTTTTTATGATTTTACCGGCGGATATTATCTGCCTGTAATTTTTTTTTAAAAATTCCATATATTTTGCCGGATTTTTCGTCTATAACTTTGCCAGTTTTTTAAACATTAAAAATTGATAATTATATGTTTATCTAAATATGAAGAATATAATTAATAATAATAATTAAACACATATTATTAATAAAGTTAATGAAATATTTAAATTGGTTTCCAAATTTAGCATAATCATTACATTACAATACACGTAAATAAGTAAAATGCGCTAATAAATGTTTGAAATGTAATAATTAAAAAAAATAATCAATAATAGGCATTGTCATCATCATCATCATCACCATCCCGGCGGATACGAATAGGAGTCTGAGTAGGAGGCTGAGCAGCTGGATAAGGAGAAGGATATGGCATATGCATATGCTACGACCAAAAAGGAGTCAGGGAATAAGGAGGATATGGATGCTCCGTCTGAGGAGGAGCTGCAGATGATGCTCCAGCATAGTACATATGTAACACCCTAATAATTACCTCTTTATGCTTAAGTCATATCGAGTAAACTACCGGAAATTATCATCTTGTTTCAGAGTTCAAATTTGAAAATAAGAATACGCGGAAAAGAGGGCCAACAATTTTCGTAAAGAGAATGCATTTCAAAATTATCAGCTTGTACGTCACGAGGTATAATCTGATACACCAAACCATGAACTTGTGAATTACATACAACCAAAATAACATAATACACATAAGTGGCCCAATACATACATACAGTTTCACGTACACATGGAAATACATATAAACGTAAAATCCAAAATAGATATTACAATATTTAAATATTAGAATTTCTAAGAGTACTATAAGCTTGTACAATCACTTATAATTCCCTTATAAATTCTTTCGAGTCTCATATAATACATAACATTCGTAGAGTCCTAAACTTCTCGCATATCCAAGCCTCAGTCCTCTGGCAAATCTGAATCTGCTCACCTAGCGAGGTATCTGTTGCTCGACCTGAATCTAAAACAAAGAGTGGTGGAATTGGGGTGAGCTCCACGGACTCAATAGGGGATCACTCCGGTTTATTATGAAATAAGTGAGACATGCATGATTCATATTAATGACATTTTCATAAACATAATGGAGTTCCGGAGCGTCTTACCTATATGCGTCTTGTTAATTATATAAATGCTATGCAACAATGAAGAATCAACATTGTGCTAACATTTGTTACTTGAAAATATGTTCATTAACGTGCGACGTTGCATAGTCAACACTATGCATACGGTCACAAGTTTAAATATAACTATTCATACAAACGTTGCACAATCAACATCATGCATATGATTATATGTGTCATGTGTTATAACTTTCGTAAATCAATGGCACTTCCCTCTCTCTTTCTACCTCCGCATACACCTGGCCGCTAGGCTATGAGCTCATACCTATCTAGTTTTCTACTAGATCTCTATGGGGAAGAGGGATTTTGTTCACTTCCTCTTACAAATCGGTATTGGGGACCGAGGGTGCCAACCTCCCTTGCCAATCCCGTTTGTAAGTAAAGCTACTCATAAATCTCATTTTCTGATTCACATGACCTTTCATAATTTCTTTAAAATATCAGCATGCATACTATACATCATATGCTCATCATCTCACATATGTCATATAAATGTAATCATAAAAACATAGATGACCTCATATGTCATCTTTTCATCAACTCAATCATTTTTCATAATCAAAATATATTTCTGATATATATACTTATATATATATACTCATCATATTACATGTGTCATAATCTTCATCATATGCATGTAATCACATAACATAGTTAGCCTCATATATTATTCTTTTCATTAAACCAATTACTTTCATTAATCAAAATATGTTTCTGATATATACTTATGTATATTCATCATATTGTACTATTTCAAAGAACACATGTAAGGTTAGAATCATCATGAAACCAAAATAGCAGAAAACACAATTCTGCAGCAAGTTCTGCGATATGGTCGCTAGCGCGTCCTCTGTGGCCGCTAGTGCCCAAGTCGGTTCCCTACACTCGCTAGCGCCTGTAACCCGGCCGCTAGCGCGTGTCTCGACTCTGCACTCATATCAGTTTCAGAACAGCAACCATATTTATGAAAACAATGACATTAAACCGATCCTTATGCATGAAAACACACTAATACATAACTTAAACATAAATCTAAACCCCTACCTCTTGTAGTTTCTCTCTATCCAAGCTAGAAATCACCCTTTTTCTTACAACTTCTTGCTAAACACTCCTCTTTAGCTTTCTTTAATGATGATGATGATGAAACCGTGACTTCTAAGGAATTTTGTTCGGTTATAATCAAAGGAAATGATGAGGGGAATCTGAATATGTGATTTATTCTTTGGTTTGATGAGGTTTTGGTGATGAAACGTGAAGTTTGAGTGTTGGTAAGCTTAGAGAGTTTTGAAGGTGTTCTTGGAGGATGGAGGGGATGATTCTGATGTTTGAAGGCCTCTTCTAGAGTTATAAGGTGGGTTGGGACGGAGGGACCTAAGGGAAATATTAGAAAGATGAAGGGTGAGGGGTGAAATGCAAAATGACAGAAATTCTGTTCTGTCACGATGGTGGTCGCTAGCGAGCATTGTTCGGCCGCTAGCGACTTATTACACCGCATTACCCGCTAGCGCCTTACCTCAGTCGCTAGCGACGTACTTCTACCGCCTTACCCGTTAGCGAGCTACAACTGGCCGCTAGCGAGCACCTACTGATATATGACAGTAGCAGCAGTTTTCATGCTCTAAAACTCCAAATTGCATCTAACATCCTTTAAACCATTTCCAACACCCTAGTCAGCATCTTTACAGCTATGTAAACTTGTACTTAACCATAAATACCTAAAATCTCTCGTGATTGTTTCTTGAAATCTCTTCCTAGACTTCGCATTCTATTATATCATACTTTAACTTATATGCAATGCATCTATCATAACCTCATACACTTAAAAGACATAGTACACACAACACATATCAGGCAATGCACACACATCAAAATACATTCCCATTACCTACATATTCCAATTATGCCTTGATCAAGGTGATTATAATCAAATCCCTTTAATTAAGGTATAATTAGAATTTGGGGTCTTACATTCTCCCCCCCTTAAAAAGAATTTCGCCCCCGAAATTCCATATCGGGAACTCTCTTTCTTACGCAAACTCTTAGGTGCCATTTGTACCTGTACATACCAATGCAATTACTGAGGTGATTAGTCTCAATAATCACATTAGGTATACCAATACAACCAAAAATGTACCAAATAGACAAATCATGCCTTACGATAACCCGACTACAAGCATGAAACTACCGTACTATGCAACAAACGCATAGAAGGCCATAACCCCAAGCCTTAAGGTTCGACCTGCTCTGATACCAAAATGTAACACCCCAATAATTACCTGTTTATGCTTAAGTCATATCGAGTTAATTACCGAAAATTATCATCTTGTTTCAGAGTTCAAATTTGAAAATAAGAATACGCGGAAAATAGGGCCAACAATTTTCGTAAAGAGAATGCATTTCAAAATTACCAGCTTGTACGTGACGAGGTATAATCTGATACACCAAACCATGAACATGTGAATTACATACAACCAAAATAACATAATACACATAAGTGGGCCAATACATACATATAGTTTCACGTACACAAGGAAATACATATAAACGTAAAATCCAACATAGATATTACAATATTTAAATATTAGAATTTCTAAGAGAACTATAAGCTTGTACAATCACTAATAATTGAAGGTAGTGAAACGTGAGAAGAGGGGTTGAATCACGTTACACCAGTAAATCCTGTTTCTGAAAATTACTTAATAATAAAGATCAAGTATAAACTTGTCTTGCATAGCGGAAACAATTGTTAGTATATAAACAGAAACTTAGCCTATAGACAAGACTTTTTGTAGATCTTGAAAGTATATTTACTTTCAAGGTCTTCTAAATGATAAAGGTCAAAACTTTAACCTTCAACACTTAGACAATGATGATGATATATGCGAAATATGTATATGTATGTGTATGGTATGATAAATTGTAAAAACAATAATAATAAAAGAGTAGGGAAGAGAGAAAGCACACACAAAAATTTTATACTGGTTCGGCAACGTGCCTACTCCAGTCCCCAGGATACACCTGAGAGTTCACTATCACCACCAACAACTAGGTGGACTTTCTTGCCTCTGCTACACCACAAAGGACTTCAACCTGCACCTTCACCAAGGTGACTCACTGCCTTTGAAAACCACAAAGGACTTCACTTGCACCACAACTAGGTGACTAACTGCCTTTGACAACTCCAAAGGACTTCAATTCTTGCCTTCAACACTGAAGGACTTTCTACCCTTGCCTTAGACCCTCTAAGGACTTCTTGCCTTACAAAAATAAGGACTTCGTATAAAAGATGTGGTTTTTACCAATCAAGAACTTAGATGCAACTAAGTTGGAACCTTGATGGATTTTTCTCTCAAAGAATAACTAGCAAAGCTAGGATAAACAACAAAAGCTCACTCTTTTAAGAATTACAACCTTTACCCAAATAAAAATAAGAACTTTTAGGATTCAATTCGACAGCATTTTGACACTTGTAAACATGGGTAGTCTCTTGCATTCTTGGGCATTGAGGTCTTCTATTTATAGAGAAAAGAGAGCCTCAATTTCGAAAATCATAGGCTTGATCTCCACCCTTGGTTTGAATTTGTAATCTCTTGATCCAATGGTGAGAATTCCTTGATATGATTTGAAATTTGATCTTCCAAAAATAGAAAAATCAAATAAGAGGAAGTTTCATCTTGGCCATTGATTCAAATAATTCCCTTTAATCCAAAGGTTATTATTTGATCTTAAATATGGAAACTTTGTAACCAAGAATTAGAAAAGAGGAAACTTCATCTTAGCCCTTGAATTTGAATTGTTCCTTGATCTTGTGGTGTGCATTGCTTCAACATTTTTTCACACAATCTTGCTAAATCAAGCAAGTTGTATGTGCCACTTTTGGAGAGAGAAAGACTAGGGTTTTTAGCTTTTAATTTCTTGCTCCACAAGTGTGCCTCCATGTTGGTACGAATTAGGATTTCACAATTTCTCATTTTTTGAAAATCCTAAAACACCAAACATTGTCTTCCAAGGAATCTTCTGAAGGTTGATTCTTGAATCTTGAAAATTCTTCAATCTTGTATCTTGAGGCTTGGGATTCTTCTGGAATCTTGAGATTCTTCGGGATCTTGATAGAATCTTCTGGAATCTTCACAGAATCTTCGGGAATCTTCTAGACTTGAAATTCTTGACAGAATCTTCTTAGGTCTTCTAACTTCGTGTAGAATCTTCAACAGAATCTTCTGGTCCCGCATGGAATCTTCCGGAATCTTGTAGATTCATATAGAATCTTTAGGAGGCTCACAAAATCTTTTTAAAGTGTCCTAAAAAATATTTTGTTACTTAAATGCAAAATATATTCTAGAATAAATTCTAGATAATTATTTTTAAATCTTTTGCATTTAATTCTCCATACAAGATCTTTCTAGATTTCCCTCATATATAAATAATTTGGAAATCTTGAAAGATAATATGTAAAATAGAGATTTGATTTGGATTCTCTATTTTAATTTAATTTTCGAAATATATATATATATAATAATAATTTTCGAATTTATTAGGAGAGAGAATGTAAAATAGAGATTTGATTTTGATTCCCTATTTTAATTCTTATATTTCGAAAATATATATTATATATATTAAGATACATGAATGATTAAATAGAGATTTTCTATTTAAATCCATGCACTTTCCATAAATAGATTTTTGGGAAATCATAGAGTCTTCATGAAAGCTTTCCCTTTTTAATAAATGTCCATGTGGTTGATCTTCATAAAATATGAAAAATAATTTTCATATTTCTTCTTCAATGTGTTGCCACTTTTTGGTCCCATGGTGGTCAAGATGTGTCTTTCTTTATTTTATCAAGTAAATTAAATCCTAGAACACACTTAACAAACCATTAGTCCAACCAAATTAAAACTTTTATTTTAATTAAGAATTTTATCATTCAAAACCTTCAATGATGAGGTAAAGGGTTCTTGGAGCTAACAATAATTCCCTTATAAATTCTTTCGAGTCTCATATAATACATAACATTCGTAGAGTCCTAAACTTCTCGCATATCCAAACCTCAGTCCTCTGACAAATCTGAATCTGCTCACCTAGCGAGGTATCTGTTGCTCGACCTGAATCTAAAACAAAGGGTGGTGGAATTGGGGTGAGCTCCACGGACTCAATAGGGGGATCACTCCGGTTTATTATGAAATAAGTGAGACATGCATGATTCATATTAATGACACTCTCATAAACATAATGGAGTTCCGGAGCGTCTTACCTATATGCGTCTTGTTAATTATATAAATGCTATACAACAATGAAGAATCAACATTGTGCTGACATTGGTTACTTGAAAATATGTTCATTAACGTGCGACGGTTGCATAGTCAACACTATGCATACGGTCACAAGTTTAAATATAACTATTCATACAAACGTTGCTCAATCAACATCATGCATACGGTCACAAGTTTAAATATAACTATTCATACACTACCCTCTCTCTTTCTACCTCCGCATACACCTGGCCCCTAGGCTATGAGCTCATACCTATCTAGTTTTCTACTAGATCTCTGTGGGGAAGAGGGATTTTGTTCACTTCCTCTTACAAATCGGTATTGGGGACCGAGGGTGCCAACCTCCCTTGCCAATCCCGTTTGTAAGGAAAGCTACTCATAAATCTCATTTTCTGATTCACATGACCTTTCATAATTTCTTTAAAATATCAGCATGCATATTATACATCATATGCTCATCATCTCACATATGTCATATACATGTAATCATAAAAACATAGATGACCTCATATGTCATCTTTTCATCAACTCAATCATTTTTCATAATCAAAATATATTTTTGATATATATTTGATAACGCGGTTTTTACTAATATTTTATACCCTTAATTTGGATGATTGTATGCAATTCTTTGCTCTATTTTGGTCCTTTTGTGTATTTAATACAATTTGGAATTAATCTGAGCTTAATAGAAATAAAAGCTAAAATAACAAGTTTTATGATGTTTTTACAATTCAAGGATGACCTTTGCACTTGATCTTGGATATTTCGTATTTTTAGTGCAGGTCACAGGTATTATTGGAGCTGTAGACATCAGGAACTGAGCAAGAAGCGGAGCAGTGGATTTCAGAGCAAGCATCGAGCGCTCCAGCACCCGTAGCGCGCCCCAGCGCGGGTGGCTCACTTAAACCTGTCACGTGCACAAAGCTAGCGCTCCAGCGCCTGTAACGCGCCCCAGCGCCGCGCCGCAACTCTGTCACAGCAGAAACCCTATCTGCACGAGTTGGAGGCCCAATTAGCTAGGGTTTGAAGGCTGCTCACTCTATTTAAAGAAGGCTAATGCATCAGGAAACACATCACTTCTTCAACCATTCACTACCTCCACTTCTACTTATTTTCTTTTCCTAGTTAGAGTTATTTTTCTTCCCATTAGGATTTCAATTTTCCTAGTTTAGCTCTAGCTCAGTTATTTGCATTTAAACGTTATTCGTCCAGCCCTCTTTGGGTTTTGTAAGTTACTCTTTTATCATTAATTCAGTTATTCGTTATTCCATCTTGCCAATTTGCATTTAATTTCTTGCCTTGTTCTTAATTGCTTTCTTTATTCCAATTTGTTTCTTGCCTTTTAATTTCTTGCCATGAGTAGCTAAATTTCTTGGTGGTTTGTGAGGGTGTGAACATCATTGGGGTAATTTGAGGCTTTGTTCTTAATCTTGCATAAGTTTTCATTATCAAACCCTTGGCATATAATTTGAGATCTTAAATTGTGTGTTTAATCCTTTGTCTTGGCTTACTCGATTGAGTTGGCTAATTCATTGGCATATGTTTATGTGTTAGTTGATTAATTGATGCATGGCATATTAGGAATTGGTAATGAGTAATTAATTGGCTGATTAGTCTCTTTAATTAGATTAATGTGATTGGCTTTAATAATTGTTGAGAGTGGAACTAAAGGTGAGATCTCACTAATTAATCCCATTCTAGGCAATTAATCATTAGAATCACAACAAAGGAGTTAGATCTAACTCCGGCATAATTAATCAACTCATGCATTCTTTTGTAGCCAATGATTGACGCCCTAATGAATGTTCCACCCCCATAAACCGCTGCTTTTATTATTTTCATTTTATTCCAATTTAATTAACTTGCACACAAAAACCCCCAATTGTGACAAACCGTTAGACAACTAGTCTTGTGTATTACTCTCTTAGCCATTCCTTGTGAGAGACGACCCTGGTTTCCACTAAACTATATTAGGGGAACTCGGTTTTAAAAATAATTAAATTTATGAGTGTCACGACAGCACTCATAAATATACTTATATATATATTTATATATACTCATCATATTACATGTGTCATAATCTTCATCATATGCATGTAATCACATAACATAGTTAGCCTCATATATTATTCTTTTCATTAAACCAATTACTTTCATTAATCAAAATATGTTTCTGATATATACTTATGTATATTCATCATACTGTACTATTTCAAAGAACACATGTAAGGTTAGAATCATCATGAAACCAAAATAGCAGAAAACACAATTCTGCAGCAAGTTCTGCGATCTGGTCGCTAGCGCTTCCTCTGTGGCCGCTAGCGCCCAAGTCGTTTCCCTACACTAGCTAGCGCCTGTAACCCGGCCGCTAGCGCGTGTGCACTCGCTGGCGGTTGTGATCTAGCCGCTAGCGCGTCTCTCGACTCTGCACTCATATCAGTTTCAAAACAACAACCATATTTATGAAAACAATGACATTTAATCGATCCTTATGCATGAAAATACACTAATACATAACTTAACATAAATCTAAACCCCTACCTCTTGTAGTTTCTCTCTATCCAAGCTAGAAATCACCCCTTTTCTTACAACTTCTTGCTAAACACTCCTCTTTAGCTTTCTTTAATGATGATGATGATGAAACTGTGGTTTCTAAGGAATTTTGTTCGGTTATAATCAAAGGAAATGATGAGGGGAATCTGAATATGTGATTTATTCTTTGGTTTGATGAGGTTTTGGTGATGAAAGGTGAAGTTTGAGTGTTGGTAAGCTTAGAGAGTATTGAAGGTGTTCTTGGAGGATGGAGGGGATGATTCTGATGTTTGAAGGCCTCTTCTGGAGTTATAAGGTGGGTTGGGACGGAGGGACCCAAGGGAAATATTAGAAAGATGAAGGGTGAAGGGTGAAATGCAAAATGACAGAAGTTATGTTCTGTCACGATGCTGGTCGCTAGCGAGCATTGTTCGGCCGCTAGCGACTTATTACACCGCATTACCCGCTAGCGCCTTACCTCAGTCGCTAGCGACGTACTTCTACCGCCTTACCCGCTAGCGAGCTACAACTGACCTCTAGCGAGCACCTACTGATACATGACAGTAGCAACGGTTTTCATGCTCTAAAACTCCAAAATGCATCTAACATCCTTTAAACCATTTCCAACACCCTAGTCAGCATCTTTACACCTATGTAAACTTGTACTTAACCATAAATACCTAAATTCTCTTGTGATTGTTTCTTGAACTGTCTTCCTAGACTTCTATTCTATTATATCATACTTTAACTTATATGCAATGCACACACATCAAAATACATTCCCATGACCTACATATTCCAATTATGCCTTGATCAAGGTGATTATAATCAAATCCCTTTAATTAAGGTATAATTAGAATTTGGGGTCTTACAACATCTAGAAGAATGAAGACATCCTCTCATTAACGAGTGACCCTGTTAATCTCGTTATTCATCCTTTGTTGTCGCTGGACTTGATCCTCCTCCATCTTCTTCTATAGCTCCTGCACATGGGTTTATAAACTCCAAATTCATCTGGAACACCCTTTCACGGACCTCAACATCACTAACGGATGAGCCCCAGCTCCTCCCGTGCTTGAACCAGTAGAGTGTGTCCTACCCTTAAACGAACCTCAACCGTATATGCGACTCTTGTAAGGTACACCAACAGTCTCGTCCCACGACCATTTGCTCATCAATAGATGGGAGGGACTCACCGGCCTCCTCGGCCTGTGTCTGCTAGGTCTAAGCCTCCTCCATGTGGCGTTTGTACTCCTCCTACGATCAAAAGAATACAATAATCATAATTAACACATGAAAGCATTCAATAATAACACACGTAGATGCAAGTTGCTTTTTCAAAATTGAACACTTTAAAAGAAAGTACACAAGATCACTTACATAAGTATTTCTTGACCTCTCATCCACCCAGACTGTCTTGTCTCCCTTTCTCGTGTGAGTCTCCTTGAAAAGCTCTTCCTGTGTGGGACGCCTCTTCAGCTTTTGTTCTTGTAAAATAAGACAATTGAAAAAGTAGTTAAGTCATTCAACCAACATAATGAAAATTCATACTGAATTTTTTATAAAAAATAAATGCAATCTTTACGTACCAAACGCATCCTAGTGGACTCTACTGTGCTAGAGCCACCACAATGAAGAGAGCCACCCCTCAATGATGTTATGCTAGCCTTCGCCTTCTCCAACTTAGCCTTAAACATCGGAGAGTCCCAGTACTCATGCAGGACACTGAGTTGACCTTTGAGAGCCATGAGTGCGAATGTCGAGGTACATGTCACCTAGCCTCTTTGCTGCCCTTGTGCAGAAGGCTGAGTATAGAGCATCATCATCCTCAGGACGAATGGTGAAGTAAAACTACAGTCGATGAAAATTGCATGATCATATGAGTGCCTTGGTTCGAAGGAATGATACTGTATTAGCAATATAAAATATTAGTTTTGGCATATCATAATTTGAAAAGAATTATAATATTTCAAACATACACAAATCTAAGAAAACTTACCTTGTACCTAAGGCAGTGTTTGTTTGGATTATACATGACACAAAATACAATACAGACCCTTGTGACTCATGTTTGTTTAGGCGGGACACCTACAAGACAACCTGTATTTGTACAAGTTTTTACTGTATTTTTGTGTCCTCATTTAGACTAGATACACAAAATACACATACAGATATAGAAAATTTAATAATTTTTTAATTCCAACTGTGCCCTTACTTTTTCAAAAAAAATTACTTCAGATACCCCTTTCCTATTTCTCTCTCTGTTCACCTAAACGACTTCGCTGCCCCTAACGATGTTTCCGACCATTGCTGCTGCTTGGGAAATGGAAGATGATGGAGGAAGCTGATTCTGAGTGATTCATATGCTTGAGGTGGCTTTGCGATGGTGTTTGCTTCAATCGCTGCTCCGCAACAATGGTTCGTGAAGAGAAGAAATGTTGTGTGCTGGAGCTTGGTCGGAGTTGCAGCTTTGGACGATCTGCTTGTCGTTTCTACCTTGTTACTATTTGCTGGTTCTGGAATTTTTTTATTGTGTATGATTCTACAATTTTCTTTTTGTCTATCGCTATTTTATTCAAGTTGCAGGGATGAGGTTTTATCAATGGGGTTCTGCAATTATTTGTTTTTTATTTGTATGCCTCTGCAATTTTATTTATGGCTATGCTATTTTATTCAAGTTGCTGGGAAGAGGTTTCATCAATGGTGGAGATGATGATGAGATTTCTTAGATTTGAAAGTGATTGGGGTTGGGGATGTAGTGTTTTATTTTAAGGATAATTTGGACTTTTATTATAAATTAGATGTATTATCTTCTGAAACAAACATAAAACAATACAAAAAATACATATACAAATTGGTTCTCTATACACTAAAACAAACACAAAACAAAATACACAAAAATTATTGTATTGTATTGTCCACTATTTGTATTTATGTATTGTATTGTCCAAACTTTGAAACAAATGCTACCTAAAGGATCTGGGACGATGCGAGGCAGGTGGGCTGTGGTGGATCCACTAGTGCAACCCACATATGTTCCCCCAGTAATCCCATCATTACTGCCACATATATCCTCATTTGGTGACGAATTGGGGGATGGTGTGCCACATCCTCATCAAGGATTGGATGAGGATCGTAATCTGATTCCTCATCCTCCTGTGACCGCCTCTCACGTGGTGGGAGGTCAGGTATCTCCACCCTCGTGTTCCGATAACCATAACACAAGCGCTGATTGGCAGCCGTCTTCGTAAGCTTTCCTCTTCCTCTATCAACCATATCTACACAAAACGATTATAGTAGGACATTCTTAACATGTTTTCACACAACATAATATTAAATTTGGTTTATATAGCTTTTATTATAACTTTAAATAACAAAAATAAACATGAGTAAATCCCCAAGTTGGTCCCTGACAATTTTCGCGGTGGACAAGGTAGTCCCTGACATTGAAAAATTGACAAGTTAGTCCCTGACAATTTCAATTTTCGGACAACCGTTAGTCCCTAAACGACTTCCGTTAGTTCGAGGGACTAATATGGCTTATTTATTAATTGTTAGGGACTAATAAAAGAAATTTAATAAAAATGAACCATTTTAATTATGATATGAATATTGACTCATATTCATTCTAATTATGTATTAATTCCAAGCTACATATAATTACTCCTGTAAATATTAAGTCTCTATTTGGATGTATTATTATCAAAAGACAAATATGTTGGGTAATTTTTCAATTGAAGAAGTAACAACATTTTATTACTCTGTTGTAGAAAAAAATTATTGTATATATGTATTAATCCGATAACTAATTTTATGATATACATATATATAACATTACTACTCAAAATATTATTGTATATATGTATCAATAATACCCCTCTTCGACTATATATATATATATATTGCTAAAATCAAGTAATCAACTGTGATAATTACCGACAAATAATTGTATGCATGTAATTATTTTCTACAGCAAAGTAATAAAATGTTGTTAGTTCTTCAATTGAAAAAGAGTATTGCTAGAGGCACAACAAAAAATCAGCCAAAACAGCAACAAATAGGAATTTGGGTCACAATCACCCAACCCATTAAAAATATACTCATGATTAAAAGTGTTATTTGGTCCATAAAGTGTTAAATGAGTTTTGTTGGCTGTTTTGACTGATTTTTTGTTGTGCCCCAAGCATTTGTGGTTGAAAAATTACCCAACATATTTATCTTTTGATAGTGTACATCCAAATAGAGATTTAATATTTACCGGAGTAGTTTTATGTAGCTTGGAATTAATATATAATTAGAATGAATGAGTCAATGTTCATATCATAATTTAAAGGATTCATTCTTATTAAATTTCTTTTATTAGTCCCTAACAATTAATAAATAAGCCATATTGGTCCCTCGAACTAACGGAAGCCGTTTAGGGACTAACGGTTGTCCGAAAATTGAAATTGTCAGAGACTAACTTGTCAATTTCTCAATGTCAGGGACTACCTTGTCCACCGCGAAAATTGTCAGGGACCAACTTGGGGGTTTACTCAATAAACATTTATTCAGAGGTTTGAGGTCTATCTTTATCATCACTATCAACTTCTGCTTCATTACTATAAATTTCATCCTTTTCGTTTGTCGTATCATCGTCATCACCTCGACTAGTTATGTTTTGGCAAGAAATGTTAATTATGTCATCTTTCCCAGAATCATCATGTAAACTAGTAGGTATTCCCGTGTCAACGACAACTCTGGTAGCATTGGTAACTTCGACTTGGTAAACATTGTTAGGCTAATCTTCATTTTCAACTCTACCCCTAGGTTTAGTTGTGAAAATAGCTAACTACTTTGACTTGCATATTCCCGGATACCTTGTGTAGTATACTTGAGGAGCATTTTGCGCAATGATGAAATGATCATATGCACCATATCATCTTGTATGATTTACCTCAATTATGTCATAATTTAGGTGTTTACGAGTTTCGTCAGGATGTCTCGGATCATACCAGTCACAATTAAACAAAACTACCTTTTTCGGAGTTGGGTCCTCACTAACATATTCCAACTCTAGGACATGTCTGAGTACCCCATACCAATTATCTTCCCCATTTCCTGCATCACATCTAACATAGACTCAACTATTGTATGTGATCTTGCCTTGATCCCATTCAAGAGTGTGGAATTTGTAACCATTCACATGAGATATTGGCTAAGAAATTGCTACATTTGTGGGACCCCAAGCTAATCTGTTGAGATGTGGGTTTGTGATGTTATTGCTAAGGTCAAGAACCTAGATGTTCAAAGAGAAACAAACCAACATTAATGAATACGATAATATTTGACGTTATAATTAGAACAAGATTACTCATCGCTTAGAAATTGAAGGGTTATACATACATAAGATTTGAACCATAAGGAAATTGCTCTAGTGTATGCTGCTCATTGGTTTGTTCAAAAAAACTGTGAAGATAAACAGACTTGTAAGATATTAAGACTTAAATTGGCCATATCAACAAATCGAAATTGAAAATATGAATAGGAAAAGTATCTTACGTCTTATAAGGCTGAACTTCATCGCAATTTATCAAAAAATGTAGGTGGTCAGCATGTTTTTCTCTCTCAGTAAGTCAATGGTTTGTGAGTTTCCCGGCTCCACGTCCAAACTGATTAAACACATATAAGATTGACACTACTAGAAAAATATAAATTACTAGCGGAGGTGATTCTGTCGAAAATTTCTGTAGGATTTTGCGGCAGACTAATAGCATTGGATTTTCTGTGTGAAAAGACACAAAGAACAATTTCTGTCGGCATTTTCCGCCAGAAAAATTGAAATTCTTTACTTTGTGATCTATCCGCCAGAAATGTTTTAAAGTTAATGTATACTACTGGAGGTAGTTTCCGCAAGAAGCTAGTTTTCTTATTATAAAAATTAGTGGGTGATTTTCCATCAGAAATTAAACAATAAATAAAAAAAGTTATAAAATTTCTAGGGGATATACCCCCCACAAAATAAATGATTTAATAAATAAAAAATACGTATATTACTAGACGTTATATCTATCAGAAATTTATTTGAAGGTATTAAGTTACTGTGTTATTAAGCTTCAAAAATTAAATACATAAAAATAATAAAAAATCAAAACTTTTCTGAGGGACGAGTCCGCCAAAAATTAAATAATCTAATATTTGAAGGTGATAACAATTACTGTGTGATTAACCTTCAAAAATTAGATAATTAAAAATAGGATTTTGATTTGGTACCCAGCAAAAATTTTGGGTACCAATACCCAACTAAGGTGTCAAATGATAATTGGTTCATAGAAAAAATTAATTTAAAATTTTTAAATCAAATTAACCTGTTACCTGTACAATAGGTAATGTTCAAACACTTAATATAATTTATATTACCACCCTCTACTTTAATCTATTTATAATAAAAGCTCAAATCTATGCGAGGAGAGACAATGATGCGAGGGAGGAGAAGGGAAGGGAAGTGGTGAACCGAGAGGGGTTCTAGGCAGTGGTGATGGTGCTCCGGAGCGAAATCTACGGCGACGCTTCGAGTGGCTGCTTCGCGATGGAGGTTCGGAGAGTTGCAGTAGTGTTGTGGGCTTCGACTAGGGAAGGTTGCCGCTGCTATAAAGATCTGCGACGGGAAGGAAGATGAAAGGGGATTTCGGTTGTTGTGCCCGACTGAGGAGGTGGGAAGGAAGGACGCCACCGTTGCTGTTGGAGATGTGATGGAAGAACGCCGCCGCTGCTGTTAGAGCTCGACCGAGGATGGTCGCCGCCGTTGCTGTTGTGCTTCATTATCACATAATTTAAAGTCCAACATTTTTAGTGGGATGGTGAGAATTTTCTAACCATTGTATTTTTGTGTAGGAGAATTTCAAAGCTAAGCAACAAGAAATAGAAAATTCTTGTGAAACTTCAAAAGGAGAAGGGGTAACCATATTTTTGAACTTTTTAGTTTCTAAGGACATCTTTTGTTATGTAGCTATATCTGTAAAAATTTAAATTAGTGTTGAACTTTCTTATTTTTAATGTAAAATTTGTAGTATGTGATATATATATAAATTATTTATGTTGTTTTATATATAGTTAAATTAATATTTAATATATATATATGTACATATTAGTGTCATAAAAAAAAAATTTCTGTGGGAAATATCTGTAAAAAAAAAAAGACTATATTCTCCATTAATTTCTGGCCAACTTTCAGCCAGTAATTTCTGTGTGAATATTCTGCCAGAAATTTTTCTAGGCATTATCTGCCAGAAATTTCTGAGTGAAAATTCTGCCAAAAATTCTACACATATTGACCCTTCCACACGAGCTCTATTCTTCACAGTTCTTTTGAAGGCCCCAATATTTCTTTCAAAAGGATACATCCATCTATATTGCACTGACCCACATACTCTTGCACAAAAGGAAGGGGGGAATTCTTTCTACTTGCACAAAATTAATGTAATATTTTGCTGCAAAACCTCAAGATCGTGAGTCCTAAGAGTAGTAGAACACAAATCAAGGAAGAAAAGGCTAAGCTTGGCCAACGATTTCCAAACATGAGAAGGTAATTCTCGAAAGTCTATTGGAAGAAAACACTCCATAAATACATGACAATCATGACTTTTCATCCCCTGAAACTTCCCTTGAGCAACATTCACGCACATATTGAGGTTTGGAGCATACCCACTTGACATTCTCAATTCTTATACCCACTTACATACTGATTGTCTCTGCACAATGCAAGATTGAGAACATAACCCGCATTCGGTTTAATAACACGACCGTCCCTCGCCTCTTGTAAATCTAACTCAGATCGTCGGCAATACTCAACCAAGTCCAGTCTTGCCTTAAGATTATCTTTAGTCTTTTTCGTATCCATGACAGTATGAATGATGTTATCACAAACAATTTTTTCTACATGCATGACATCGAGACAGTGACGGACAAGATTATCTTTCCAATAGGGTAACTCCCAAAATATGCTCTATTTAGTCCAGTTATGCTTCACACCATATCCTAGAAATTTAACAACTTTACCCAACTCAGTTATCTTTGGAAGATGCCTTACCCTATCCCAAACTTGCCTTCCACTAAGCCTAACATGTGGATCTTCATTCTCAACGTTACTTTTCTTGAACCTATTCCTGTTACTCCTAAACGGATGGTCACTTAGCGAAAATCTCCTATGGCAATCAAACCATGAGTTTTTATCGCCATACTTCAAAGTGAAGGCTTTCGTATCCTCCGTGCAAACTGGACATGCTAATTTTCCCAGTGTCATCCATCCAGATAACATCTCATAAGCTGGAAAATCATTTATGACCCAAATCAATGTTGCACTTAGCATGAAGTTTTGTTTTGTGAAAACATCATACGTCAATACGTCAGTGTACCATAACTGCTTCAATTCATCTATTAGTGCCTGAATGAACACACCGAGCTTAGCTTTAGGATTATCTGGGCCAGGAATTATGAAAGTTAAGAACATATACGGTTCTTTCATGCAGATCTCACGAGGAAGGTTGTATGGTGTAACAACAACAGGCCAACAAGAATATGGCTTGTTAAACAAGTTATTTGGGGTAAAGCCATCTGAACATAGCCCTAGTTTGATATTCCGTGAATCAGCAGCAAAATCTGGATGACACTAATCGAAATGCTGCCAAGCTTCAGCATGAGAAGGATGAGTCATTATCCCGTCATTTCTCCTATTCTCAAAATGCTACCTCATGTGAGGAGGAGAGCTCATTGATGTATATAATCGTTTCAACCTAGGGAATAGAGGCAAGTAGTGCATTATTTTGTTTGGAACATTCTTATACCTCACACTTTCCACTCTTTTAGGTTTGAATCTAGGGGTTTGAAAAAATTTGCATTCAGTTAAATCAACATTGTCATTGTAATACAACATGCACCCATTCATCCAACAATCAATCTTCACTGACTTCAACCCTAGTTTAGAAACTAATTTCTTTGCCTGAAAATCTTTGGGAATAGACTCAGGTTGTAATGTAACCTCAATCATTAAAATTCTCCATTGATCAAAAGACATTTGACTCTGGTTTGACTCAAACTTAATAGATAACATCCTAATTGCCACTGACAATTATGAGTGCACAGAATCCTCCCAAACAGGTGCCTTTGCAGACTCTAACAAAGAATAGAAAATTTGGGCCTCTAGATTCGGTGCCTCAACAGAGGGTTCATTATAATCCTCATAATTTCCACCACCAACAGCATCATGAATAATTTCTTCATAACGCCTAGAATTATCCCCCAATTGAAATCTGTAAACACATCTTGTACATTATCAAAACCACTAGAACTAGGTCAACCAAACTAACCCTCTCGTGTCTCTACTTCCCATGGAATGTCCATACAAAATAATTTTCCATAAATCTTTTCTTGTAGAGATGTACCTTAATAGCGTCGAAATCATAAAAATATCTACAGGTACACTTGGCACGTGAACACTTAACTTTTCCCTCACTTATAAATTGTTCAGACTGAGAGGCAAATGACACAAACTCTTCAACTACTGCATAGAATTCTGGCTTAACACCCCCTATACAGGTGTAACCTATCATACATCCATAATTTATTTGTCGATGTCATTCTCATGTAATTTTTTAAATACCCTAAAAGTAACAAATTAGGAATATTGTTATTTTTGAAAGTTAAGGAATTATATATAATTCATTCTTATTTTAGTTTGTTATAATTAAATGAATCTCTCAACAAAATTTCGGCAGAGTATCCTCTTAAATGGTGACCACTCACAATGATTTTAAAATATTTTAACATAGTTTCATCTAAAGTTTCGACCGTGGACAACGATTTTGCACAAACCATACAATAGCAAAGTTAATTAAAATCATGCATAATATAACAAAGTTAATTAAAATCATTCATAATATATAAAATTTAATTAATATCATACAAAACATACAACAAGCCTACAACCGTTCTAGTGCACACCCCCAAATTCCACATCATGCAAATTATTCTTCAATCTCCACAAACAATGACAAACACAAACAATTTCCACAACAAACAATAGCAAACAATGAGAAGGAACTCTAAGTCTTCCCCCAGTCATGCAATCTTCATTCCTACAACTCTATCCTAGAAACTTTAAGTCTCTAACCTAAAAGTAAAGTTTTTAAGGGTAAAAGTAAACATACCAGAAATTGTAAGCTCCAATAAAACGTAAGCTCCAACAAACCATTAGCTCCAATTAATTTTATCTAAAATCAATTCAATTCCAAAATTAACAATTTTTTTAATTTAAAACCATATTGTACATTATAACCCATATTGTACATTATTTCAGTAAATTAAAAAAATACATAAAACATAAAATTCAAATTTACATAAAACAAAAATATAAAAATTAAACTCTTAAAAAGCTTAAAAGAAAAAAATACAAAATAATATATTTTAAAAAATAACTGAAACAAATATTTAAAAAATTTTAAATGAAAAAAGAACATATAAAAAATATATATATATTAAAAAAATCTAAAGAGAATATATAAAATTTTAAGAAAAACAAATATAAAAAATCTTACAAAATAAATAGAAAACATAATATACAAAACAAAATATATATAAAAAACACAACATTTAAAATAAAAAAATAAGAATATGAAAATAGAAACTCACTTGGATGGACGGCGACGGAGAGAGGTGGTTGTGACCAGTTTTTAGAGAGAGAGGGAGAAAATGGAAATTAGAAAAATGAGTCAAAATGAAAAATCTAAATCGATTAAAAGGAAGAGGGAAGAGTGACAAACCCGTTGGTGGTCTTAGGAGGACAAATGGAGGCCGCACGACGGAGATCCGTCGGCTCAAAGTGGTGGTGTCAGCGAGAAATCCGGAGAGAGAGAAAGAGAGAACTCGCACAGAAATGAGGAAGAAGAGGCTCTAGAACCCATCATATGCGGTCATTACTGACGGACCAACAGATATAATCCGTCGGTAATATGTACTCGTTTAATGAAACAATGTGTTTCGGTTACTAACGGATGCATAAATACATATCTGTCGGTAACTATAACACTTTCCCGAAGGTTTAGGGTTAGGGTATTACCGACAGATAAAATCCTGTCGTTCGGTAACTAAAAACAAAAAAAAAAAATTTTGTGCGGGAATTTTTCTGCCACGTGCATTACCGACAGATAGGTATGCCAATATCCGCCGGTAACGTGATCAGGTGAAGATTCATCTCCCTGATCATGCATATGCGTCGGTAACCCCTTCGTCAAAACCTGTCAGTAATATTCGTTGGTAATTCGCAGCTTTCTAGTAGTGCATGTTCTCTTTGGCATATGGTAAATTGGTGCAACTGATAACGTTTTTGCCAATATTTTATGCCCTTAATTTGATCAATTATATGTAATTTTTTACTTTATTCTTAGCCTTTTATTGTGTTTATTACAATTTGGATTTATTTGGAGCTTAATGAAAATAAAGGCTAATTGAATATGTTTTATGGTGTTTTTGCAATTCAAGGATGACCTTTGCACTTGATCTTTGGTAATTGGTGTTTGTGGTGCAGCTCTTACCAATTATTTGAGCAATGGACATCAGAAACAGAGTAAGGAAGCAAAACAATTGATTTTTGCCTAGGGTGGGGCGCCCTGGCCCCCGTAGAGCATTTAAATTTCTTCTGCAGAAAACCCAGTGCCCCCCAACTCTCTATTAACGCCCTGGCGCGTGTCTGCAGTATTTTGACAGCAAGGACCAATCTGCAAATTGACACGAGGGATTTAGTTGCAACACCTTGGGAGTTGTTTCCATTATAAATATCAGTGTTAGCTCAACCTAAAAGACACTTTCCACACTCCCAGACCTAGACTCTTATTTTCCTTTTTAGTTAGAGTTTTCTCTCATTAGGATTCCAACTTTTCCTAGTTTTACTCTCTAACTTTCTCCACTCTTTTTCCATTGTTTACTTTCAACATTATTCGTCAAGTCTTTTGGATTTCTATTCTTAGCTTTTCTCCTTTGACTCATTTGTAAGTTATTTTCAGAGTTAACTCAGCAACGTCATCAGTTTTTTCTTTAATTGCATTTTACTTTCCATTAATCCTTATTTTCTTTACCTTCTTCTTTATTGTTTCAAAGTCAAATTGTTTTCTTCCATTCATATTTATTTCAATCCAATTTATGTTTCTGCCCTTTTTCATCCATGAGTAACTAATTCTCTTGGTGGTTTATGAGGGTGTGAACATCATTGGGGAAAATTGAGGCTTTGCTCTTAATCTTGCATTGGTTTTCATTGTCAATCCTAACATATAATTTGAGATCTCAGATTGTGTGTGTTCAACTTATGTCTTGGCTTACTCGATTGAATTAGGTTAATGCATTTGACATGTTTCATGTGTTGGTTGATCAATTAATGCATGACATACTAGGATTTGACACATGATTAGTTAATTGGATGATTAGTCTCTTTAACTAGATTAATGTGATTGGCTTAAACGATTATTGAAAACGAAACTAAAGGTGAGATCTCACTGATTAATCTTGTTATAGGCAATCAATCATTAGAATCACAACAATAGGGTTAGATCTACACTGACGTCTTTATTTTCTTTGCTTTCTCTCTTTATTTTCTCCATTCCATCATTGCTTTTAATTCAATTTAATTTCTGCCCTTATATTTCCTACATGAGTAACTAAGTCTCTTGGTGGTTTACGATGGTTTGAACATCATTGGAGTAAATTGAGGCTTTGTTCTTAATCTTGCATAAGTTTTCAGTATCATTCCTGGCATATAATTTGAGATCTTAAATTGTGTGTGTTTACCCTTTGTCTTGGCTTACTCGATTGAGTTAGGCTAATTCATTGGCATGTGTTCATGTGTTAGTTGATTAATTGATACATGACATATTAGGAATTGGTATATGATTAATTAATTGGCTGATTAGTCTCTTTAATTAGATTAATGTGATTGGCTTTAAAGATTGTTGAAAACGAAACTAAAGGTGAGATCTCACTGATTAATCTTGTTCTAGGCAATCAATCATTAGAATCACAACAATAGGGTTAGATCTAACTCTAGCGTAATTAATCAATTCATACATTCTTTTGTAGCCAATGATAAACGCCCTAATGAATGTTCTACCTCATAAACCACTGTTTTTATCATTCCAATTTTATTCCAATTTATTTTCCTTGCATACAACAAGCCCCAATTTGTGACAACCCTCATACAACTAGTCTTGCGTTTTGCTTACTTACGCATTCCTTGTGAGAGACGACCTTGGTTTCCACTAAACTATATTAGGGGAACTTGGTTTTAAAAATAATTAAATTTATGGGAGTTACGACGCTCACTATCACTCATACAACTAGTCTCGCGTATTGCTCTCTTAGCCATTCCTTGTGAGAGATGACCCTGGTTTCCACTAACCTATATTAGGAGAACTTGGTGATAGGGTGAGCGTCGCAACTCCCATAAATTTAATTATTTTTAAAACCAAGTTCCCCTAATATAGTTTAGTGGAAACCAGGGTCGTCTCTCACAAGGAATAGCTTAGAAGGCAATGCCGAAACCAGTTATATGAGGGTTGTCACAAATTGAGGGTTTTTGTATGCAAGGAAAATAAATTGGAATAAAGTTGGAATGATAAAAACAGTGGCTTTTGAGGTAGAACATTCATTAGGGTGTTTATCATTGGCTACAAAGAATGCATGAGTTGATTAATTATGCCAGAGTTAGATCTAACCCTATTGTTGTGATTCTAAGGATTGATTGCCTAGAACAAGATTAATCAGTGAGATCTCACCTTAAGTTTCATTTTCAACAATCTTAAAAGTCAATCACATTAATCTAGTTAAAGAGACTAATCAGCCAATTAACTACTCATATACCAATTCCTATTATGCCATGCATCAATTAATCAACCAACACATGAACACATGCCAATTAATTAGCCAAACTCAATCGAGTAAGCCAAGACAAAGGATGAACACACACAATTTAAGATCTCAAATTATATGATAGGAATGATAATGAAAACTTATGCAAGATTAAGAACAAAGCTTCAATTTACCCCAATGATGTTCACACCCTCATAAACCACCAAGAGACTTAGTTACTCATGGAGGAAATATAAGGGCAGAAATTAAATTTAATTAAAAGCAAAGATGGAATGGAGAAAATAAAGAGAGAAAGAAAAGAAAATAAAGACTAATGGAAAGTAAATGCAATTAAGGAAATAACTGAAGAACGAATAACTGAATTAATTATGAAAGTAACTTACAAAACCCAAAGGCTTGACGAATAACGTTAAAAGTAAACAATGGAAGAAGCTAGAGAGCAACTGGGAAAAGTAAATGGAATCCTAATGGAAGAAATAAACTCTAACTAAAAGCCTAGGGTTTGAAAAGTAATAAAACTAGGAAAAGAGATGTGAAAGATGCTAAGAGGTATTGAAAGATATAAAGATGTGAAAAGATGTGTTTCTGGATGTCTAGGCATTTCTTTATATAGAGGAAGCAACCTCAAAACCCTAGCATTTGGGCCCCCAACTCAGGTTCGACTGATCCCAGATGATTTCCAGAAATAGAGAAAGAGATAGAGAGAGATGGAAAGAAAGAGATGGAAAGAAGAGAAACACCCAAAATCAATGAACCCAAACAATTCCCAGCAAGATAATTTACATGGTTCCCAAATAATTCCACAATGATTCCCAAGAACCCAACAACCTTTATTTGAAAGCAATGACATATTTTTGGAATTTTTGAATTTTATCATTTTTTTTAATATATTCCTCATCCCAATTCCTTTGACATTTGAAAAGAGGTAGAAAAAGAAAACAACAATTAACCACTTATGTACAAAAGCACTACCTTTACAATTTATTCCCACATCTTACAGTTATTCCAAGGAATGTACAATTAAAGCCAATTTCCCCACACTTAAGACTTTTGCCCAATAATCAAACCATGTCCTCCTAGTTTCTCAGAAGGGATATTCATTGTTTTTCGTTTCTTGGCTTGTAATGAACTTAATAAAGAATAAAGGGATAAAGGCTCAAATTGGCTACAAACAATGAGAAATGTGTATCGGTTGGCTATTTGGCTAAGTGGCTTATAAATGCAAAAACAAAAATATGCCTCAATCACACGGAACATGTATAAAACGCAAAACAAGAATCAAGCAAATTCAGGAATAGCAAATACAAGTGTGTGTGCTCACAAGAATGAAGTGATCAATAAATGTATTTAATCACAATAAGGCTAAATTCTCACAGGTAATCGAAACAACCAATCAGGGATAACAAGAACAATTAAAACTCATATGGGAATAACATGCCAACAATTTCAGAGTTAAAATCAAAGGGTATAAGCAAATTCAGACCAAAAGGTGCTATAAAGAAAACTACCCAATCATCCACCTGAAAACACATAAAACAAAAGAAAAAGAAAAAAGAAAAAGATTTTTAGGCATGAAAAATATTTACAACAGCCAAAATTTCTACACCCTCCCCACACTTGAATGAGACACTGTCCCCAGTGTCAACAGTTAAAAGAATAGAGGAAAGGGTACAGAAAAAGGACCTGCGGAGGAATCAATCGTCCTTTGAACCGTTGATAACGTGGTTTTTACCAATATTTTATGCCATTAATTTGAGTGATTGTATGCATTTATTTACTCTATTTTAGTCTTTTATTGTATTTAGTACAATTTGGATTTAATCGGGACTTAATGGAATTAAAGGCTGTAACACCCTACTAGATAGCCCTTAATGCTTAAGTCATTTTAGGCTATTTCATAAGGGTTACTTCCTGTTATCATATATTATCTTTATATTTAAAATAAATATACGCGGAAAATACGTGGGAGAAATTTTCATAAATCATTTGCGGGATCGAAAATAAGGGCCTTGCGAAATAATACAACGTATATAGGTGCGGAAGCAAATAATCCTGAATAAACTTCAATATAATAAAATAACCAATCATAGTCTCCCAGAACATACATCAGGAAATAGTAATAATATGTGTAATCTCATGAGCCCAAAACTGAGACTCACAAGACTCCACTAATACAATCCATAAATTAAATAATACTTGCCGGCTAACAAAGGTCTGGTCTCAGAACCATAAACTAGAAAATAATAATAAATCCATAACATAATCCATAAAAGAAACAACTCAAATAATAATGTCTAATAAATAAAGCGGAAGCTAAACTAAGGCTGTGCGGGCTCCAAACTCGCTCCATCATCCTGCTGGTGCTCATCGTCTAAAATGTTTGAAATAACGTGGGGTGAGTACTAGAAAGTAACTCACTAGGGGATCCGCTCCGGGTTTATTAATTAAATAAGTGAGCATGAATGAGTTCATTTCAGTTATTAGTTTCAAAACAATCTTGTCCCGGAACGACTACCTAAGTGCATCTTGTTCCTTTTAAATTAAAGACGTACATACATAAATAATAACTCAGGTGTAGTGTACTATGTGCTCAACTATCAAATATTCAAATACATAGCATAAAGTAATATTCTTTATAATAATAAAATATATCTCTTTCTTATTTATCTTGAGTCTTTTAAGCATACTTAGTATGCCTGTGGATCTATCTTATTTAGAGCACACCCTTTTGGTGCTTGTAGATCATTTACACTGTTTTGGCCTGCCCACCCTCCTGTAACCTCCGCATTGCCAACCCTAGGTATGAGCTCATCCTATACTATTGGGTAGAGGGGGGAAAATTCACCTTCCGCTAATGAGTCGTTACAACCGAGGTTGCCAGCCCCCTGTAACGTTCATCACGAACGGAAAGGCTACTATGTGTGTCTTAACTTTCTTTCATTTTTCACATTAATCTCTTTACATATCACATCACATAATCAATCATCATGTACATCATATAATCATTTCAAAACAGCATATAAATTCACATATAATCTATGGAATATTCATACATATCATTCATACAAGTTGTAGAACACATTAGGGTGCATAAAGGGTTAAAACAATTCATTTTCGCACAAACAGCAGTGCTGTAATCGATTACCACGGGGTGGTAATCGATTATTGTAATCGATTACAGGACCCCTGTAATCGATTAACAAAGAGCACGCATTTTCTGACGAATGGAAATTCACTTGCTGTAATCGATTACGAACTCGTGGTAATTGATAGGGCTTCGGCAAGTGCACCGAATCGTACAAGTAATAAAGTCCACGGTGAGTGGGTATCGTTCCCACGAGGATTAAAGAACTGAGCAAAGATTTTGTGATGTGAATTTCTAATTAGACGAATCGAATTAAGGGTAATGAAAGGTTTGAAATCATAAATTCAAAAGA
The DNA here is from genome assembly GCA_013621005.1 of Aeschynomene evenia. Taxonomy (NCBI): domain Eukaryota; kingdom Viridiplantae; phylum Streptophyta; class Magnoliopsida; order Fabales; family Fabaceae; genus Aeschynomene; species Aeschynomene evenia. The sequence goes on along the minus strand of CM024267.1, from coordinate 17,751,530 downwards.
GTATCAAAGTAACAGACAGTAAACTAATTTTGAAAACTTCAAAGAATGAGAGGTTAGGGAATCGGGTTCACGTATCTTCTGAAATAATTAAAACAATTGCTCGCCTTCAAATTCTAAAACTTCAATTCAATGAACGAATCTTAAATTGTCAATTCCAATCCCTTGGTAATTTAACACTTTTTCTATGAACAATCAGTCAATCCCTTGATCAAATCGTTTCACAGAAAAGAAAATATGTTTACTGATTCAAAGTTCATAAAAGTCTTGACTCTGTTCCTAGTTATCAATCCTTCCAGCAATTTCCCTTGAGCTAATTCACACACTTATTTTCCCAAATAAACATATGAATCCAAGATAAGTTGAAAAGCGATTTCCCAATCTTCAGAACAACACAAAACAATAAGGTAGTTACCTGAATCGAAGAAATAGAATTCAAAGGTTTGCAATCATCGGATTAATTCATAGTGATAAGATTCCCCTATCCCTAACAAGGGATTAGTTACTCATAATCAAAGTAAACAAAGCATAGAAATTGATAGAAAGCAGGTTAAAGAACGAATAACTCATTATATTGAAAAACAGAGTAAAAACAGAGTACTGGAATGAAAAACAAGCTGCTGCTGAAAAATAAGGATTCAAGATGATCGATCAGATAATAGATGACCTAATTTCCCCCTATTCTAGTCCTATATATAATCAGATAGTCTAGAATTTAAATTGATTACAGAGGGATTTTGTTTTTAGATAACTAGTCAAGAGTAATATCCAAACAGATTTAATCCTGAATTATACATGCTCTGTTTCCATTTTTATCCGGACGCAAGGCGTAGGGAGGACGCGACGCGCTGCATGGGGTGGTTTCTCCAGGGCGCAGGGCGCCACCAGTTCAATCCTACTCGGGCGCAAGGCGCCAGGGGGCGCAATGCGCAGGCTTGTGGAGGACTAGTCGGGCGCAACGCGTGCACGGGGCACAAGGCGCCAGCTTGTGGATGTCATCAGGGCGCAACGCGCGCACGGGCGCAAGGCGCCAGCCTAGTGGAGGACCACTCGGGCGCAACGCGTGCGCAGGCGCAAGGCGCCAGCCTGGGAAGTTCATCCAGGCGCAAGGCGCGCGCGAGGCGCAAGGCGCCAGCCTTGGAAGTTCATCCAGGCGCAAGGCGCGCTCGAGGCGCAAGGCGCCAGCCTTCCGCACATCTTCCGAATTGTTTCTGACTTTGAGGCGCCTTGCGTGCATCAGGCGCAAGGCGTCAGCATCGGTCCTTCAAATATGCCTCTCCGGTTGCTATTGCTTCATCAATTACTTGCTCAATTCCTGAAATTAGCACCAAATAATACCCAAAACATAATATAATCAGGAAAAATCCATTTTATTCTAAAAACACTCAATTCACCCTAAAAGCATACTGAAATTACTTTAAACTAACACAATTTATTAGAATTCAAACCACAAAATTAGATAGAGATGCCAAGGCATCACAACACCAAACTTAAGGTGTTGCATGTCCTCAAGCAACAAAAAGAGAACAAACACAAAGTAGTGCACCGGAGTTAAGAACAAGAATTTCCAAAACTCGAGTGATAAAACTAGTAAGGCCAACTACCAGAACTAAGACTACCTGCACTTTCTCATTACTTTATAACTTTCAACAATTCATTGTGCAATAGGGAAGACACTCAGACTTATACTACAGATCATGTTAGAATGGTTCTTCAAGAGATCTCTATCTACCAACTATGTTTTCATTTTCACAACCATGTAGTGCAAAGACATTTACTTTTTAATTTCACTCAGATGAATTAGCTTTCTCAATAATCTTTGGGGTAGTGCTCGTGCCTTTTTCTCTTTGAGATTCATGACTCTAAATGCTTAGTCTCAGAGTAGCTTTTTAAGATGAGTTTTCGATTAACGTTCCCGGTCCAGTTGGCCCAAGACGCTAGGTGATGAAGCACCCCTCGAATCTAATTACCCAAGCCTGTCCCTGACACACTCACACCACAAGCACATAGCTAGGTTCTAAAAATAAAGAGTGAAGATGTCCCCTAGCCATTGGTGCTCAGAGCCTTAGAATTTTTTTTTTTTTTAGCACAGTCTACCCTTCTCTTTTACTTATCACAGTTCAAACATTTTCATCTATTTTCCAGAGACTTCACACTACATTTATGTACTTAATTTATCAACACAGTTGTCTTTCAGAAATACTCCAAGAACCACTATAACTATCTTCTGCAGCATCATTTCTTTGTTACCTCCCTATTCATTATTTCTTTTCCAATTCATTCATACATGTTGATCACATTCTTAAGTTAGCCTTACCCATTACAATCACTCTTGTTCTTTTTACAATTGTTCATCCCTCCTTTACACAACACAAGACATAACACGACACTAATAACAAAACACCAATAACAACACTCGACTCACACAGAAAAATTAAAAATCATAAATAAAAAACTTACCTGAGGGGGGTGGTCAATCTCCCCCTTGGTCCTCATCCTCATCATCCTCTTCTTCTTCCTCCTCCTCTTCATTTGAGGGGTTGGGCTCCCTGTATTCCCACTTCGTCTTACAACTAGTTTGACACTCAGGAAATTTTTCTGGAGCCAGCTTATGAAATGCATGAACAAGGTAGGAGAACATGTCATGGGAATAATTTCTGAAGTCATTCAATTCGACCCTCAGCTTCTGTACTTCCGTAAACTCCTGTTGCTTTTGATTTTTACTTGGTATGTCCTCCATAGGTTCATCTGGAGGGGTAACAGATGGGAGTTCAGGTTCCTTACCAGTGTCCTTCCTCCTTGATCTTCCAAGGGCTGCAGCAGTTATTGGTCTAGGCACCAGGATGGGAGAGTCACCTTCAATCACTACTCCTGCAGCTTCAGTAAGGCGCTGAATGAGGCACGGAAATCCCAAGGTTAGTCTTGCTGAGTAGACAAATCTTGCTATACCCTTGGATAATACAGTGCCCAGATCAACTTGTTCCTTGGTAATAAGGCAATGGATCATTATTGCCCTATCTACCGTTACCTCAGAATGATGAGTGGTCGGGAGGATGGAGCGATTGATGAATTCTAGCCATCCTCTGGCCACAGGAATAAGGTCTCCCCGAGCTAGCTGAATTGGGTTGCCGTGTTTATCCATCCTCCAGTTAGCCCCGGGTTTGCAGATCTCCCGCAGCACCGTTTGCAGCTTCTTGTTTCCCTTCAACCGTGCACAATATCCAAAAGGTGATTTTTCTGGATTGACTTCAAGATTCAAAACTGTTTCCACCATTTCAGAGCTGAAGTCAATCTCTTTTCCTCTGAGGAAGCTCTTGAACTCCCTTTCTTTGGTCTTTTCTGACTGCCATGCGTTTGCATAGAATTCTAGCACCCTTTGCATTCCCACAATTCCAGGAGGTGAACACACCAGCCTCCACCCTCTTCGATCAATCTCTTCTTGGATTTCTGGGAATTCCCCCTCTCTAAAGGCAAAACCAATTTCCGGAATGATTGATTTGTTCACTACCACTGAATTGTAGTAGTCTTCATTTTCTTTTGTCCGGAAACGATGAGAGTAGTAAGAGGGAGATGCAGCCACTTCCTTTCCCTTTCTCTTCTTGGATGATGGTGCCATTTCCTGTAAACAAAAATTGAACCACAACACAGACAGGAAGCCCCATGACAGTAACACCATTAATATTTTAGCTCAATAGAAACAAATAAAAATCGGCTTTGTTCATTTGTTTCATCTCTCACAATAGAACACTTATGCTATGGATCAATCGGCATTTCTTCCAACACCAAACTTAGAATTTTACAAAAATTCTAAGCCGAACAACACTCTAGCTCTATATCATTTTCATACCAAAGACTCATTAACGATTTCCCTCTACTTCTATATTATCTCTATCTAAAAATTCCACTAACTCAGCAATAGCATTATCTATATTATCTGAACATTGAGAAAGACAAGGAATAAATGCTTGCTTCATAGTTAATGAACGACTTACCTATAATAGAGAGAATTAGGAAAAGTGTAGACTTTCACAGGATTGATGCGGCTGCAGGGGAAGTAGTGGACGACGGGGAGAAGAGCCGAGAGGGGTATGTGTTTTTGTGAGGATGGATGGTGGGAAGAGGAATTAGGATTGTGTAAGATTGAAGAAGAAGTGTATGAATGAATGAAGAATGGAGTGACCGATTCTCTTCTTATAGTGGTGCTACCACTATGCTCTTTAGCGCGAGACTTGCTCGCCCAAAATATAGAGAGGGCGCAAAGCGCCAAGATGAAAAGGAATCAGGCGCAAGGCGCCGAAATGAATTGCAATTCGGGCGCAAAGCGCCACAAAGAAAATGAATCAGGCGCAAGGCGCCAAAGTGAATTGGAATCCGGGCGCAAAGCGCCACAAAGAAATTAGATTCGGGCGCGAAGCGCCAAGGGAGACTGAATTCAGGCGCGAGGCGCCAACAGGGAAGGAATTTCAGGCGCAAAGCGCCAGCAGAGAAAAATTTCAGGCGCAATGCGCCAGCCTCCAAGCAGTTCGGGCGCAATGCGCCGAAGTGAATTGAAATTCGGGCGCGAAGCGCCACAAAGAATTTAATTCGGGCGCGAGGCGCCCACAAGAGATTGAATTCAAGCGCAAGGCGCCAAGGACACTGAAATTCGGGCGCGTCGCGTTAAGAGCAGAACAGTTCGGGCGCAAGGCGCGACGAGGACGCGTCGCGCCTCTGGGTCCGAATTTCTTTTATTCGCTACTGTCTTCCAGGCGCAACGCGCAGTGCTAGCGCGAGGCGCTGGGTGAAGCTGCTTATGAGGGCGCGATGCGTCACTGAGGCGCACTGCGCCAGCTAGGAAATTTTTTTTTTTTTTAAACAGAAACTGAACATAATCAAAATTCAATAAAAGATACTAATTGGGTTGCCTCCTAATAAGCGCTTCTTTAACGTCACTAGCTTGACGTATGACATTTTCTCAGGTGAATGTTTGAACCGAGACGACTCGGTCGATCTCTCCCCCAAGATAATGTTTCAATCTTTGTCCATTGACAGTGAATTTTCTTTCAGATTTGGAGTCCATGATCTCTACATGTCCATAAGGTGAAACCTTAGTGATAGTGAATGGTCCTGACCATCTTGTCTTCAATTTACCCGGGAACAACCTTAATCTTGAATTAAACAAAAGAACTTGTTGTCCAGGTTCAAATTGTCTTGGAGTGATCTTTTTATCATGCCACCGCTTGGTTCTCTCCTTATACAACTTAGCATTATCATAAACTTGACTACGAAACTCGTCAAGTTCATTGAGTTGTAGTAATCTCTTGTCATTTGCCAATTTTTCATCAAAATTCAAAAATTTTATGGCCCAAAATGATTTATGTTCAAGTTCAACAGGAAAGTGACAAGATTTACCATATAGAAGTTGATAAGGAGACATACCAATTGGTGTTATGAACGCAGTTCTGTAGGCCCACAGTGCATCATCAATTTTCCTTGACCAATCCTTTCTTGAAGCATTTACCACTTTTTCTAGGATCCTCTTCAATTCCCTATTGGAAATTTCAGCTTGTCCACTTGTTTGAGGGTGGTATGGGGTGGCTACCTTGTGCTTGACTCCATATTTTTGTAAAAGACTCTCCAATTGCTTATTACAGAAGTGACTTCCACCATCACTAATCAAGGTTCTAGGAACTCCAAACCTTGAGAAGATCATCTTCCTGAGAAAATTCACCACCACTTTTGCCTCATTAGTGGGGGAGGCAATTGCCTCAACCCATTTGGATACATAGTCTACTGCTACCAGGATATACAAGTTGGAGTAGGAGGATGGAAAGGGACCCATGAAATTTATTCCCCAAACATCAAACAAATCCACTTCGAGAATGAACTGCTGAGGCATTTCATGCTTCCTTGATATGTTTCCAGTTCTTTGGCATCTATCACATCTCTCTACAAAAGCTCTTGCATCCTTGAAAATTGTTGGCCAGTATAACCCACTTTGTAGGACCTTGGCTGCAGTTCTTTCTCCACTGAAATGTCCACCATATTCAGAACCATGACAGTGCCATAAAACACTATATACTTCTTCTTCCGGGATACACCTTCTAATTACTCCATCACTGCACCTTTTGAACAAATAAGGTTCATCCCATAAGAAGTACCTAGCATCATGCAAGAATTTCTTCTTCTGATTCCAATTCATTTCACTTGGAACCCTTCCCCCGGCTTTATAATTTGCTATGTCAGCAAACCATGGTAACACTTGTATTGCTAGGAGTTGTTCATCTGGAAACTCTTCATTCACTGACACCTTACTCACTTGCTCTTCTCCCTGTGCAATCCTTGACAAGTGGTCTGCCACTAAGTTTTCTGAGCCTTTCTTATCTCTGATCTCAATGTTGAACTCTTGTAGCAACAGCACCCATCTAATCAGTCTTGGCTTTGCATCCTGTTTACTCATCAAATACTTAAGAGCAGAGTGGTCAGTATAGACTATTACCTTTGACCCAACCAAATAAGACCTGAACTTATCAAAAGCAAAAACTACAGCCAATAATTCCTTCTCTGTTGTTGCATAATTTTTTTGTGCATCATTTAATACACGACTTGCATAATAAATAACATGAACAACTTGTCTTTTCTTTGTCCTAAAACAGCCCCAATTGCAAAATCACTTGCATCACACATTAATTCAAATGGTAAGGACCAATCAGGAGGAGAAATTATTGGTGCAGTAACAAGTTTGGTTTTTAGAGTTTCAAAGGCATACATGCATTCACTGTCAAAATTAAATTGTGATTCTTTCATTAAAAGACTACTCAATGATTTTGCAATTTTTGAAAAGTCTTTTATGAACCTTCTATAGAACCCAACATGACCCAAGAAACTTCTCATTGCTTTAACATTTATAGGCGGAGGTAATTTTTCAATTGCCTCCACTTTGGCTTTGTCAACTTCAATACCTTTGGAAGAAACTCGGTGTCCAAGAACAATACCTTCTGTTACCATAAAATGACATTTTTCCCAATTCAAAACAAGGTTTGTTTCTTGACACCTCATTAAAACTAAAGATAGATGGTTGAGACAGGACTCAAATGAATTACCAAAAACAGAAAAATCATCCATAAATACCTCAATGAATTTTTCTACCATATCAGAAAATATAGAAAGCATGCACCTTTGAAAAGTAGCGGGTGCATTGCACAACCCGAAAGGCATTCTTCGATAGGCAAAAACTCCATAAGGGCATGTGAAAGCTGTCTTCTCTTGATCTACTGGATCTACTGCAATTTGATTGTAGCCTGAATAACCATCCAAGAAGCAGTAATATGGATGACCCGCCAACCTCTCCAACATTTGATTAATGAATGGAAGTGGAAAATGATCTTTTCTAGTGACCACATTTAATCTTCTGTAGTCAATGCACATCCTCCACCCAGTCACTGTCCTTGTAGGAATTAACTCATTGTTTTCATTCTTCACCACCGTGATGCCACCTTTCTTTGGTACCACTTGCACTGGACTCACCCAAGGACTGTCAGAAATGGGATAAATAATCCCAGCATCCCATAACTTCAGAACTTCTTTTAGCACCACTTCCTTCATGATGGGGTTGAGTCTTCGTTGAGGTTGCACCACTGGTTTTGAGTCTTCTTCCATGAGGATTTTGTGCATGCACATGGTTGGACTAATCCCCTTGAGATCACTAAGCTTCCATCCAATTGCTCCTTTATGCTTCTTCAACACTTCCAGTAATTCTCCTTCCTCTTTTTCATTTAGTGAAGCATTGATTATCACAGGATAGAACTCATCATTTCCTATGAAAGCATATTTGAGAGAAGGAGGCAATGGTTTCAATTCAGGCTTTGTAATTTCTTGCTTCTCCTCTTTTTTTTTTCAATAACAGCTCCTCTGTTTCTTGTAAAGTCAGGGAAGAATTTGACATATTGAGCTCTTCTTGTTTTCTTTCATTCCCTTCCACCAAAGCCACTGTTTCTATAAATCATCTCCCCAAGTTAATGCAAACACTTCCTCTACCAAGGGATCTATTGTGTCTAACCTCATGCAATTTTCTTGATCCATGAAATTTCATAGAGTTAAAAACATTAAAAACTACCTTTTCATCATGCACCCTTAATGTTAACTCACCTTTTTGCACATCAATTAAAGCTCTTCCAGTGGCTAAGAATGGTCTCCAAGGATAATAGGAGTGTCTTCATCTTCCTCCATATCAAGCACCACAAAGTCTGCCGGGAAAATGAACTTATCAACTTTGACAAGTGCATTCTCTACAACACCAATGGAAACTTGATTGAACGATCAGCAAGTTGCAGGGAAATAGAAGTTGGCTTCACTTCTTCTATGTTCAACTTCTTCATAATGGACAAGGGCATGAGGTTAATGCTTGCCCCCAAATCACATAAGCTTTTCCAATGGTCAAGCTTCCAATGGTGCAGGGAACATAAAACTTCCAGGATCCTTTAACTTTTGAGGCATCTTCTTTTGAATGACAGCACTACATTCCTCAGTGAGCATCACTGTTTCATCTTCCCTGAGTGTTCTCTTCCTAGACAGCAAATCTTCATGAACTTGGCATATAAAGGCATTTGCTCAAGTGCCTCAGCAAATGGGATGTTTATTTTGCAACTTCCTAAATATGTCCAAGAACTTTGAGAATTGGCTTTTCCTGGTTTTGCTTTTGAAGTCTTTGAGGATATGGCAACCTTGGCTTGTATTGGAGCAACTTTAACTTCTTCTTTCTCTTCTTCCTGCATGGGTACTTCTTTTCTCTTTCTTCAATGTTAGGAAGCTCTTTCTCTTCTTTCTTGTACCGTACCTCCACTTTCTCTTTCTTTTCTTCTTTTTGTTCTTTAAGTATTTTTTCCACTCCTTAAGTGGATGGCCTTACAATGCTCCTTAGGATTTGGTTCTGTGTTGCTTGGAAAAATCCCTGTAGGTCTCTCAGAGAGTTGTTTAGCTATTTGGCCAACTTGCACCTCCAAGTTCCTTATAGAAGCCTCTTGATTTTTGAAATTAGCCCTTGTCTCTTGCATGAAACTTGAGGTTTGTTGCACAAAAGTAGAAGTAGATTGAGTGAGTTTCTCCATAGCAATCTCCAGTGAAGTTGGTTTAGGAGGACCTTGTGGAGGAATGAATGGGGGTTGTTGATTTGGAGCATGGAATTGCTTCTGCCCTTGATTTCCCCATCCAAAATTTGGATGATTCCTCCACCCCGGATTATAAGTTTTGGAGTATGGATCATTTTGTTGCCTTGGAGGGTTCCCCATGTAGTTTACTTGCTCTGGTGGAGTTTCCTTGAACAAGTCACATTCTTCATTCTTATGAGACCCACCACAAAGTTCACAGGATGAAATTGGAGGTCCTACTGCAGCAACTTGCATTTGTCCCATTTGCTTTGTGAGTGTTGCTAGTTGTTGAGACATCATCTTGTTTTGTGCCAAGAGAGTATCCAATGTGTCTAACTCCATCATACCTTTTCTTAATGGAGTTTGATCACTTGGACATAGGAAATTATTCTCGGCCATTGTCTCAATCAACTCTAAAGCTTCCTCAGGCGTCTTTCTATGAAGAGATCCTCCAACACTTGCATTAATCATAGCTCTCGAACTTTGAGAAACTCCATCATAGAATGTCTGAATTTGTAGCCAGTCAGGGATTGCATGGTGTGGACATTTTCTGAGCATCTCCTTGTACCTTTCCCATGCTTCATAGAGTGATTCTCCCTCCTTTTGAGCAAATGAGTTGATGTCATTCCTTAGCTTCGCTAGCTTCTGTGGAGGGAAATACTTAGCTAGAAATTTGCTAACTAAGTCATCCCATGTACTGATGCTTTCCAGTGGCTGTGATTGCAACCATAGTTTAGCTCTGTCCCTAAGAGAAAAAGGGAAGAGTCTCAACTTAATTGCATCTGAACTCACACCATTGCTTTGATCGTATCACATAACTGGAGGAAGGTAGCTAAGTGAACATTAGGATCATCAAGAGCTCCTCCACTGAATTGTTCTTGCTGCACCAATTGGATGAGTGAAGGCTTGAGCTCAAAGTTGTTTGCTTGCACTGGTGGTGGGACAATACTATTTCCACACCCGTTAGTGGTAGGTGTGGCATAGTCTCCCAAAGTTCTTCTCGGCCCATCACCTTCTTCTGCCATTGCTGCTCTTTTCTTTGCTTGTCTCAGCTTCCTCAAGGTCCTTTCAATTTCAGGATCAAAGTATAACTCTGTTCGTTCTATTTTTGCATGCAAAACAAACACCAAACTGAATAAAAGTGTGGTCTAGCACTTCCCAACGTCACAGTGAAGGGAATACTAGAGTAAAGACAAAATAAAAATATCTAATTTTAGAAATCACACAATTACTCTAATTGTCAGTTTCAATTAATCCCCGGCAACGGCGCCAAAAACTTGATAGGGCTTCGGCAAGTGCACCAAATCGTACAAGTAATAAGTCCACGGTGAGTGGGTATCGTTCCCACGAGGATTAAAGAACTGAGCAAAGATTTCGTGATGTGAATTCTAATTAGACGAATCGAATTAAGGGTAATGAAAGGTTTGAAATCATAAATTCAAAAGAGTATCAAAGTAACAGACAGTAAACTAATTTGAAAACTTCAAAGAATGAGAGGTTAGGGAATCGGGTTCACTTATCTTCTGAAATAATTAAAACAATTGCTCGCCTTCAAATTCTAAAACTTTAATTCAATGAACGAATCTTAAATTGTCAATTCCAATCCCTTGGTAATTTAACACTTTTTCTATGAACAATCAGTCAATCTCTTGATCAAATCGTTTCACAGAAAAGAAAATATGTTTACTGATTCAAAGTTCATAAAAGTCTTGACTCTGTTCCTAGTTATCAATCTTCCAGCAATTTCCCTTGAGCTAATTCACACACTTATTTCCCAAATAAACATATGAATCCAAGATAAGTTGAAAAGCAATTTCCCAATCTTCAGAACAACACAAAACAATAAGGTAGTTACCTGAATCGAAGAAATAGAATTCAAAGGTTTGCAATCATCGGATTAATTCATAGTGATACGATTCCCTATCCCTAACAAGGGATTAGTTGCTCTAATCAAAGTAAACAAAGCATAGAAATTGATAGAAAGCAGGTTAAAGAACGAATAACTCATTATATTGAAAAACAGAGTAAAAACAGAGTACTGGAATGAAAAACAGCTGCTGCTGAAAAATAAGGATTCAAGATGATCGATCAGATAATAGATGACCTAATTTCCCCCTATTCTAGTCCTATATATAATCAGATAGTTTAGAATTTAAATTGATTACAGAGGGATTTTGTTTTTAGATAACTAGTCAAGAGTAATATCCAAACAGATTTAATCCTGAATTATACATGCTCTATTTCCATTTTTATCCAGACGCAAGGCGTAGGGAGGACGCGACGCGCTGCATGGGGTGGTTTCTCCAGGGCGCAGGGCGCCACCAGTTCAATCCTACTCGGGCGCAAGGCGCCAGGGGGCGCAATGCGCAGGCTTGTGGAGGACTAGTCGGGCGCAACGCGTGCACGGGGCGCAAGGCGCCAGCTTGTGGATGTCATCAGGGCGCAACGCGCCAGCCTAGTGGAGGACCACTCGGGCGCAACGCGTGCGCAGGCGCAAGGCGCCAGCCTGGGAAGTTCATCCAGGCGCAAGGCGCGCGCGAGGCGCAAGGCGCCAGCCTTCCGCACATCTTCCGAATTGTTTCTGACTTTGAGGCGCCTTGCGTGCATCAGGCGCAAGGCGTCAACATCGGTCCTTCAAATATGCCTCTCCGGTTGCTATTGCTTCATCAATTACTTGCTCAATTCCTGAAATTAGCACCAAATAATACCCAAAACATAATATAACCAGGAAAAATCCATTTTATTCTAAAAACACTCAATTCACCCTAAAAGCATACTGAAATTACTTTAAACTAACACAATTTATTAGAATTCAAACCACAAAATTAGATAGAGATGCCAAGGCATCAGTAATCGATTACAACGTCGTAAAACACGATTCTAGTGTTCCAAAACACGATTTTCCATAGCCAATGGCCAAAATAATAACCTAGAATCGTTTCAATCATTAGAAAGCTTAGCCGTACGAAAACCATTCATAAAAATACAATTTAAACACTTTTTAATCGGTGAAAATACTTTTAATTTCAAAGCCAATCGGTACAATTTACCCCTTTCATGAACCCTAATGGGAAAAACAACAAGAACATCAATTTCATAAAAAATTATTATCATCATGCGTGAAATTCAACATTTAGAATGTCTAAACCCCTACCTCTTGAAGACAATTACGAAATATGCAAAGAGAAACCCTTTCCCGACGTTGCTCTCGTTGGAAACCTCTCTCTCTACCACGAACGGTCCGGTGACGCCGGAGACTCTTAACGGAGAAACGGAATAGGTAGAAAGGTCCGACTTGATGAGAGGATTAAGAATGTGAGTTTATTTTTTGGATTGGGTAAGGTTTGATGGGTGTTTCGTGGTTTGGAGTATCAATGGTTAGGGAGCTCTTGAGAGAGAATGGCTATGGCGGCTAGGAGAAGGAGAAGAGTGTTTTTCTTTGGAGTAGAGAGGGTTAGTAGTGTTTATATATGGAGTGGCTAGGTCAAGAGTCATCGTGGGGCCCACCGTCACTTAAAAAATTACTAAAACACTCTAAAACATCCCAAATAATACTATAATGCTCATATAACTTTTCTAATATTTAAATATAAATTAAAATACACACATAGGCACATAAAATAAAATAAAATAAAATAAATAATAATATATAACTCTAACATTATCTAATAACATCATGTAACTCATATAAATATTTGATATCATCATTCCTAACCTCATGCATCATCTAAATACCAATTAAAACTCATAAATTCATCCAACATACTCTTCCACACACAATAAAAACACTCACATAGATACACATAATTTTCATGACATATAATTTACACACATAATTCACATAGCATAGAATGAACACATATATACACACTTAAATCACGTCACACATAAGGGTTTGACTAGAAGAAACTTATCCACCCAAACCGAATTAAATCCTAACCAAGGTCAATTACCCTTAATCTCACTTAATTAGGACTTAATAAAAGTCGGGGTGTTACATTTCTCCCCTCCTTAAAAAGAATTTCGTCATCGAAATTCGACACTTCTAACACCAAAAAGAACACAAAACATAACAACTCCTACCCTCCCGGAGACTAGAGGGAAGGTTCACATACAAGCATCTAACCCGAATGACCAGGTTATGCGGAAACTAGACCAGGTTGGCCGCCATACATAAAAGAACCAACTCAACTCTTTGGTTAGGGCCAATCTGGCCAAAACGCGAAACCATCTTTGTTCGTTCATAAAAAACTAAAACAAACTCCGCTTTTAAATCATATAAAACAAACAACTTTGGAAGTAAACCATTTTCAAATCATAAATACGTTCATGAGTGATAAGACTTTTCTACATCCAAAATCGTATACCGAAAAGAAAATCATTTGGAATAAGCGTTAAGCAAGACATGTTTCAATAGAGATAGGTTCCCAGTGCCAAACCTTAAATCACAGGAAACCATTTCAAACGAGGAGAAACCAGTTCAAGAGACAAGGACATCTGTTACAGAGACATAAGGACACTGAAATACATTTTCCAAGATAAAAGGCATGACTCCATGTTCTTACATATTATTATATTATTATAAATATTATTATTTATTTTATTAATTAGATTATTTTATTAATATAATATTATTATTAATATAATATTATTATATTTATTATAATTATAATATTTTATATTATATAATTTATATTATATAATATATTATATAATATTTTATTTATATAATATTTTATATAATATTTTTGAATATTATTCTATTTTTTATTATATTATTATATATTATTAAACTAATATTAATTAATATTATATAGAATTATATAGAATAGAATTATTCTAGTAATATTTATAATATTTTTTTATTACTTTTTTTTATTTATATTACTTTAAAAATAATATAAGCATCAATGTTCTCCTAAAAAAACTTTATCTCCATTTTCAAAACATCATCCTAGGAATTTTCGAAAACCCAAGTTAATTCCTAGTAGTTCAAAACTCGTTTACTTAATTTTCAAAGGCCAAACATAAAGCTCAAAAACCCCTTTTTGCTTGCGATCGAAGGCAATTCTATGCTCTCAAAATAGATTTTAAAGTTTCTCACATCCACACTAATGAAAACATGTTGTCTGTACTCCTAAGGCCTTTAATCACATACGTCTTCACAGACATAAAAGAAATAACTTTCGAAAACTTCTTTCAACTTATATTATATCGTTATTTTAGAAATCATCTACCCACGCCCAAAACATATAATCTTAATAACCACAAAACTAGGAAAACACATTGGACCCTACGACTCATAATTACAACTGACGCCGTAAGAGATCCCCAAGGTATTTTCAAACAAAACAAAAAAAAACGGTTTTCAAGTTCGCAACTAAACGGTTTGCAAAAAGAGCCTTAAGGAACTTCATACCTTAAGGTCGATGGGGTATGGAATCGCTTTCTAAAGCCCAAGTTGAAAACAAAACATCATTTTTATAAACTTTCACAATCACTTGAAAACAAAAACAAAAGAAGCGGCGTAAATATCTTCGACGTACATCCAAAGCCACTAGGAGGAATGTACTCATGATGGCATGATGGGGTATGATATAGCTAACTCTTATATGGCTCATCAAGGATTCTATTAGGTTTTACTAACGACATGCATAAAAGGGAAGACTTTTCCTTAACACTTAATCCTAGGAATGTGGTGTTTGGGAGACTAATGGATCCTGAGGTTTGGTAGAATTGGGACATATGTGGTGGCTTGTAGTGATGGGGTTCGTGTGGGTACACATGTGAGCAACCAAAGAGTTTCCTAAGGAGAAGTAGGCTGTATTTAGGAAGTGTGGTCTCTCTCTATAGGGTCATGCAAACAGTATGGATAGGGAAGGGTTCCTTCTCAACTTAGAGTACTAGGAGGGTAGTGTCTTGGAAATTCGGAGTGAAACGGAACATAACGTGGTCAAGAGATATCTTTGGTAGTTGGCAGTGACAGGAACCTAATAATGGTGCAAGGGCTCATATGTTTTAACGTACGAGAGAGGGTACCTAGAGGCATAAAGGTTTACATCTATCAATATATGTGAGGACGTAAGGTATCCCTAAAAGGAAAAAGGGTTCGACTAGAAGGACATAATCGCTCCTAAGAGTTATCCCATCGTGGCTGTGAAAGAGGCCGAAGCAAAAACACTCTTGTTTATTGAAATCGATTCGCCAAACATCTTTTTGAAAACATGGGCTGAAAACAAGTTGGAAAACAAGTCTTTTCGTTCATGTGTAAAATCCTTTTTGAAAACACTTCTCACTTTATTTTCTAAACAAAACAAGGGTGTGATTAACACACAGGAAAACATATGGAGGCCAAGATCAACCAGAGATGAGTAACCATCCATGGTTAACTAGCCAAGGCAGTCCACTCTTAACTAAGGTCGACTATCCCTAACTAACCTCAACTAGGCCTTAACCAAACTACAAGTGGCTTAGCTTCAGACCTAGACATGCATCACGCAATTCCCACTGTACTCACGTACTAAATGAGTTCCAAACAATGATGATTAAGGCTAGTCATCACCGTAACAAACAAGAGCAAACTGCATATAAGCCACATACTCAAAATAAAAGACTTACCCCTGGTAAGATTGTCTGACCGCTCCGCATCCTCTGCCCTGACCGTGAACACGTGACCCTGATGTTGTGGCCTTAAGGGAGAAGAAGGTTGTCGATCGGTACCTCTGCAATCCTTGATATAATGGCCTGACTGACCGCAGGGATAACAGACGTCCTGGCCGAAGCGACAAGCCCCAAAGTGAAGCTTACCACATGTGGCACATCGTAGTGGGGCGGGTAACGCCCGAGGTGCTATTACGGTTGGGCGCTTCTGCTGCTGCTGTGGTCGAGGATGAGACTTGGTCCTTGGTGACTAACCATAGGGCTGAAAACGGGTGCGGGGCTGGCGCCTAGACTATGAGCTCTGGCCTGGTGGGTTTGCGCTTGCTACCACTTCTTCAATCTTGGTGTACTTGATCACTTCCTGGACGCTCTCCAAAGCACAACACACTACCACCAAATCGGGGAACTCCTGAATCTCCAAGGGAATCACCATGCTTCGTATCTCAGGCCTCAACCCACACAAGTACCTGCTGCATCTGGTGGCCTCAACCAAATCACTCGATGGAAAACGGGAGAACTTAATAAACTAGTTGAACCTCTCAGTATACTCCGAGACTGACATCGTACCCTGTTGTAGTGCGAGGAACTCCCTTTCCTTGGCGTGCATGATTGATTCCGGAAGGTACTTCTCGTGAAAGAGGACCTTGAATTGTTCCCAACCAATGGAGGTACCGACAACCTCCAAGACATTGCACACATCTGACCACCAAATTCCAGGTTCACCCACTAGCATAAGGGCGGCATGCGCAACCTTCTGTTCTTCTGGATATGACATATCTGTAGCCACCTCTTCCATCTTGAGGATCCAGTTGATAGTCACACTCGGATCGGGAGACCCAGCGTACATGAGGGAATTAACCTCATCGGAACTGGAGACGCGTAGGTGCTGAGAACCTTCTTCCTGACCGTAACGATCAGGCTGCCTATGATGACTCTTGCACTGCATCACGTGCTTCTTGCCATGAGATGTCCTTGCTGGAGCACCTTGGTTGTTCATGGTGGAAGAAACGTTCCTAGTACGTGTGCTAGGTGTCATGTCCCTGTGCACACAAAACAATCAACATCGAGTTGATCAGACTCCACGTCATTGCTAAGTATGCACAGTTACTTTGACAGTCAAGCAGAACGGTCATGCACCTCAACACTAACTAAGACACATAAGAGGCTATACGCATGACATAACTACCGTACATGCAACAAAAGCATAAAAGGTCCATTGCCCCAAGCCCTGTAGGATAGACCTGCTTTGATACCAAAATGTAACACCCTACTAGATAGCCCTTAATGCTTAAGTCATTTTAGGCTATTTCATAAGGGTTACTTCCTGTTATCATATATTATCTGTTAGCTCTAAGAACCCTACATTGTCATAAGATGTTTTGAATGATAAAAATCTTTAAGTGTTGGATAAGAATTTTGCTTGTGAATACTAATTGTAACATCCCGATTTATCAACCTTGCCATGGTTAAGATTAACAACTCGGAACATCACTTTTTTTTTTATTTTTTATTTTTTATATACATATACAGAATAGGGATATAGTAAACGGGGTAAAACTCAACAAGCCATGACATTAGGTTCCTAATATAATAAACCATGTATTAGGAATACTTATATAATAATAGAAACATAACCAAGACATAAAGGTAATATATGTGTACATAAATGGCCCTCTGTATACTGAATTGGACCAATATCTGATGAAAGTGCATGTACAGAATCAAAATCTCAACCTACACTGAGGAGCGCTGCCGTTTACTCAGTGGTACAACTCAAAATGAGGTGACTAACAACTAAACAAAAGAAATCTCCACTATACGACCGCTCGACTGTCTACTGCTGCTCCTCACCCTCTAGTATATCTTCTTCGGGATCCTCCTCCTCTGATGAATCTGCTCCAGGCTCGCCAGGTACATAATCAGGCTCGGGTTCTTCCTCTGGGTCTGAGTCCTCTGCCTCGACCGGGTCCTCCTCCGCTGGTGGTGGTGGTGGTGGAGATGCTGCCTGAGCTGGAGCTGCGTCATGTCGAGGGGCTGGGAATCTTCGTGTGAGATCCGGTAAGAAGAACTGTGTGGTACCAGGGACGTGGTGCGTAACCGAAATCAAGCCGGTCTCTGGGTCGTATGTAGAGAGTCCAAAAACATAAGGTCTACGTGGAGGGGGTGGAAGCTGACCCATCTAGGATTTGACATACGAAAGAAAGAGAGGGTAAGACTCGAGAGTCTTAGTGAGTTTGCGTAAAGCACAATGATCAACGTGCTCGTATGACAATTCTAGTCAATCAAAGTAATACTCTTTCTTTTCAAAAGGTGGTACTAGTTCCAAAACTATGAGTCCTTACCTTGATTGATCAAACATCTTAAGGATCCGTTTCTAAGGTAGTCTACGTTTTCACTAGGTTCTCGCATTTCTAGCAACCTACGTAAATATCAACTATAAGGTTGGTTTCACAATTTCCTCGTAGGCCGTACTACGAGTCCACTGGTCCACGCCTCACATTTGAATACTTCTTCGTTCATTGAATTGAAGGTTAGCAGTTTTCTCCACTTTTCATGTAAGTGTACACTATAAACCTCGAATGTGTATCCGGTCATAAAAAAAAATCCTCGGATTGCAAGTCCGGCATCATGGCCCAGCCATGGAAATTCTAACTCCTCGGATAACACAATTCGGCATCACGGCCCGGCCGTGGTCTTTTATGCAAGTCGGGACTATGTGTCCCTCAAATATGCTCTGAGTCCTAGACTGGGAAGTCTTGACCTTGACCACAACTCCGTTCTCGCCTAAACTTTAAAGGTTCCTTGATTCGGAGGTGTCTTGTGTCAAAAGAGTCCACTGTCGTCTAGTCCACATGTCCCGTAGGTCCAATGCACCACAATCTAGTCGATTAAATGGCTGGATCCAACCTAACCAGAAATTCAATTGAACTGATATAACAAGCAGCAGTTATAATTGTACAGTTAACAAACACATGTATCATCCTCGGGTACTCATCCGGACAAATTCCAGGAATTCCTCCGAGTCGTTCATGCAATTCATAATACAATCTCAAGGACAGTACAACCATCATGCATGAGTACAATCTTATACACTAGCATTACCATTTCACATTATTACTCTAATCTACAGATTTAGTGTATAGCAGCAGATATCTTGATCACCCGGTAATACTACTGAGTAGTAATATCGTTGCATAGCAATAGTAGTTTATGTTTGATTTAGTTATAAGCTTCTCAGTTCTCACAGTACATAGATAAATATATATATATACTGGTATTGCCTTGTTCTGTATATTTAATAATTCGCTCATACTGTTACTAGTTTTAAGAAATAATTATTGCTACTAGTTTTAAGAAATAATTATAAAAATATTTCGTAGTTTATATAATTATTTCTTAGTTTATTGATTACAAAAATAAATTATAGAAATTGATCTAGCTTCGGTGCACCAGGAATCGACGCATCGCATGGCAGGCCACGACTGCGCGATTCCAGTGCCCGGCGCCCTGCGTGCCTCGCACGCCCGCGCCCTGCGCTCCTAGTGCGCCTCGCGCCCTGCGCGTCCTGCGCCTCCCGCGCCCCGCGCCCGTGCATCCTGCGCGTCTCGCGCCCCGCGCGCCCCGAGCTCCCCGCGCCCGTGCACGTCCTGCTTCCGCGCGCCCCGAGTGCCCCGCGCCCGTGTGCGTCCTGCGTCTGCGCGCCCCGCGCTCGTGCATTGCGCGCAGGCAGCATCCAGCTTGCTTCATTCCAGGCGCGCAACGCCTACTCTATGTACGTAGTGCATGAAGTAGTTTCCAGGTATGTAACTCTCTAACTCCAATTTCTATCTAAACTATTAAATCTTCTTATCATCATTTATTATTCTTAAGGCTTATGAAATCATGGAATCAGATAGATAATCATTCAAATTTCAAAGAAATACTCACATACAGAATCTAGAAACCATTTTATAGTTTATTCTAACACCTGCATACCTATAAACATATTACTAATTACTTTTGAATGGTTGCAGGGCTATTTGGAATCAGATTCTCGTGCTTTTAGTTAACATACTGTGTTCACATACATGAACGAATACTAACCAAATTCAGAAACTCAGAAAATCATACATGTTGGATTTGTGGACATCATGAGCATATGTAAAAATCATCAGATTAGTTTAAACATGGAAGAGTTGCAGGCATAACTATAAACAGAGTAACTTATGGTTGACAACATCTTCGTTAAAATATATATTTCTAACTTGCAATTGAATAAAGAACATAAACATGCATCAGATTTCATTTTATTGAAAGAAGAAGAACAAAGCAACTCACTTGTGAAAATGAACGAGGGAACGTAACGAAGATTTTTGTCTGAATTGATTTTTACAGAGTAACGTGAGTGTTCGGAGTGTTTGTGTCTTTCAATTACACGAAGCTTTTCTAATTATAAAGAAAGCTTTCCCTCCTTCGAAGGAAGCTCAAGCTGGTGGTGGCTCCGTCTCATGGTGCAAGTAGGTGGTGTTACAAGGTAGAGTCAGGGCTAGCAGGTCGTGGCTTCTAGCAAAACTCCGAGGCACCAAAAAGAAGTCAGATGACTTCTCTGCACAAGCCACGTACGCTGATACTCCGGGAAAAATAAGATGTGAGTGTTTTATGGTTCCGAGTGGTGTGATGGTGTATATTCACCTATAGGGTGGTCAAGAAAAATGTGTAGGATAGGTGTGGTAAATTCGGTGATAATCGGGTGAGTATGGTTTGACCTATTTTTCTCTTTAATGATACTCAAAGGGTCACTTTATTGTTTAATACACGTATGTAATTATGTTATAAACGTAATAATGATACCTCATACAAAATTATCGCAATAATTATATTGATAATTAGTTGTTAATTTCTAACTAATAATTATTAAATAATATGTTTAAGGCAAGGGTGTTACAATCTACCCCTCTTAAAAGAAATTTCGTCCCCGAAATTTCCTGTCTAATCATTAAAAAGGTGCGGGTATTTCTCACGTATTTCCGACTCAAGTTCCCACGTATAATCTTCTAGCAATTGGTTTCCCCAAGCAACTTTGACCAGGCGTATCTCCTTATTGCGTGTGTGCTTAGTTTGATAGTCTACTATCTTTGTGGCAGGGAGTTCAAATGTCAAGTTATCCTTTAACTGAATATTTTCTGGTTCTAATACATGTTCAGGTGACGCCTGATACTTTCGCAGTTGAGAGACATGGAAAACATTGTGTAGGTTAGATAGGTTCGGTGGAAGAGCTAATTGATAGGCTGAGGGTCCGACTTTTTGAAGAATTTGGAATGGTCCCACAACCTTGGGTTTAACTTTTGGTTTGAGGGCTCTACCTATGCCTGTTGTAGGTACTGCCCGGAGAAATACGTGATCTCCTTCGCTGAATTCTAATTCCCGTCGTCTCTTATCCGCATAGCATTTTTGTCTGCTCTGAGCCGTTTGCATTTTGTCCTTCACCATCTTGATCTTCTCTGTGGTTTGTTGCACCAGGTCTGGTCCCAGAACTTGTCCCTCTCCAGAATCATTCCAACATAATGGTGACTGACACTTTCGGCCGTAGAGTGCCTCATATGGAGCCATACCAATACTAGCATGATAACTATTGTTGTAAGCAAACTCTACCAATGGTAAGTGTGAATCCCAACTTCCAGGCATTTCCAATACCATTGCTCTGAGCATGTCTTCTAATGTCTGGATGGTCCGTTCTGATTGCCCGTCGGTCTGAGGATGATATGCGGTGCTCATACACAATTTTGTTCCGAAAGCCCGTTGCAATGCTCCCCAAAACTTGGATGTAAACCTCGGGTCGCGATCAGAGACGATCGAAGTAGGGGTACCATGTAGTCTGATGATCCAGTCAATGTATAACTTAGCTAGTCTTTCCAATGGATATGTCATCCGAATTGGCAGAAAGTGTGCCGATTTGGTTAATCGGTCTACAATTACCCAAACTGCATCCAATTTTCTTGGTGTAAGAGGCAATCCCGACACAAAATCCATGGTAATGTGCTCCCATTTCCATTCCGGGATAGGAAGGGGATTCAGGATTCCAGCTGGCCTCTGATGTTCTGTTTTTACCCGCTGACAGGTAAGACACTTCCCAATGTATTGAGCCACATCCTTCTTCATTCCGGGTCACCAAAACCGTTCTTTAAGATCATGGTACATCTTTGTCATTCCCGGATGTATGGTAAAATGGCTCTTGTGTGACTCACGTAATATGTCTTCTCGGAGTTCCTTGACATTTCGCACGCATATACGCTTTTCAAATCTCCGAATTCCATCAATCCCTTGCTCCAATCCTTTAATCTTTCCTTGTTGAGCTGCTTGTATCGTCTCTTGGAAGTCTTTGTTATGCGTGTCCTTCTGTGCCTGCTCAATTCTGCTCTTAAATTCACTGGAAATGACTAAATGACCAAATTTGATGCTTGTAGGTGTCGGCTTCACATCAAGGCTTAATTCTCCGAATTGTTGTACCAACTCCAATTCTTTAATCATCATTCGTGTTGCATGCAAGGATTTTCGACTTAGAGCGTCTGCTACTACGTTAGCTTTACCAGGGTGGTAATGTAACGTAAAATCGAAATCCTTAAGGAATTCCATCCAGCGACGTTGTCTCATGTTGAGTTCCTTTTGGTCAAACAAATACTTGAGGCTTTTGTGGTCTGAGAAAACTTCAAACTTTGTTCCAAAGAGATAATGCCTCCACATCTTCAAGGCTGATACGACTGCTGCTAGCTCCAGATCATGTGTTGGATAGTTGAGCTCGTGTGGTCGAAGCTGACGAGACCCATATGCTATTGGTTTACCTTGTTGCATTAGTACATATCCTAGGCCTCGTCCGGATGCGTCACAATAAACTTCGAAAGATTGCTCCAAATCTGGTAGGGTCAGCACCGGAGTCGATGTCAATCTCTTTTTCAGCTCCTGGAAGCTCTGCTCACATGCCTCATTCCATTCAAAGGACGTGTTCTTCTTAGTTAACTTTGTCATCGGTGCGGAGATCTGAGAGAATCCCTGTATGAATCTCCGATAATAACTTGCCAATCCTAAGAAGCTTCGTATCTCCGTGGCAGTCGTCGGTCTTTCCCAATCCATAATGGCCTTGATCTTAGCGGGGTCTACTGCTATTCCCTTTTGAGATACTACATGCCCCAAAAACTGTACTTCCTTTAACCAAAATTCACATTTTGAAAGTTTGGCATATAGTCTCTTTTTCGAATAAATTCTCAGAATCTGTCTTAGATGTTCAGCATGTTCCTCCTCTGTTTTTGAGTAAACCAGAATATCGTCGATGAACACCACCACAAACTTGTCCAGATATTCCCTAAACACCCGGTTCATATAATCCATGAAAACAGCTGGAGCATTTGTAAGTCCAAATGACATTACTGTGAATTCAAAATGCCCATATCTTGATCTAAAAGCTGTCTTAGGAATATCCGACTCCCGTACTCTTATCTGGTGATATCCAGATCGTAAATCAATCTTGGAGAATACTTTGGCTCCTTGTAATTGATCCATCAAGTCATCTATCCGTGGTAATGGGTACTTATTCTTGATGGTGACCTTGTTCAGCTGCCGGTAGTCTATACATAATCTCATCAAACCATCCTTCTTCTTCACGAACAGAACTGGTGCTCCCAATGGTGACACACTTGGTCGTATGAAACGCTTCTCCAGTAGGTCTTCTAGTTGCGTCTTCAGTTCTTTAAGTTCCGGAGGTGCCATTCGATATGGAGCAACTGAAATCGGTCCTGCTCCTGGTACTAGTTCGATCTTGAATTCTACTTCTCGTTCCGGAGGAAAATCAGGAATCCCGTCCGGAAATACTTCAGGAAAGTCGCAGACGACCGGAATATCTCCAATTTGCTGATCCTTGGCGGTTGTACTTGAAGCGAACATAAGGTATTCCTGAGCATTTACCTTACAACAGTATAGGGGTATATGGGAACTAAGGGGAGATTCTATGTTATTAGTTCTATTCTGGAGGTCATCGGGAAAAAGAATGGTTTTGGTTTCACAAACTAAGGTAATTCTATTTAACTTTAACCAGTCCATTCCTAGAATAATATCTAAGCCTACCAAGGGAATAAATATAAGGTTAGCTTTAAAGGTCCTTCCTAATATTTCAAAAGAACAGTCATGCACACAAGATGAAGTATTAATTTGAGAAGAGGTTGGGGTAGTCACGGTTAAAGTATATGGGGTTGTCGTGACTGGTAACTTAAGTCTCTCAACACATGTATTAGAAATAAAAGAATGTGTTGCACCAGAATCATATAACACCGTTAAATGGATATTCGACATAATGCACTCACCTTGGATCAACTCTCCCGAAGCTTCGGCTTGCTCTGCCGTAACTGCAAATACTCGGGCCTGACGCTGTGACCCCAAATTTCCTCCCTGTCCGCAATTCCTTGCAAAATGACCAGTTTGGCCACACCGGAAACATGTGGGACAGTTTCCAAGATGTCTCAGCCCGCACACCCTACAGAGGGGTCGATCTGCCACCGGAACCAGTGGCGCGTTCCTCTGTCCATCTTGACGATTTCCTTGAGGTGGCACATTCCCCTGAGGTCTAGCTAGAGGTGGTAATCTCCTTGGTTGTTGTTGTCGCTGAGGGCGAAATTGAATATGTCCCTGTGGTAAGGGAGCTCTGTATTGATGATGGCGTGGAGGGAATTGCTGTTCACGTTTCGGGTATTGTCTTCCATATGGCACCATTGACCGGGTATGAACGTTCTGATTTCCCCCTGCGTCCTCCTGACGCTTCCTCTTGGCCAGCTCTTGCTCCGCCACAGCTTTCCTCTCGGCACCCTCTTCCTGGGCCAGACACCTATTGACTAAGGTGGCGTAGTTCCTGATGTTGTGTGAAACCATTTTGTCATAGAGGTCCGGCTTCAGTCCTTGCTCAGACCTTACACATTTCCAGTCCTCGTCTGGGTTCAACCGGTAAGTTGTTGAATAACGGCACAAACGATCAAACTTCGCCGTATACTCCAGTACCGACATGTTTCCTTGAATCAGGTCAAGGAATTCCCTATCTTTTGCATCTCTCAGGGTCCTTGGGAAGTACTTCTCGAAAAATGCTGCCTTGAAGTTTTCCCAAATCATCTGTTCCTCGGTTGGTTGAAGAATGGGTTTGACAACCTCCCACCAAGACTCAGCTTGGTCTTTCAGTTCCCGGGTAGCGAACTTAACCTTTTGTGCATCGATGAAAGGCATATCCTCAAAGATTCGCTCGATACCCCGAATCCATCCGTCAGCCCGGTTGGGGTTTAATTCTTCAGAGAAAGTTGGAGGGTTACGTTGCTTGAATTCCTAATAACGTCGCGACTCTTCGCTAACTACTAACTGCTGGTTTCTTCCGGCCTCCATTACTTGAGCCATCCTGAGTGAGGCTTCCGCCTGAGCCCTAATAGCTTCTAGCACGCTCTGGAGATCGGACTCGGAATGGGATTGTCGCGGCATGATTTCTTCTAATACCTGCATAACCAATGAGTTGATCAGGCTCGTTGAAATGCAAGTTATTATAAGAAATAACGGCGCACAACAGATCATAAGAAAACATCAACACATAGTGGCTGAAGGAAAGGTTTGGGAAGACACAGCAGGCTTAGTCCTCAGGCTTTAATTGGACCGAACTGCTCTGATACCAAAAATGTAACATCCCGATTTATCAACCTTGCCATGGTTAAGATTAACAACTAGGAACATCACTTTTTTTTTTTAAATTTTTATATACATATACAGAATAGGGATATAGTAAACGGGGTAAAACTCAACAAGCCATGACATTAGGTTCCTAATATAATAAACCATGTATTGGGAATACTTATATAATAATAGAAACATAACCAAGACATAAAGGTAATATATGTGTACATAAATGGCCCTCTGTATACTGAATTGGACCAATATCTGATGAAAGTGCATGTACAGAATCAAAATCTCAACCTACACTGAGGAGCGCTGCCGTTTACTCAGTGGTACAACTCAAAATGAGGCGACTAACTACTAAACAAAAGAAATCTCCACTATACGACCGCTCGACTGTCTACTGCTGCTCCTCACCCTCTAGTATATCTTCGGGATCCTCCTCCTCTGATGAATCTGCTCCAGGCTCGCCAGGTACATAATCAGGCTCGGGTTCTTCCTCTGGGTCTGAGTCCTCTGCCTCGATCGGGTCCTCCTCCGCTGGTGGTGGTGGTGGTGGAGATGCTGCCTGAGCTGGAGCTGCGTCATGTCGAGGGGCTGGGAATCTTCGTGTGAGATCCGATAAGAAGAACTGTGTGGTACCAGGGACGTGGTGCGTAACCGAAATCAAGCCGGTCTCTGGGTCGTACGTAGAGAGTCCAAAAACATAAGGTCTACGTGGAGGGGGTGGAAGCTGACCCATCTAGAATTTGACATACGAAAGAAAGAGAGGGTAAGACTCGAGAGTCTTAGTGAGTTTGCGTAAAGCACACGAATCAACGTGCTCGTATGACAATTCTAGTCAATCAAAGTAATACTCTTTCTTTTCAAAAGGTGGTACTAGTTCCAAAACTATGAGTCCTTACCTTGATTGATCAAACATCTTAAGGATCCGTTTCTAAGGGAATCTACGTTTTCACTAGGTTCTCGCATTTCTAGCAACCTACGTAAATATCAACTATAAGGTTGGTTTCACAATTTCCTCGTAGGCCGTACTACGAGTCCACTGGTCCACGCCTCACATTTGAATACTTCTTCGTTCGTTGAATTGAAGGTTAGCAATTTTCTCCACTTTTCATGTAAGTGTACACTATAAACCTCGAATGTGTATCCGGTCATAAAAAAAAATCCTCGGATTGCAAGTCCGGCATCATGGCCCAGCCATGGAAATTCTAACTCCTCGGATAACACAATTCGGCATCACGGCCCGGCCGTGGTATTTTATGCAAGTCGGGACTATGTGTCCCTCAAATATGCTCTGAGTCCTAGACCGGGAAGTCTTGACCTTGACCACAGCTCCGTTCTCGCCTAAACTTTAAAGGTTCCTTGATTTGGAGGTGTCTTATGTCAAAAGAGTCCACTGTCGTCTAGTCCACATGTCCCGTAGGTCCAATGCACCACCATCTAGCCGGTTAAATGGCTGGATCCAAGCTAACTAGAAATTCAATTGAACGGATATAACAAGCAGCAGTTATAATTGTACAGTTAACAAACACATGTAGCATCCTCGGGTACTCATCCGGACAAATTCCAGGAATTCCTCCGAGTCGTTCATGCAATTCATAATACAATCTCAAGGACAGTACAACCATCATGCATGAGTACAATCTTATACACTAGCATTACCATTTCACATTATTACTCTAATCTACAGATTTAGTGTATAGCAGCAGATATCTTGATCACCCGGTAATACTACTGAGTAGTAATATCGTTGCATTGGAATAGTAGTTTATGTTCGATTTAGTTATAAGCTTCTCAGTTCTCACAGTACATAGATACATATATATATACTGGTATTGCCTTGTTCTGTATATTTAATAATTCGCTCATACTGTTACTAGTTTTAAGAAATAATTATTGCTACTAGTTTTAAGAAATAATTATAAAAATATTTCGTAGTTTATATAATTATTTCTTAGTTTATTGATTATAAAAATAAATTATAGAAATTGATCTAGCTTCGGTGCACCAGAAATCGACGCAGTGCATGGCAGGCCACGACTGCGCGATTCCCAGCGCCGGGCGCCCTGCGTGCCTCGCACGCCCGCGCCCTGCGCTCCCAGCGCGCCTCGCGCCCTGCGCCTCCCGCGCGCTCCTGGCGCCCCGCGCCCGTGCATCCTGCGCGTTCGCGCCCCGCGCGTCTTGCGTCTGCGCGCCCCGCGCCCGTGCGCGTCCTGCGTCCGCGCGCCCCGAGCACCCCGCGCCCGTGTGTGTCCTGCGACTGCGCGCCCCGCGCCCTTGCATTGCGCGCAGGCAGCATCCAGCCTGCTTCCTTCCAGGCGCGCAACGCCTACTCTATGTACGTAGTGCATGAAGTAGTTTGCAGGTATGTAACTCTCTAACTCCAATTTCTATCTAAACTATTAAATCTTCTTATCATCATTTATTATTCTTAAGGCTTATGAAATCATGGAATCGGATATATAATAATTCAAATTTCAAAGAAATACTCACATACAGAATCTATAAACCATTTTATAGTTTATTCTAACACCTGCATACCTGTAAACATATTACTAATTACTTTTGAATGGTTGCAGGGCTATTTGGAATCAGATTCTCGTGCTTTTAGTTAACATACTGTGTTCACATACATGAATGAATACTAACCAAATTCAGAAACTCAGAGAATCATTCATGTTGGATTTGTGGACATCATGAGCATATGTAAAAATCATCAGATTAGTTTAAACATGGAAGAGTTGTTGGCATAACTATAAACAGAGTAACTTATGGTTGACATCATCTTCGTTAAAATATATATTTCTAACTTGCAATTGAATAAAGAACATAAACATGCATCAGATTTCATTTTATTGAAAGAAGAAGAACAAAGCAACTCACTTGTGAAAATGAACGAGGGAACGTAACGAAGAGTTTTGTCTGAATTGATTTTTACAGAGTAACGTGAGTGTTCGGAGTGTTTGTGTCTTTCAATTACACGAAGGTTTTCTAATTATAAAGAAAGCTTTCCCTCCTTCGAAGGAAGCTCAAGCTGGTGGTGGCTCCGTCTCATGGTGCAAGTAGGTGGTGTTACAAGGTGGAGTCAGGGCTAGCAGGTCGTGGCTTCCAGCAAAACTCCGAGGCACCAAAAAGAAGTCAGATGACTTCTCTGCACAAGCCACGTACGCTGATACTCCGGGAAAAATAAGATGTGAGTGTTTTATGGTTCCGAGTGGTGTGATGGTGTATATTCACCTATAGGGTGGTCAAGAAAAATGTGTAGGATAGGTGTGGTAAATTCGGTGATAATCGGGTGAGTATGGTTTGACCTATTTTTCTCTTTAATGATACTCAAAGGGTCACTTTATTGTTTAATACACGTATGTAATTATGTTATAAACGTAATAATGATACCTCATACAAAATTATCGCAATAATTATATTGATAATTAGTTGTTAATTTCTAACTAATAATTATTAAATAATATGTTTAAGGCAAGGGTGTTACACTAATGGTTTCATCAAGTGTTTCAGGAGGTTAACCTATGAGGTATTAAAAATATTAAGAAAACACTTGAAGCAAAAGAGCGCCCAAGAGGCGCATAGCATAGCCTCAAGCAAGCTAGAGGCGCATAGCACAAGCTAAAGCTAGAGGCTCATAGCATAAGCTAAAGCTAGAGGCTCGTAGCATAAGCTCAAAGCATCAAGGGAAGCTTCTTGCGCCACAAGCAAGCTATAGGTGGAGCATAGCATAAGCTCAAAGCATCAAGGGAAGCTTCTTGCACCACAAGCAAGCTATAGGTGGAGCATAGCATAAGCTCAAAGGATCAAGGGAAGCTTCTTGCACCACAAGCAAGCTATAGGTGGAGCATAGCATAAGCTCAAGACACCAAGGGAAGCTTCTTGCACCACAAGCAAGCTATAGGTGGAGCATAGCATAAGCTCAAGACACCAAGGGAAGCTTCTTGCAACACAAGCTACCTCTAAGTGGAGCAAAATACAAGCTCAACACATCTAAGAAGCTCAAGCAAGCTCAAGCTAGTAAGCAAAGCTACCTATCAACCAAAGCTAATCACCTAGGCTTGGTGATAGTAGAACAAGCTAAGCACACCAAGGGAGCTCAAGCAAGCTCAAGTAAGCATAGGCGCATGGAAGCATGAGCTCAAGCATTAAAGACAAGTTCAAAGTTTCCTTATTTGGAAGTGGACTTTGATGCCTATAAATACCCCATCATTTGAGAAGAGCATCAAGAGAATCAAGAACGAAAAAGCTGAAACTCTGTCAAAAATTCTAACAACTATTTGTACTCAAATTCATATACATTTAGATAAAAAAGGGTAATTTGTAAGGTTTTAGCTAAGAACAATTTGAATATCCTTGCATTTGCAAGTTAAGCTTTGAAGATCAAATAAGAGCGAAACTTAGTTGCATCTAAGTTCTTATTTGATTCTTAGAATCACAAGAATCTCTTCAATTTACAGTTTGCACAAGTCCTTCTAGTTGTGAAGGCAGAAGTCCTTGAAGGTTCAAGGCAGGGTAGAAAGACCTTCAGTGTTGAAGGCAAGGAAGTCATCTCTAGGCTGAGGTGCAGTTAGTCACTTCAGGTGTGAAGTGCAGGAAGTCCCCAGTGGTGTGCTGAGGCAGAAATCCTTCAAGTGTTTGGAGGTGGTGATTAGTAAACTCTCAAGTGAAGCTTGAGTATTGGAGTAGGCACATTGCCGAACCAGTATAAAAACTTACTCTGTGCACTCTCCCTACCTTTATCTTCTACATAGTATTTTCGCATAACATAGAACACACACACACTTGCACCTAACTTGATTAAAGTAACATAACTTAGCCACCTAGAGCCAAAGCTCAAAGGCTAGACTAATTAACTTAATCTACAATCACTAAGTTATCTAAACATAAGGAAGCCTTACACCTAAGGCTAAGCAATTCGAAACCTAAGCTTGCTACATTCTCTAATCCGCTGCACTCTTTAACAAGACAAGCTTATAGCTTGATCAGACTTGCAAGTTTCAGGTAACAAATTATTTTTGAGTAGACATGATTCAACCCCCCTTCTCACGTCACAAGCACCTTCAATTGGCATCAGAGCTCGGCCTTGGGGTTGAGCACTCTAACAAGTGTCAAGGAAAAGATCAAGGGACCTATGGCAACCAACAATGCATAAATTGCTGATGGCACCTCAACAAGCAGACCACCAATGTTCTTGGGTGGTGACTATGGATATTGGAGGGGTAGGATGACACTATTCATCCAATTCAATAGCTTGGATTTGTGGGACATTGTAGAAAATGGAGACAATCCAGTTCCAACAGGGCCTAAACTCACATGGACAGCTGCACAGAAGGAGCAGGTCCAGATGAACAAGAAAGCTAAGTACATACTTCTATGTGCTTTAAACAAAGAAGAATACAACAAGATAATGTCTTGTGATTCAACAAAGGAGATATGGGACAGGCTTGAAGTATTGCATGAAGGCACCAGTCAGGTTAAGGAGACAAAGATATCTATGCTTATACATAAGTATGAGTCCTTCAAAATGGAACAAGGTGAAAGCATAGATGACCTAGCAGTCAGATTCCTCAATATAATAAATCAACTTAAAGTGCTTGGGAAAACATATCCAACCTCAGAGATGGCTATGAAAATCCTAAGAAGCCTGCCTCCAAAATGGAGACCAAAAGTGACAGCTATTCAAGAGGCCAAGAACCTCAAGAAACTCTGTCTAGATGAACTCCTTGGGTCTCTAAAGGCTCATGAGATAGAGTTAGCTACTGAAGAAGAGTCAAGCTCCTCTAGAAACCAAACGAGTTTGGCTCTCAAGAGCACCTCTACTAGAAAGCCTAACAAAAGCAAGGCTCTCAAGGCAGTTGAAGAATCTGAAACAGAAGAGGAGTCCGAGGACGACCTAGATGAAGAAGAGATGTCCATGCTTGTCAGGAAGATGACCAGAGAATGGAAGAATCGCTCCAAGAAGGGTAAAGAGGATCTAGCTCGAAAGGAGACGAAGGGAAAGACCAAGTTAGAAAACAACACTTGCTATCAATGTGGTGAAAAGGGGCACTTCAAGAATGATTGTCCCAAGAACAAGCAGATCAAGAAGAAGTTCTTCAAAAAGAAAAAGGCCTTGGCTGCAACGTGGAGTGAGTCAGAGGCTGAATACTCAGACTCAGAGGAAGAAACAGAGGAGGAAGCAACCTCTGCTTCATGGCAGATGCTCACACTGACTCTAACTCTGACTCTGACTCTAGTGATGAAGACATTGAGGTAAATTTCGATATTCTCTCTCCTTCGTACCATGAGCTCTCTAATCTTTATGATGAGTTGTTGATGGATTCAAAGCAGCTCACAACTCATTTTTTTACCACTAAAAAGGCTTTAAAAAACTGAGTCGGAAAATGAGTTGTTAAAGTCTAAAAAAGAGAAGCTTGAACAAGAACTCCAAGAAATGATAAAGGATAATATCAGTCTTGGTGAGTTATGCAAACAGTTTGAAACAGATGCTTATGTGTTTGTGGAGAAGGCTGAGACTGCCATGTACCAAGCACAGAAGACAAACACTCTTCTCATTAAAGACTTAGAAAAAATGGTGAATGGAACCAAGATGTTGGACATGATGCTAGGTGGGCAAAAGCCATACTTAGATCACACAGGCCTTGGGTACACACCAGTGTTTCATGAAGACACTTTGATACCACCAACAGATAGAGAGCCTATACCTACCTGTCTCTTTTGTTTTAAACATGGGCACAACAAAGAGAGATGTCCAATGCTCAAAAGAGGAACCACATCCAAAGCAAAGAGTGGCACTAGGAAAGGTACCTCCAAGAGAACTTGGAACCCTCAGAAGCCTAAGCCAAAGGCTAGAAAGGCTAACACAAAAGGACCCAAGAAGACATGAGTACCAAAAACACATTTTTCTGTGACTGCAGGTACATCATTGAGCTCAACACCACCACCTCAATGAGGAGTGGTAGATCGCCAGTGGCTGATCTAGGCAAGCAACACAAAGGTCATATGTGTGCAAGGAGATGCTAGCCACATAGAAGGACTCATCAAACCATTGTAAGCTCAAGAACCCAAATTCATCAAATCTAAAAGAAATGTTCGCAGAATTGGAGCCAGTATATGGACGTCCAAATGATCTCAAATAAGCTCGTGAGATAAAGCGAAGTTGTAGCTCACGATCTTAGCTTTCCAACAAGCCAAAGATCATCTGATTCCGATATCTACAACTCAAGATATGACTGAAACAATGAGGTATGCCGGATAAAGAATACAAATCCGCGAGATTACAACAAAGAGCTAGTTGTTACTTCTAGAGTTGTGGTAAGCAACCAACTCTTGGCTTACCCCTAAGGTATGAAAAGATCCCAATATTTTGTGATAATACTAGTTCAATAGCTGTAGCTAAGAACCCCATTCAACATTCTAGGTCTAAGCACATAGATATAAAACATCATTTCATAAGAGACCATTTGCAAAAAGGTGATATTGAGTTAAATTTGTAAATACGGAAGATCAAGTGTCTGACATATTTACAAAGCCTTTAGCTGAAGATCGCTTCAATATGTTGAAGGATATGCTTAGCTTAAAACCTCTTTGAAAAATTTTAAGGTTATGAACAATCTAAAATTTTCATGAAGTTAGCTATACCTCCCCAAATGGTAGTATTAGGTGCACTAGACTACTAGGTTGAGTACATGAGCTAGGAGAAGCAAGGAAATGAACAATTTTAAGGTGAAGCTCATAAGATGGAGAAAAGTAGCGCATGACTTGCTAGAAAGTAAGGAGGAAGGGCCTCTTTGCAATTAAAAAGTCAACTAAGTTTTAGAGGGTCAACCATTGCTTATTAGTTGATCAATTTAAAATTCTAATGGACCTCACTGAATAATTTGAGCCCCATATATATTATTTAACAAAAATAATTTTTATTTTTGTTATTTAATTTTGCAAGATTAAAAAATTAATATTCATTTAATTATTAATTATCTTGCAATAATATATGATATGAGAGCATCTTGGCAAATCTCATTTAATGCTAAGTTATCCTCATGGAGCCTTCCCATTGGTTGTGACACTCTAATTGCATTTATCCTTCATTAAATGCTCAACCAATCACACACCAATCCTTATTTTCTCAAATCTCTTAAAATTCTTTTTTTTTTCTTTCTTCTCACCCTCACATCAATTTTCCCCCCCTCTCTCTCTCTAGCTAGCCTCCACTCATTTTTTTAGCCTCCACTCATATTTTCACATAGCCTATGCTCATACTTTTCACCTAGCCTCCACTCATATTTTTCACCTAGCCTGTTCTCATATTTTTTTCACCTAGCCTCCACTCATATTTTCCACCTAGCATCTTCTCATATTTTTTTCACCTAATCTCCACTCATATTTTCCACCTAGCCTCTTCTCATATTTTCCACCTAGCTTCTTCTCATATATTTTTCACCTAACCTCCACTCATATTTTTCACCTAGCCTCCACTCATTTTTTTTAGCCTTCACTCATGTTTTTCACCTAGCCTCTTCTCATATTTTTTCACCTAGCCTCCACTCTTATATTTCACCTAGCCTATGCTCCTAATTTTCACATAACCTCCTCACCACCTAGCCTCCACTCATTTTTTTTTTAGCCTCTACTCATATTTTCACCTAGTCTCTCATCACCTCACCTCATCTCTATCACCTCCACCATCCATATAGATTTCATCTTTTTTCATAAAGCTCACACCTTTATACTAAAAGCTCTAGTCTTTATACATAAAGCCTTCACATTTACACATAAAGCCATCATGTAACATCCCGATTTATCAACCTTGCCATGGTTAAGATTAATAACTCGGAACGTCACTTGTTTTTTTTTTTTTATATATATACAGAATAGGAATATAGTAAACGAGGTAAAACTCAACAAGCCATGACATTAGGTTCTTAATATAATAAACCATGTACTAGGAACACCTATATAATAATAGAAACATAACCAAGACATAAAGGTAATGTATGTGTATATGAATGGTCCTCGGTATACAGAATTGGACCAATATCTGATGGAAGTGCAAGTACAGAATCAAAATCTCAACCTACACTGAGGAGCGCTGCCGCTTACTCAGTGGTACAACTCAAAATGAGGCGACTAACTACTAAACAAAAGGAATCTCCACTGTACGACTGCTCGACTGTCTACTGCTGCTCCTCACCCTCCAGTACGTCTTCTTCGGGATCCTCCTGTTCTGATGAATCTGCTCCAGGTTCTCCAGGTACATAGTCAGGTTCGGGTTCCTCCTCTGGGTCTGAGTCCTCTGACTCGACCGGGTCCTCCTCCGTTGGTGGTGGTGGTGATGGTGGTGGCGGAGATGCGGCCTGAGCTGGAGCTGCGTCACGTCGAGGAGCTGGGAATCTTCGTTCGAGATCCGGTAAGAAGAACTGTGTGGTACCAGGGACGTGGTGCGTAACCGAAATCAAGCCGGTCTTTGGGTCGTATGTAGAGAGTCCAAAAACATAAGGTCTACGTGGAGGGGGTGGAAGCTGACCCATATAGAATTTGACATACGAAAGAAAGAGAGGGTAAGACTCGGGAGTCTTAGTGAGTTGCGTAAAGCACACGGATCAACGTGCTCGTATGACAATTCTAGTCAATCAAAGTAATACTCTTTTCTTTTCAAAAGGTGGTACTAGTTCCAAAACTATGAGTCCTTACCTTGATTGATCAAACATCTTAAAGATCTGTTTCTAAGGGAGTCTAAGTTTTTACTAGGTTCTCGCATTTCTAGCAACCTACGTAAATATCAATTATAAGGTTGGTTTCACAATTTCCTCGTAGGCCGTACTACGAGTCCACTGATCCATGCCTCACATTTGATACTTCTTCGTTTGTTGAATTGAAGGTTAGCAGTTTCTCCACTTTTCATGTAAGTGTACACTATAAACCTCGAATGTGTATCTGGTCATAAAATCCTCGGATTGTAAGTCCGGCATCATGGCCCAGCCATGGAAACTCCTACTCCTCGGATAACACAATTCGGCATCACGGCCCGGCCGTGGTATTTTATGCAAGTCGGGACTATGTGTCCCTCAAATATGCTCTGAGTCCTAGACCGGGAAGTCTTGACCTTGACCACAGCTCCGTTCTCGCCTAAACTTTAAAGAGTCCACTGCCGTCTAGTCCACATGTCCCGTAGGTCCAATGCACCACCATCTAGTCGATTAGATGGCTGGATCCAAGCTAACCAGAAATTCAATCGAACGGATATAACAAGCAGCAGTTATAATTGTACAGTTAACAAACACATGTAGCATCCTCGGGTACTCGTCCGGACAAATTCCAGGAATTCCGCCGAGTCGTTCATGCAATCCATAAAACAACCTCAAGGACAGTACAACCATCATGCATGAGTACAATCTTATACACTAGCATTACCATTTCATATTATCACTCTAATTTACAGATTCAGTATATAACAGCAGCAGATATCTTGATCACCCGGTAATACTATAAGTAATTATATTTGTTTTAGTTATAAGCTTCTCAGTTCTCACAGCACATAGATACGTATATATATACTCGTATTGCCTTGTTCTGTATATTTAATAATTCGCTCATACTGCTACTAGTTTTAAGAAATAATTATAAAAATATTTCGTAGTTTATTGATTATAAAAATAAATTATAGAAATTCCTCTAGTTTCGTTGCACCAGGAATCGACGCAGCACATGGCAGGCCACGACCGCGCGATTCCCAGCGCCCAGCGCCCTGCGTGCCTTGCACGCCTCGCGCCCTGCGCTCCCCGCGCGCCTCGCGCCCTGCGCGCCTCGCGCCTTGCGCGTCCTGCGCTTCCCGCGCCCGTGCGTCCTGCGCAACCCGAGCGCCTCGCGCCCATGCGCGTACTGCGTCCGCGCGCCCCGCGCCCGTGCCTTGTGCGCAGGCAGCATCTAGCTTGCTTCTTTCCAGGCGCGCAACGCCTACTCTGTGTACGTAGTGCGTGAAGTAATTTCCAGGTATGTACTCTGTAACTCAAATTTCTATCTAAACTATTAAATCTTCTTATCATCATTTATTATTCTTAAGGCTTATGAAATCATGGAATCAGATAGATAATCATTCAAATTTCAAAGAAATACTCACATACAGAATCTAGAAACCATTTTATAGTTTATTCTTACACCTCCATACATATAAACATATTACTAGTTACTTTTGAATGGTTGCAGAGATATTTGGAATCAGATTCTCGTACTTTTAGTTAACATATTGTGTTCACATACATGAACAAATTGTTAGCTCCAAGAACCCTACATTGTCATAAGATGTT
The DNA here is from genome assembly GCA_013621005.1 of Aeschynomene evenia. NCBI lineage: Eukaryota > Viridiplantae > Streptophyta > Magnoliopsida > Fabales > Fabaceae > Aeschynomene > Aeschynomene evenia. The sequence goes on along the minus strand of CM024267.1, from coordinate 17,714,767 downwards.
TTGAATGATAAAAATATTTAAGTGTTGGATAAGAATTTTGCTTGTGAATACTAATGGTTTCATCAAGTGTTTCAGGAGGTTAACCTATGAGGTATTAAAAATATTAAGAAAACACTTGAAGCAAAAGAGCACCCAAGAGGCGCATAGCATAGCCTCAAGCAAGCTAGAGGCGCATAGCACAAGCTAAAGCTAGAGGCTCATAGCATAAACTAAAGCTAGAGGCTCATAGCATAAGCTCAAAGCATCAAGGGAAGCTTCTTGCACCACAAGCAAGCTATAGGTGGAGCATAGCATAAGCTTAAGACACCAAGGGAAGCTTCCTGCACCACAAGCAAGCTATAGGTGGAGCATAGCATAAGCTCAAGACACCAAGGGAAGCTTCTTGCACTACAAGCAACCTCTAGGTGGAGCAAAATACAAGCTCAACACATCAAGGGAAGCTCAAGCTAGCAAGCAAAGCTACCTAGTAACCAAAGCTAATCACCTAGGCTTGGTGATAGTAAAACAAGCTAAGCACACCAAGGAATTTCAAGATTAAGCAAGCTCAAGATTAAGCTCAAGCAAGCATAGGCGCATGGAAGCATGAGCTCAAGCATTAAAGTCAAGTTCAAAGTTTCCTTATTTGGAAGTGGACTTGGATGCCTATAAATACCCCATCATTTGACAAGAACATCAAGACAATCAAGAACAAAAAAGCCGAAACTCTGTCCAAAATCCTAACAACTATTTGTACTCGAATTCATATACATTTAGATCAAAAGGGGTAATTTGTAAGGTTTAGCTAAGAACAATTTGAATATCCTTGCATTTGCAAGTTAAGCTTTGAAGATCAAATAAGAGCAAAACTTAGTTGCATCTAAGTTCTTATTTGATTCTTAGAATCACAAGAATCTCTTCAATTCACTGTTTGTACAAGTCCTTCTAGTTGTGAAGGCAGAAGTCCTTGAAGGTTCAAGGCAGGGTAGAAAAACCTTCAGTGTTGAAGTCAAGGAAGTCATCTCTAGGCTGAGGTGCAGTTAGTCACTTCAAGTGTGAAGTGCAAGAAGTCCCCAGTGGTGTGCTGAGGCAGAAATCCTTCAAGTGTTTGGAGGTGGTGATTAGTAAACTCTCAAGTGAAGCTTGAGGACTGGAGTAGGCACATTGCCGAACCAGTATAAAAACTTACTGTGTGCACTCTCTCTACCTTTATCTTTTACATAGCATTTTCGCATAACATAGAGCACACACACTTGTACCTAACTTGATTAAAGTAATATAACTTAGCCACCTAGAGCCAAAGCTCAAAGGCTACATCAATTTACTTAATCTACAAGCACAAAGTGATTATAACATAAGCAAGCCTTACACCTAAGGCTAAGCTAATTTGAAACTTAAGCTTGCATCATTCTCTAATCCGCTGCACTCTATAATTAGACAAGCTTATAGCTTGATCAGAATTGCAAGTTTCAGGTAACAAAGTTTTTGAGTAGACGTGATTCAACCCCCCTTCTCACGTCACAAGCACCTTCAATTGGCATCAGAGCTCGGCCTTGGGGTTGAGCACTCTAACAAGTGTCAAGGAAAAGATCAAGGGACCTATGGCAACCAACAACGCATACATTGCTGATGGCGCCTCAACAAGCAGACCACCAATGTTCCTGGGTGGTGACTATGGATATTGGAGGGATAGGATGACACTATTCATCCAATTCAATAGCCTGGATTTGTGGAACATTGTAGAAAATGGAGACAATCCAGTTCCATCAGGGCCTAAACTCACATGGACAGCTGCACAGAAGGAGCAGGTCCAGATGAACAAGAAAGCTAAGTACATACTCGTATGTGCTTTAACCAAAGAAAAATACAACAAGATAGTGTCTTGTGATTCAGCAAAGGAGATATGGGACAGGCTTGAAGTATTGCATGAAGGCACCAGTCAGGTTAAGGAGACAAAGATATCTATGCTTGTAAATAAGTATGAGTCCTTCAAAATGGAACAAGGCGAAAGCATAGATGACCTAGCAGTCAGATTCCTCAATATAATAAATCAACTTAAAGTGCTTGGGAAAATATATCCAACCTCAGAAATGGCTATGAAAATCCTAAGAAGCCTGACTCCAAAATGGAGACCAAAAGTGACAGCTATTCAAGAGGCCAAGGACCTCAAGAAACTCGGTCTAGATGAACTCCTTGGGTCTCTAAAGACTCATGAGATAAAGTTAGATGCAGAAGAAGAGTCAAGCTCCTCTAGACACCAAAAGACTTTGGCTCTCAAGAGCACCTCTGTCAAGAAACACAACAAAAACAAGGTTCTTAAGGTAATTGAAGAATCTGAAACAGAAGAAGAGTCAGAAGAGGACTTGGATGAAGAAGAGATGTCCATGCTTGTTGTAAGCTCCAGAACCCTTCTGAAAGTTATGAAAGTTTTAATGATAACAAGGTAAGCCATAAGTATAAAAATTTTACTTAAGGTCTTGCTAATATGTGCGCTAAGTGTCTCAGAAAGCTTTAGATTATTGCAATACCATGAGTAAAGACCAAGACAAAACATCAAGTAGCCTCAAGATCAGTTGATAAAATAATAGCGCCAAAGATATCAAAAAGGATGTCTCAGAAGCGCAGAAGGTGAAAACATGTTTCTGAGGAAAGAACACTGTCGCCTCAGAAGGGTCTCAGAAGACCTTGCGACTAGTAGTTCCCAGAAGGGTCTTCCCTCAGAAGGTTCGCCTCAGAAGTCCGTACAACTCTCAGAAAGTTGGACTCAGAAGCAATCAAGTGTCTGGACTCAAGGGATCGCAAGCAGTCTCAGAAAGCTCGCTACAACAAGCTAAGGAAGTGGGAACACGTGCACTGTGCAGTTCTGAAAAGTTCCTCATTTCGCGCTGACTGTAGCAGGGAGCCGTTCCGAAAAGAACACAACCACATCAGCAAAGAGAAACTTCAAATTCGTGGCACATTAACGCCTATAAATATGAGAACAAATTACAGAGTATATTGACAAAACTTAAGCGCGAAAAATTCTTAAACAAACTGAGCAAAAACTCTGTCAATTTGAAATCATATTTCGAACTTGAATTTTTCTCAGAAAGACAATTTTTCAAAAGTTGTTTTTCGAACTTTGCTAAAATCTTCTAGTTCATTATTGGTGTAAATCCTTACCTTGTGTAAGTTATTTCTAGAAGTCTACTAAGTGTAAAACTAGGTTTGTAACTTAGTCTTGGTAGTTGTTTTCGATCAAAACCAACATTCGAAAAACGCTAAGTCCTTCTTTGTGTGAAGGCAGGTTTAAGTCCTCTGGCGGTTGAGGCAAAGTTCAAAGTCCTTAAGTGATTAAGGCATGGAAGTCCTCGGTTGTGAGGCAAGGAAGTCCTTAAGTGATTAAGGCAAGGAAGTCCTCGGTTGTGAGGCAAGGAAGTCCTTAAGTGATTAAGGAAAGGAAGTCCTCTAGTGTTGGAGGCAAGGAAATCCACTTCGGGTTGTGAAGTGGTGGAAGTCCTTTACTTGGTAAAGGCATTGTTGTCTGGGAAGGCACTTTAAGAAGAATATCCAAGAACTCTCAACTGAAGGTTGGGGACTGGAGTAGGTTGGTTATAACCGAACCAGTATAAAATTCTCTGTGTTAAGCTTTTTTCCCTTACTCTTTACTTGCATAAATCTTGGAGAAAAACTCTACCACGATTTTAATTAAGAGGTCTCGTGAAAACTTTATTGATTAAAATCAGAAAGCGTTTAAGAAACTCTAACTTTAAGTCATTTTCTTAAAACTGCTCAGAAAGGAACTTTCTCAGAAAGACTAAGTTCTCAGAAACTTAATCTTCTCATAAAGCAATTTCCGCTGCAAACTTTAAAATCTACCTTCTGAGTAAAAACAACTTTCTAAGTAAAAGTTTTAAAAAGTAATTTTTAAAACTTGCACGATTCAACCCCCCCTTCTCGTGCACACATACACTTTCAATTGGCATCAGAGCTCGGTCCTTAAGGGGTTGAGCACTTCGCAGTGTTAAGGAAAAAGATCCACGAAGGGAAATACGAATTCACCAGCTGCATTCAAATCAGATGGGGCTTCAATAAACAGACCTCCGATGTTTCTCCGAGACAGCTTCGACTACTGGCGTGACAGGATGACGCTATTCATCAAGCACACCAGTCTAGACTTATGGGATAGGATCGAGGATGGAGACTATCAGCCTCTGCAGACAATTACAGAGGACGCTGTAGTTGCAACAGACGCTGAGCCAGGAGTGGCACCTCCAGCACTCAGAACCTATACAAGACGAGTCCCTAAGGAGGAATGGACTCAAGAGATGAAGGAGAAGATACAACTCAACTTCAAAGCCAAGTATATTCTCCTCTGTGCTTTACCCAAGGTAGAATATGACAAAATTGTGCCATGTGATACTACGCAAGAGATTTGGGAAAGACTTCATATGCTGCACGAAGGTAATGACGAAGTCAAGGAAACGAAAATCTCAATGCTCGTACACAAATACGAGTCCTTTAGCATGCAGCCTGAGGAAACTATTGACAGCATGTCAATAAGATTTCTCCATATCATCAAACAGCTGAAAGTCTTGGGAAAGACTTACTCAAACGCTGAGATGGTAAGAAAAATCCTCAGAAGCCTTTCTGCAAAATGGCGTCCTAAGGTCACAGCAATCCAGGAAGCCAAGGATCTAAACCAGCTGGGTTTGGATGTACTATTTGGTTCGCTCAGAACGCATGAGATCGAACTGGAAGGGTTGCTCGGAGGACCATCCGCTTCCTCCAGACCTCAGAAGGGACTGGCTCTGAACAGTCAAGTCAGAAAGTCTTCCAAAGCTTTCAAAGCTGAAGAAGCTTCTGAGTCTGACAATGATGAAGGCTCAGATTCTGACGACGACGACATCTCTCTCCTAGTAAAGAAAATGAAGAAAGCCTGGAGAAAGAGACCAAACAAAGGCAAGGAATTCACTCCTAAGAAAGGAAAGTCAAAGCCTTCAGATGCCACATGCTTTGGATGTGGAGAAAAAGGCCACTTCAAGACGGAGTGTCCACAAAACAAAGGGAAGAAGAAATTCATTCCCAGAAGGAAAAAGAAGGCAATGGCTGCAACCTGGAGTGATTCAGAAGAGGAAGCTTCTGAAGCAGCAAGTGAGGAAGAACAAGCTAATGCTTGCTTCATGGCAGGAACTGACTACATTCTGGAAACAGAATCTGAGTCAGAAGAGGTACCAAATTCTCCTCCTCTTTCATATTCATACGATGAGCTCTCAGAACTTTATTATGATCTTCTGAAAGACTCAAACGAGTTAGCTAACAGTTTCAGCGATCTCAAAAAATCTTTTAAAAATTTAGAAGCTGAAAATGTAAGACAAACTCAAGAAGTTCAGAACCTAAGGCTTGAGAGAGACGACTTCAAAGGTAGATACCTTGAAAGTCATGACCTGTATCAAGCATTAGAAAGTTTGTCTTCAATCACAGTAGAGAAGGCTGAAAAGGCCATGATCGAACTACAAAAGACAAATGAACTTCTAACCTCTGACTTAGTTAAGATGGTAAATGGTGAGAAGATGCTAAGTCTTTTACTTGGGGGTCAAAGACCCTATAAAGATAAAAGCGGTCTTGGATATGAAGAAGTCTTTGAACCACATGATATTGATCCATTCTTAACTAAGTCACCTCGCATGTGCATTGCATGTTTTAAGAGTGGTCATGGTTCTGAAAAATGTCCTATGTTGTTAAAAGGAAAAATCTCTAAGCCTCAGAAGGCTAAGAAGAAAACTCAGAAGGCAAAAGTCCAAGAAAGCTAACAAGCAAGGACCCAACAAAGAATGGGTACCTAAATCTATTAACTTTGTGACTCCAGGTACATCATCAAGCGCTGCTCCACCACCACGATGAGCAGTGGTACCTTGACAGTGGCTGCTCGAGGCACATGACTGGAAGCAAGCACTGGTTCAGAAACCTCAAGCCCAAGAAAGGCGGAACAGTGCGATTCGGTGATGGCGCTAAGGGAAGAGTCACTGCAATCGGAGATGTTGGTAAGGATTCCTCTCACCAAATCTCAGATGTACTTTTGGTCGATGGCTTAACTCACAATCTATTAAGCATTAGTCAATTTTGTGACAAAGGCTTAAAGGTTGAGTTTTATGCCAAGTATTGTCACGTGATTAATCTCACAAATGACAAGATCGTTCTGGAAGGAAAACGTGTTGGTAACATCTATGTTATCCATCTGGATTATCTAAAAGATCAAAACGTGGAGTGCCTTGTCTCTGTCCAAGAAGACAAATGGCTATGGCATAAGAAACTTGGTCATGCCCATATGAGACTTCTTTCTGAACTCTCTCAGAAAGGACTTGTAAAGGGCCTTCCCAGCATTAAGTATCAGAAGGATGCAACCTGCGACTTCTGTGAAAGAGGGAAACAGACCAAGGCTTCCTTTCCCAGTAAAAGTGGTATTTCTACTCAGAAACCACTAGAACTGCTCCACATGGATCTCTTTGGACCAACCAGAACGGCTTCCCTTTCTAGAAAACGCTATGGTCTTGTCATAGTGGATGATTACTCCAGATTCACTTGGGTTTTCTTTCTAGCCTCTAAGGAAGAAACTTTTAAGAAGTTCAAGGCATTTGCGAAAAGAGTTTCAACAGAAAAGGATTCGCACATTCATACCATAAGATCAGATCATGGTGGTGAATTTGAGAATCATGCTTTCGAAAAGTTATGTGAAAATCTGGGCATTGCTCACGAATTCTCATCTCCCAGAACTCCTCAACAAAATGGAGTGGCTGAGAGAAAGAATCGAAGCCTTCAAGAGATGGCAAGAACAATGCTCTTAGAAAGCGAACTTTCAAAAGGTTTCTGGGCTGAAGCAGTTAACACTTCATGCTACATTCAGAATCGAGTTTTTTTTAGACCAATTCTGAAAAAGACTCCTTATGAGCTATGGAAGAATAAAATACCAAACATTTCTTATTTCCATGTATTTGGTTCTTCTTGTTTTATTCTCAACACAAAGGACAAACTCTCTAAGTTTGATCCTAAGTCCGATGATGGATGCTTCCTAGGATACTCCTCAGTCTCTAAAGCTTACAGAGTATATAACAAAAGGAGTAAATGTGTTGAAGAGACAATCCATATTAAGTTCAAAGAACTTAGTAAGGACATGTCTCAGAAAGATGCAGACTTAGAAGATGAGTTTGAGAAACTCAACATCTCCTCTGAGAAAGCCAAAAAGAAAATTCTTATAGATGATGAGACTGATTTCCAACCCATGGAACAACCATCTCCATCTAAAGAAAAATCTAGTAGCATCATCGAAGCTCCAGAACCTAGAGAATCTACTTCTCCAAATGCAATGGAACTTAGATTCTCAGAAGGTCAAGCTTCTGATGACTCAGAAGAGAACCTTCGTGTCTCCTTCTCAGAACCCTACTCCTAAAGGATTAAAGGTTCAAGAGACTTGAAGAACGTCTCTCGAATGAAGTCTTGGGTGATCCAGAACGTGGCGTAAGAACCAGAAGGAACTACACAAATCTTGCTATGGTTTCTGAACTTGAACCAGACTCCATAGAAGAGGCGTTAGATGATCCTAGCTGGGTAAATGCCATGCAGGATGAACTTGACCAATTCGAGAGAAATCAAGTTTGGAAACTAACTCAGAAGCCCAAAGGCAAGAGTGTCATTGGGACTAAATGGGTGTTTCGAAACAAACTTGATGAAAACGGTCAAGTCGTGAGAAACAAGGCCAGATTGGTTGCTCAAGGGTACAACCAACAAGAAGGGATAGACTACGATGAAACTTTTGCTCCAGTCGCAAGATTGGAAGCTATCAGAATGTTGCTAGCTTTTGCTGCACACAAAGGTTTCAAACTCTATCAGATGGACGTTAAGTCTGCCTTCTTGAATGGATACCTTTCTGAGGAAGTTTATGTAAAACAACCTCCTGGTTTTGTGAATGATGCATTCCCGGATCACGTATTTAAGCTTACAAAGGCTCTCTATGGTCTGAAACAAGCTCCAAGAGCTTGGTACGATAGATTGAGCTCTTTCCTGCTTAAAAACGGATTCTCAAGAGGGAAAGTGGACACAACTCTCTTTACACTCTCAGAAGACTCTGGCTTCTTGATTGTCCAGATTTATGTTGATGACATAATATTTGGCGCAACCAATGAATGCCTTTGCAAAGAATTCTCCAAGCTTATGCAAGGTGAATTCGAGATGAGCATGATGGGAGAATTAAAATTCTTCCTAGGATTGCAAATCAAGCAAGAGTCAGAAGGGACAGTTATCCACCAAGAGAAGTATACCAAAGAACTTCTGAGGAAGTTTCTGATGGATAAGGCCAAACCCATGAGCACTCCCATGCATCCCTCTCAAGTAATTGACTTGGATGAAGATGGTGAGAAAGTCTCAGAAAGCAACTATCGAGGGATGATTGGCTCACTTCTCTACTTAACTGCCTCCAGACCAGATATTCAACTAGTGTTGGGATCTGTGCTAGATTCCAGTCTAAGCCTAAGCAATCACATTTAACTGCGGTTAAACGAATTTTACGATATTTAAGTGGAACTACTAATCTTGGTCTTTGGTACGAGAAAGGTTGTTCTTCTGATGTTGTAGGATATTGTGATGCTGACTACGCTGGAGATAGGATCGATCGCAAAAGCACAAGTGGCTGCTGCTGCTTCTTTGGAAAATGCTTGATCACTTGGTCTTGCAAGAAGCAAAATACGATCGCCTTATCAACTGCTGAAGCTGAATATGTGTCTGCTGCAAACTGCTGTTCTCAGATGCTCTGGATTAAGAATCAGCTACTTGATTATCAATTAAGGTACACCAAAATTCCTATCCTTTGTGATAATACAAGTGCTATCAACTTAGCTAAGAATCCTATTCAGCATTCTCGATCCAAGCACATTGATATAAAACATCATTTTATTCGGGATCATGTGCAAAAAGGCGACATTGAACTCAAATTTGTGAATACTGAGGATCAAATCTCAGATATATTTACAAAGCCTTTACCCGAGGATCGTTTCAATGTTCTGAAAGGACTTCTTAATCTAAGACGTTTCTAAGTACTTTGAAATTAAAAACTTTTTCTTAGAAACCCCCCTTAGTCCTAGTTTAGACTCTGAGACAAACAATAGAACTAAGCTTCTGAGCTAGAAGTAGGAAAAACACAGAAAACTCTATCTGAGAAAATTTGTTCTCAGAAGACTCATCCCTCAGAAAGGAGATCTTCTGAAACATTTCTCAGAAGGAGCATTTCTCAGAAGGTCCACTTCTCTCAGAAGGGTACCTTCCGAGAAACAAGTTACCAACGGTAACTTTTGGATAAGCGTCAGAAACGGCTAGTTACAAGCCAGTTCTATAAATACTCATGGCATTGTTCCATTTGAGCACTTTGCGCTTAAAACTTACCAAAACTCTGCTAAATCCTCTCCTCGCTTCCAATCTTCATCTGTTCATCTCCCTCCCTCTCTCTCTCTGCTATCTCTGTTCTCATGTCTTCTCTATCTCCCTCATCTCATTCCAAACTTAAACTTTTTCTTCCAATGGCCTCCTCTGGAGAAATTAAGGGATTAATGAGAAACAACCTTAATGAGGTATCAGAAGACATCCTCTACGAGGATGAGAAGATGCAATCCCTATTTTCACAAGACCTATCTCCCACGGAATCTAGCCATGGGAAGGGTATTGCCTCTCAATGTCTACAACCAAGTGACGAACTTCAGCTCACATTCTTAAGCAACCTGGATGGCCAGCCATGATGAGCTCCGAGGACGTATGCTACCCAAATGTGGTGAGGGCCTTCTACTCGCAAATCGAAAGGTTCACTAACAAAGGGTCAAGAGCACGATTGCTGATCAACAAATCGCCTTCTCCTCCTCTGACATCAACAAAATTTTCAAGACCTTGAATGGTGGTCTGTCATCGCTGACAACCCAGAATGGGTCAAGGAGGTAGATGACTCAGAAGAAGAAGTGGTGACACTTCTGACTGGTAGCAACAGTCTACCACTCAAGGGCGTAAAGGTGCCTCATCTTACGCAAGAGGCCAGAATCATCTTCTCAGTTGTCCAGCATACCCTTCTCCCTCGGATTGGAGACATGGGGGAACGTCACCACCATGGATGCATGCCTACTGTACCACCTGCTGAAGAAGGAAAGAGTAGATTTTGGAAAGGATGGTGCTCAACTACATGATGCACCAAGCTTCATCCTAAGAGGGCTCTCTCAAGTCTACCTTACGGAAGCCTTCTGACCAAAATCCTCAACCATCTCTCCTTCCCACTTGAAGACTACGAGTATGTCTTCAACCACAGCAAATTCACAATGGTCACCTTCAACAACATCAAGAAGAAGAAGGAGGAAGCGAAGACTTCTAAGGGAGCTGCTGGTCCCAAACAGCCCTCTAAAGCTGAAAAAGGAAAGGAAAAGGTTTTCGATCCTTCAGAGAAGAAGAAGAAGCAAAAGGTGACTCATCCTTCTCCAACAAGGGTGACAAGGAGTATGGCTTCTGAGGAAGCTCAGAAGACTCCTCAGAAGGAACCTGAGGTTGTTGAGGCTGCTGAAGACTCAGAAGAAACAACTTCTGAGCAACCCCTGACCAGAAAGAGGAAAACACCTCCAACTCTTCAAGTCCCAGACGTGCCACCAGAAGGGAAAAAGAAACGTGGTCGTTTGGTAAAAGCTTACTCTAAAACTCCACCTTCCTTTCTTAAATCTTCTTCTACTTCAATTCCTGTTTCTGATTCTGTTTCTGGTTTTAAACCCACCAAATTTAAAACTAAACTCCTGCATTCCTTGAATTATCAGGGAAAGTCTCACAAAGGAGTGGGGATAAAAACCACTAAGAAACAGAGCCCACCGAAGCCGACGGGTAAAGAAATTGTAGCAGTTGCTGCTGCTGCTGCTGCTGCTGCTGCCACTACCACCACTACTACTACTGCTGCTGCTGCTGCTGTTGAAGAAGAAGCATAAGCTTCTCATCACTCCTCCCCCTCTGGGAATGTCTCTCCTCCCAGAGAAGACGTTCAGGGGCATGGAGGAAATGTTGCTGATTCCTCTTCTGAGGAAGGAGATGCGGCAAGCTTCCGCATTGAGCATCGCACTCCATATGTTGGAAGCTCCAAGAAAGAGCCCCAGAAGAAGCCATCTGAGGTTTCTATGGTGGAACTTTCTGAGGCAACCACAACTGAGGTTGCTACTGTGAATGCTGAGTCATTGGCTCAGACGATGCTTGATGTCCAGAAGGAATTGGATCAACCTTCTGAGACTCCAGAAGCTGCTCAGATGCAACCACAACAACAACTACAGCATGAGGAAGCCTTACTTGAACCAACTTCTGAGGTTGGTCCCCTCTCTTCTGAGATCCCTCCGGAACATGAGGAAACTCATGTCTCAACACATGAAGTAGTGCCAGGGACCACCAGCACTGGGCTCAGCTCAGAGGTGGGCGCTGACGCTACCATGGCTGCCGGAGTTGCAGCAGTTGAGGCATTTGTTGCCCACAGCTCCTTAGAAGGAACTCTATCTGAGAAGGACTCTCAGAAGGAACTAGAGGTTCCTCCTCTAGATCTAACAAAAGTTCCTCCTCCATCCTTCGATCAACAAGGTCCTACCTTCTCGATTACGGACTCGATGATTAGTTCCAGCTTTCAGCTGGGAAGAATGGTAGTCACCCCACCCTCTGTGCAATTTCGGCCTTTCTTTGGTCGAACTGAGAAGTTGAAGGGCATTGAAGCCATACATAGCCAGATCTCAACTTTCAACCTCTCCGAAGATGCTCAGACTTCTGGTGCAATGGTGCAACCATCAGCTCCACAACCTTCTGATCTAGACCTTGCTCTAGTTTCTGAGGACACTCAGAGGCAACCTTCTATTGAACTCGCTGCTATTTAAGACGAAGCTGTCCAAGAAGAAGAACTTCCTGAATATCAAAAGAGGGATATCATCGATGATGTACTTGAGGCTGAAGTCTCTCGTCCTCCTCCATCTCAACCCTCATCTTCTCAACAGCCTTCCACTTCCTCTGAACTACCTCCAGAATGCGCTCCGCATGCGACTCAGAGCGAGATTCTCATGGAGATATGCCAGCTGCTATGCTACATTGCCAGAAGGCAGTAGTTCTAAGTCAATGATGGCGTTTATGTATAAGCCACCTTTTTTGATGTAACAAAGGGGGAGTAGATAAATGATAAAATTTTTGTACAATGGCTATATGTAAACACTAGGCTAGGACTTAGGGGGAGCAACAACTTAGGGGGAGCAAAATATTTTGTATCTCTACAAAACCATCAATGAAAAATCATTATTTTGGCATCTCATGTTTTACTTAATTTTATGCTTATTTTTATTATTTGACATCTCTTGATTTACTTAGCCTGGTATTTCTGAATTTCATACATATATTCATCAAGAAATACACGTTGTGTAATTGATAATCTCAAACAGTGATCATACATTGCATACTTTAACTGTTGATTATCAAAGCCTTCTAAGAAAATAACAGAGCCTTATCTCAAAAAGCAATGTTAAGTTCTAAGAAAGCAAAAGTGCATTCTGAATAAGTTGTGAACTTACTCAGAAACACTTCTGAACTTAAGCAAAATTATTATCTTAAGACTTAAGTTGTTATCATCAAAAAGGGGGAGATTGTAAGCTCCAGAACCCTTCTGAGAGAATTAGGCATAATTCTCTTAGAGTTATGAAAGTTTTAATGATAACAAGGTAAGCCATAAGTATAAAAATTTTTACTTAAGGTTTTGCTAATATGTGCGCTAAGTGTCTCAGAAAGCTTTAAATTATTGCAATACCATGAGTAAAGACCAAGACAAAACATCAAGTAGCCTCGAGATCAATTGATAAAATCATAGCGCCAAAGATATCAGAAAGGATGTCTCAGAAGCGCAGAAGGTGAAAACATGTTTCTGAGGAAAGAACACTGTCACCTCAGAAGGGTCTCAGAAGACCTTGCGACTAGTAGTTCTCAGAAGGGTCTTTCCTCAGAAGGTTCGCCTCAGAAGTCCGTACAACTCTCAGAAAGTTGGACTCAGAAGCAACCAAGTGTCTGGACTCAAGGGATCGCAAGCAGTCTCAGAAAGCTCGCTACAACAAGCTAAGGAAGTGGGAACACGCGCACTGTGCAGCTCTGAAAAGTTCCTCATTTCGCGCTGACTGTAGCAGGGAGCCGTTCCGAGAAGGACACAGCCACATCAGCAAAGAGAAACTTCAAATTCGTGGCTCATTAACGCCTATAAATATGAGATCAAATTACAGAGTTAATCGACGAAACTTTAGCGCAAAAAATTCTTAAACAAACTGAGCAAAAACTCTGTCAACCTGAAATCATACTTCAAACTTGAATTTTTCTCAAAAAGACAATTTTTCAAAAGTTGTTTTTCGAACTTTGCTAAAATCTTCTAGTTCATTATTGGTGTAAATCCTTACCTTGTGTAAGTTATTTCTAGAAGTCTACTAAGTGTAAAACTAGGTTTGTAACTTAGTCTTGGTAGTTGTTTTCGATCAAAACCAACTTTCAAAAATGCTAAGTCCTTCTTTGTGTGAAGGCAGCTTTAAGTCCTCTGGTGTTTGAGGCAAAGTTCGAAGTCCTTAAGTGATTAAGGCAAGGAATTCCTCGGTTGTGAGGCAAGGAAGTCCTTAAGTGATTAAGGCAAGGAAGTCCTCGGTTGTGAGGCAAGGAAGTCCTTAAGTGATTAAGGCAAGGAAGTCCTCGGTTGTGAGGCAAGGAAGTCCTTAAGTGATTAAGGCAAGGAAGTCCTCTAGTGTTGGAGGCAAGGAAATCCACTTCGGGTTGTGAAGTGGTAGAAGTCCTTTACTTGGTAAAGGCATTGTTGTCTGGGAAGGCACTTTAAGTAGAATATCCAAGAACTCTCAACTGAAGGTTGAGGACTGGAGTAGGTTGGTTATAACCGAACTAGTATAAAATTCTTTGTGTTAAGCTTTTCTCCCTTACTCTTTACTTGCATAAATCTTTGAGAAAAACTCTACCACGATTTTAATTAAGAGGTCTCGTGAAAACTTTATTGATTAAAATCAGAAAGCGTTTAAGAAACTCTAACTTAAAGTCATTCTCTTAAAACTGCTCAGAAAGACTAAGTTCTCAGAAACCTAATCTTCTCAGAAAGCAATTTCCGCTGCAAACTCTTAAACCTACCTTCTGAGTAAAAACAGCTTTCTAAGTAAAAGTTTTAAGAAGTAATTTTTAAAATTTGCACGATTCAACCCCCCCTTCTCGTGCACACATACACTTTCACTGACGAGAGCCGGAGCGTCGCTACTTCTCCGGTACCCGAACAATTTAGAAAAGGAAAAGGAAAATGGGGTTTAGTTTACCGAATCGGCAACCAAATACGCAGTATAAGGAAGCTGACTCGGGTCGTCTCTCAGAGGAAGCGCAGACAGGTGATTGGATGAGCAGATTGTATGAGAAGGGGTTGGAAAAGCGCATATGAACAGTAGGTAGGAAATATAAATAACTAAGTTGCCCCGGTGTTGGATGAGATGATCGGTACGGTTCTCCTATCCTCGACCCTAGTATTACGTTCAAATCCTAGCGTGTGGCACTCGTAGTGTAACTGTACTCTCCTGATAAGACTAAATAAACCTCCAATCTCACAAAGGGAATACCTAGGCGACTCACTCACAAAACAGTTCGCGACTCAATCTAGTGTGACACTATGCAATACCTAACTCCTAAGCCGGTAGTTAACCTCTAATGCTCTCTAATCAACTAGGAACCAACGTCCAAACAGATGATCAATTCCTAATCAACCAACTAGCCTCGACATGCATCGACATCCTCTAAACCGAGAACTTAAACGCATGCTCACAGCTATCCTAGCCAACCACTCGACTAAACCGTACGAGTAAACTAGGCAATATAAAATCAGAGCTATATAGAGAGACTAGACTAGGTGAATCACATACTACCTAAAGTCTCAAGTACTAACGAACCATAACCGATAATCTATCCTATACCAAGACTAGCTAACTACTCTAACATTGCATGAAAATAAATAAGCACAATAGATTGAAAGCGGTAAATTAATTATACAGTAAAAAGTAAATGAATAGTACAAGCGATAAAAACAGTGCGGTAAAAATAAATTACTATTACACTATTACTATCACTATTTACTATTTACTATTTACTATTTACTACTACTACTATTCCTAACCTAGAGAGAAGTCAGAGCTCCTCTCTCTAAGCTACCCTAAGGAAAACATGAATGCATGAATGAATGGGGAGCTGGAATATATAGAAAAGCTGCCTCCGTCCACTGTTCTTGGCGCGACATGGTCGCTAGCGAGTAAGCACTAGTCGCTAGCGACCAGCATGACAATGCACACTCGCTAGCGGCTGTAGGTTGGCCGCTAGCGACCGTCTCGGGAGCTGCTATGGTTGAATCTGTGCTGGTGGCTCCTGCGGCCGTCCGGTGGTGGCGCGACATTTCTCCGACCTCCGTCACGGGCCTCTGAAGTGAACCTTGACCCTTGATGGTGGTGTCTCTGCCGTTTGCTCCGATTACCGCCGCCGATGGTGGTTGAAAGTGGCGTAGATTGTTTAATCTCGCTCTTCGGGCGGCGGTTCTTGAGTCCGGAACTTGGGTTTTGGTCGCACATGCTTGGGTTAAGGTTCTGGAGTGGTAGAAACTGTCGTGGTTGAGTGGTGGTCGAGATTAGACGAGGTTGCTGAAATTGTCCCCGTTCTGCAGGTGCATGGTCGCTAGCGATAGGCCTTTATCCGCTAGCGAGGGTACCTGCATCAGAACCAAAATTGCAGTGTGAATTGTGCATTTTCACATGATACAAACATATAAACATACATATACAACATTTTACATAATAATACACATATACACTTATATAATTATGAATACAAACATATAAATACACATACAATCACATAAACACTTAACAAACACATAACACCAACATAATTATATAAACACATAAACACACATATATAACAAGAAATGCACAAATCACAACCTTAATTTCCTTTGGTCATAAATATGTGCCAAACAGACACAATTATGCAAAGTTTCATCAAATGAGCCAATTAGGAAGTTAAGAGCAAAACTAGCTAGTTGCACACTTTATAATTATTGAAATGATACAACAAGATAAATATAAGGGGTAAAAATAGGTAAAAATATACATTTATCAACTCCCCCACACTTATCTTATTGCATGTCCTCATGCAATACTCATAAGTGCAACCAACTAGAGAAGGACAACAAGTAAGCAATTGAAAAATTCAGCTCAATCCAGTTCATTCACTTCTTTATTCAAAAATTAAAAACATGTTAATTGCAAGAAACTAAGAGGAAAACCAAATAAAAGGTTATGATGCACCAAATGACACAAATTTCTTACAAGCAAAACGCATACAAAACAATGTCATGCAAAGTGAAATCCACTATAAAAATCATTAATCAAGCACATAGGACTTCTTAGGATAAGTGTTTAGCTTCACAATCTCTTAAGTGTTTGGGATGAAACATTTACACTCAAAATCCATTTCTTACAGGTTGTATTACCATATGCTTGCAAGATGTCTAACTCTCTACTACAATCACAAATACATACACAAAATCAAGAGGACTTTATTAAGGTTGTAATGGGGTTTAGGTAAGGGTGTGGTATGACAAAAGGCAAGCAAAGCTAAACCTCAAGCCAAGGAGAGTAAATGCATATGCATGATGCAGTTCTTATACATTTATAATCAAATTCAAGCATCACTCTTCAAATCTTAACTAATTCCCAAAACTTTTATTCTCAAAGAACAAAAATACAAATATGTACAATGAAGAACAAAATACAAATAATTTTTTTTTTCAATTTTAATTCTTCTTTTTTTTTTCATTTTTTCATTTTTTTTTCAATCAATTTTTTTTTTTTTGACTTCCCAATGGTTCCCTATACATACAATCACTCCCCCACACTTAAATGAATGCATGTCCTCATGCATTGCCCAAACTATGATTTAACACATGTGAAATATGCATGAATGCTCTCCTAAGCTCAAAAGTTGGTTACATTCTTTGTTTTTCGCTTAGGCTTATGATGTGCTAAACCAAGAAAGAGATATTAGGCTCAAAGGGGTTGGAACAATGGAAAGTGTGTAAAGGTTGGCCATATGGAAAGTAGTTTAAATAAACAAAAATTGCCTCTATCATATTAAGTATATGCACAAGTAAACAAAGCTTCAAACAAGATATACAAGCAAGTTCTAGAATACAACATCAAATGGACTATGCAAACAAGAAAGAACAAAGGCTCAAAAGCTCACAAAGGTTGCCTATGTACTCCATCAATGCTTAAAAGAGTAAATTTCACCAAGCATGCAAGAAAATAAGTGCAATGTCCTGCAAGTAAGAAAATTACAAATGGTGCAAAACCAACAAGTTATCCTCAAAGAATCTAACAATTGACAAAGCACACATTAAAACAACCAAATTTAAACTAACACACAATCAAACAAACTAATCAAGTAGCATGTGAAATCTATCCTAAGCATGCTTTATTGAATTCAAATTGCAAAACAGAAAATTAAAAGACAGTGGATACTCCCCTCAAGGTGGCTTATGTTTGAGAAGGTCCCGGAGCATCCACAGGAGTGTAGAATCCAAGTGTCGTCCACCAGGATCCCATATAAGTCGAACCACACCAAATAGCATGATTCGCTTCAGTTTACCGGACCTCAGCGGTTCGATCCTGCAATTGCTCCTCGGAGAATCAAGATTCCCCTTGGAGATATCATCCCAACAACGACAGACTTCAAGTGAGGGGGTATGACAATCCTCACCTGAAGGGGTTAAACAAGAAAAACAAAAACAAAAGCGAAAACAATTAGTATTTAAAGATTTGGATTTCCAGGATTTACCTACAATGATTTGTAGTTTGACATCCGTCTCTAAGAGAACATACTCGTGAGGCCCAAGAACAAATGAATTGATTCCCAATGGAAACCATGACACGGTTGGCGATGGCATTAGTGCAACAACTTCCCCTTCGCATGCATTCGCGGCATCTCCAAGTGTAGAAGTTCCTATAGAAACGACAACACAAGAAAATTGCTCACCAACATGTAAAGGATTTGTGGGTGCACATGATGGGGGTGGAGGCTCTTCGCATTCTGCATTTGATTCTGCCTCAGGTTCTCCTGCCAATTCCACAATCATGGACTTCAATGTTTCTCATTCCAATTGTTCCACATCAACATCTTCTGCAGATGCTGGGATTTCAAGCACCTCAAATGATGGTGGTGGTGGTGATGAGGGTGGTGTTGGTGGTGGTGTAGTGTGGTCGGGATAGATGGGGATGATGGTGGTGTAGAAGGCAATGGGTGGGTGGTAAGGTGGTGATGGTGGTGTAGATGGTCTAGGTGATGAGGGTGGCGGTGATGGAGGTGCTTGTGAGGTGGCTCGATCTCCTGACATCTGCATCAGATGCTCCAACCTGTCCATTGATTGGAGTAGTTCACATGGTTTCTGCAGTAGTTTATCGAACGAATTGTTTCAGCCAAAATTGGTGGAGATGGATGCACTCTGTGCTCTACTTGTTGAAAGAGCCTGATTACGTGTCCATCTATCTGACCTTTAAGTCGTGGAAACAATACCAGTCCGTAGATAGCGAGTGCTAACATAGTCATACCTTTATCTTCATCGATATGCTTTTCAGCCAAAGTTATCAAGAAATTGGCATTGAGAGCCTGGCTATTCATTTTCATATGCTTCGTCAGTTGGCTAGCACTCATTCCCATCAGTCGGGACAATACTCTTTGTGGTGATTTCATGGAATCAAAGCAGTACACTTTATTTTTTGGTAGACCCTCTCTATTCAACAATCTTGAATATTCTTCAATGGTAGGCACTAGATCAAACTGTTGAAATGTGAAACATCGATAGGCAGGGTCCCAGAACTGCATCATAGCCTTTAGCATTGCCGTATCAGGTGTGATAAAGAGTAGAAAGCTATATCCCCGTATCTTTTTATGAAGTCATCTTGTCTCCTCATTCTGGACCAAATATCTTTAAGTATTCTTGTATCAGTTTGATCAAAGTCACAGTTCTTCATTTGTGGAAGTTGGATGATCACTCCAATAGGCAGACAGTCACCTTTCTCTTTTTGCGTGCTTTCAGATAATTCTTTCACAAATCTTTTTTCTTCAACATGACTTCCACCAACTACATAATCTATTTCTTTATCCATTTCAGAACTTCTTGATAATGTTTCCTACAAGTTTGGACCATATATGCATATGTAATAGCGTTTAGTTAAAACAATACATACATGAGATAAGTATAAATCGTAGAGGTTTTTGGATACTTAAAGTATAGCTCTAAGCTTATGCAGAAATGTGAGGGTTAGTTCTAGACTGCTAGAAAGGCCCTCGAATTGTCTCTACTATCGCCAACACTTCGGCTAGTAGAGCCCCATCTTCCTCCACTCCTGTAATAAGGAGCAAGAAAAGAAGGTTCAATTCGAGCGAGAAGTATTCATGTGCTTACAAGGAAACCGATGGTTTCTCAAAGCGCCACTACTAACTTCCCTATCTATCCTACAAGGTATTAGCCCGAGTTGAGAGCTCGTGTACGATACAGTGTATGCAGGAATGAGCAGTTATATACACAATATTGAAACGTACAACATATCGTAATAACGGTCTAAGATCGATAAATACAAAAATATAACAACATAGATTAACATTGGCTTAACCCTCGAATCTCCCCAGTGGAGTCGCCACCAATCATTTTTTCATTTAATAAATGAAATAGCCGATAAGACGCCGATAAAAAATGGTCTGTGTAACCAAAGATTAGGTTCGAGGGTTGATTACGAGTAGGGAAGGTATTAGCACCCTACAACGTCCGTTCCATGAATGGTTACCTGTTAATCTATGTTATTATCAAATTTTATCTTATCGATCTTTTTATTCCAAGAGACATACATCCCTTTGAAGGGGCTACGGTTTATTGTGATTATTTATTTATCTTTTTTGTTGATCGAATTTTAATTTTAGGCCTCGAATGTATCAAGAAGAAATAATGCGATTGATATCTCAATCTTCTCTTGAATTATATATCGTGGACCCTTTTATTAAAATTCATATGATCTCGAAAGTTTAGGAAGATTTTATGTGATCAGTATCCCGATCCTCTCCTGAACTATAAATCATGAGGCGAAACGTTTATTTACTCGATAGAATTGTTAAAGAATTTTGGTGTATGACCTCGAAAGTTCTAGCTAGGATGAGTTTATTTGATCGGTATCCCGATCCTCTCCTGAGCTATATATCACAAGTCAAATTACCTTGTTTATTTAATATATATATACATAATAATAATAAATTTTTCAGTAATTAAATTTTTTAGGGAGGTCATTAGTACTTATAGCCTCGAAAGTATTAGGTGGACTTTATGCGACCGGTATCCCGATCATCCCCTAATATTTCCATCGTCATCCAAATGATTATGCAAAAAATGTTTTTTTCAGATTGGCTTGACAGGGGTTGCCCGCTCCTACGTATCCTCCGGTATAATGAGGAATTCAAAGCCACGTAGTTCTTAGCAAATGATTTGTGAAGTTAATATATTTATATATATTGTTTTTGTTTTGTTTTTATATTTTTTTTTTATATTTAAAACACACCAAAATAAGGCCTTGAGCCCAAAAAAATATACAATCCAAATAAACCTGGGTCAAATAATAATAAAAAGCAGCCCAAAGGAACAAAAATAAACTCCCATTTTCTTATTAATAATAATAATTAACAGTAGTAGAAGTGTAAAACACAAACACACATTCACGGATAAAGGAAATAGATAGGGGGTTCACAAATTAGGGTTATTAATTTGGTTTGAGAGAGTGTGGGTGAGAGAAAGAGAGTGACAGCCGCTTAGAGAGAGAGAGATCGCGGCCGCGCCGCCCAGAGAGAGAGAGGGGACTGTGGCTCCCAGCTACGGCCAGTCACGGCGGCGTCGTTGCGGGTGGAGTGAGAGAATGAGAGATACGGCTGCGATGGTGGACGGCGGCCGTGAAAGGAGCGCGAGTGAAAGGCAGCGGCCGCGAGGCCTATGGCTGCTGCGAGAACCGGAGAGCGAGCTCGGGGAAGGAGGAGCGGCGGCGACTACCGTTGCTGATACCCGATCGAAGAGGTTCGGGGTTGGAGGAACCATGGCAGAACTTGCTGCTACTGTCTCTGCCGCGACCGGAGGGAGGATGAAGGAAGATCAGGTGGAGAAGGCGGCCTCACTGCTACTGCTGCTACTGCTGGAGGCTGAGGGAGAAAACCGCCGCCACTACTGCTTCCGTTGATGCTGCCGGAGTTGAGACGCGACCGAGGAAGGAGGAGGGACGCTGATTGTCGCTGCCGTTGTTGCTACTTCTGCCAAGGGCGGAGGTAGGAGATGGCATCGCAGCCTCCTTGGTCGTCGTGGCTCAGATGCGGCTTCTGCGGCCGTTAATGGTGGTGCTCGCGGTTGCAATGGTGACAGTGAGGTCGGTTGATCCCCTGTTTTTATTTCATTCTTTTATTTCATTGGTTCTTCATTCTGATTTTTTTTTTATGGTGAAGATGTGTGGATGGAGGTGATGAAAATGGTGGTGATGTTTCTCATTACTACTTATTTGTTGCCCTTCTTTTTTTATTTTGGTTTTTGGTTTGACTTTTAAGTGATGAAAGTGTTGATGAAATTATTGGATAGAAGAAGAAGATAGGACGTTTTCTATTTTTTTTTTATTATCATCACTGTAAATTGTATTGGGTTGTATCTGGACTGAACATTTTGTTGGATATCTGCTGTGTTCAAATTGTATAAAGTGTATACAACATGCATTAAAAAGGAAAGGTTGCTGAAATTTTACCTCGTGGTGATGAAGTATTTGCTTGTTTGCTTAGAAAAATTTCACTGATAATTATTCTCTGGATGTATGTTTGCTAGTTTTGTGACTATATGAATGTGAAGAGGGTCTGGAAATTAGGAATTCTGGCTATGTAATAAGAGGGTGCTTCTGCCCAGATTAAACTTTGTTACCTCTATTTATTAACATTTCTTTTGAACGTTCAAACAACAATTAATCACATGATGATCAAACAAAATAAGCAAAGTGATGATAATCAAGACATGTTTTGTTATGTTTTAATGACAACAAAAAAACTTTTCAGAAAGTTCAATTCACGGATCATCGGCACCTAAAGTCATTTGTTTTCATGTTTTATGATTTTTTTTATTTAATTTTTTAAAAAAGCTAAGTGGATAGAACTGAGTAAAGAGGAGATGGGCTACTAAAAGGAAAAGAGAGAAGAGAAAAAATTAGTGCTGGGTCAAAAAGAATTTCTGATCCAAATCATAAAAAAATTTCTTTTTTTTTTTGGGCCCAAAACTCAATTCATTTTTGTTGTATTTTAGTAAAACAAATTACAATTAAATAAACAAAATAATAATAATAATAATAATAATAATAATAATAATAATAAAATAAGTTTAAAAATACGGACAAATTTGGGTATCAACAAACAAAATCAACACAGTTCTGATCTTTACTTTTTACCAGAAACTCCTTAAGTTTCTGTACCAGTTTCTTAACCATAACCAGAAACTCATTAAGTTTCTGAACCTCTTCGATAGCTTTCTGATTCTTCCTTTCTCCTTCTGAATATCCTCTCATAGCTTTCTCATGTGTATATTACAAAGATCATACATTATACAACCTAATACACATCTAATCCTATCATCTATGCTTCTATTACACTTATTACAAATGTTACAATTTCAATACATGAAGCATATACAACTTACATCAAAATGTAGTTTCTCTTACAAAGTAAGCTTTCTGAACCTATTACAATCATTTCACTATAGCTTCTCAATACTAACTCACTAAGTTACATGAGTTTTGTTATTATCAAAACCAAATGAGGAATTACATTAACAATCTCCCCCTTTTTGATAATAACAAAACTTATGTAATCTTTCAATGCTTTTTCAGATTTTTAAAACACAAACATAACATTGATGTTGAGTTTATAAAACAATTTTCCAAAATGTACTTTCAGAAACTCATATATGATTATATCAGAAATCATACAATCATCAGAAATTATGTTTCAGAAATTAAAAATAACATGCAGTATCTATCATACTACTTTCTAAACATCACATATATCATAAAGAATCATATGATCTAACATACATCCATATAATGACATATATCTCCCCCTACATGACATATTCATATCAGAAAATACATGTAGTGTTATCAGAAACTAATTTTTCAGTATTAGAAATGTATTAACTCCCCCTTTCTGAACTATCTTCCAGAAAGATTATATCTCCATCAATTATATCTAATCACTCTTCCAATATAAGAAGAAAGATTACATCTAATCATTCTCCCCCTTTTTGTCATAATAAAAAAGGTTTAAACAGATATAATGTTGAGTTTGTTTCTAAGAAATACAAATCTATCTTCTGATAGGGGTTTGGTAAAGATATCAGCCAAATTGTGTTCAGTTTCAACAAATTTCAGTTCAATATCACCTTTTAAAACATGATCTCTAATAAAGTGGTGTTTGATATCAATGTGTTTAGTTCTAGAATGCAACACTGGATTTTTAGCAATGCAAATAGCACTTGTACTATCACATAGCAAAGGCAAAGATTTGTACCTCAAGTGATAATCTTCTAATTGGTTTATGATCCACAACAGTTGTTTGCAGTTAGATGATGCAGCAACATACTCTGCTTCAGCAGTTGATAATGCAACAGTTTCTTGTTTATTGCATGACCAAGTTACCAATTTGTTTCCTAGAAGACAACATCCTCCAGTGGTACTCTTTCTTTCTAGTTTATCACCAGCAAAATCTGAATCTGTATAGCCTAAGACATCAAAAGTATCTCCTTTCTCATAGAAAAGACCAATATTAGAAGTACCTTTAAGATATCTAAAGATCCTTTTCACTAATCCCAAATAAGAAACTTTTGGTTTTGATTGAAATCTAGCACAATATCCTACACTAAACTTAATATCAGGTCTACTTGATGTTAAGTAAAGCAAAGAACCTATCATGCCTCTATACTCAGATTCATTTACACTTTCTTCATTGTCACAACGTCCTCGAGGGGTGCCGTGACTAAAAATAGAGAAAAAATTGAGTCGCCACCAATTTTAATTACGGAAAAATTGGAAAACCTTTATTTTGTGAAAACTGGTCTTTTTAGAGATTAGGGTTTGGGAGTCGAATTATTATTAGGGAAGGGTGAGAATTTAATTTCACTGCACCCCTAATAAATTATGCAAATCTATATTTATAATTTAATAACATTTAATTTCCCCTTTAAATCGAAATAAATGAAACTAAACACATAAAGAAGGAACAAAATGATTTTGAAATTTAATTTTGGGTTGACAGGTTGTAGCCTGCGCCGACGTATCCTCTGGTGCAATGAGGAACTCAAACTCATGTCGTTCTTGTAGAAAATGTTTGTGTGTTGTGTGTTTTTTTAGAAAATGTTAGGGACAGGGCGATGTGGCTCACACAAGTACACAAGTTGAAATTTCGAGGATGATTATCTCATACAACGAAATAAAAAAAAAGAAATGATTTTGTGAATTTTTTTATCTAATTTTAATTGAAAGGGAATAAATGGTATTTTATAAAAAAAGGAATTTGTTTATTTTAAAAAAGATATTTTTAGGATACATGGGGATATGATTCGCACGAGTATCCCGCAAATTTGAAATTCCGAGGATGATTATCTCTTATACAACGAAATAATAAATTGTTAAAGGATTTTGTAGGATTTGATTTTATTTAAAAATAAATAAATTGTTTGCTTTTTTTTTATTTTTTGCTATTTTAAGAAGCAAGACAGCGTCCCAAGATAAGAAAGAAAAAAAAATAGGACCAAAGCCCAAAAAAAAAAGAAGCAATAGCCGAAAAAAAAGAACGGAGGGCCCAATTCCCCCCTTACACCCTAATTCTCACGTTGGAGAAAGAAGGGTTTTGGACAGAGAGGAGAGAGCGGAAGAGCGGCCGCTGGTCTGAGGGCGCAGCCGTGGGTAGAGTCGCGGGAGCAAGGGAGGGCGGTGCGGCTCCGATGAAGAGCCACTCGCAGAATCCTCACCACGCGCAGAGGCGTTGACAGGAGCCCGCATCCGAAGCTGTCTGCGGCGGTGTACGGCGAGGCGAGGAGGGACGGTGTGAGGCGCTGCTGTGGGCAGCGGCGAGAGAGGGAAAGGAAGGTTGAGAGAGGAAGCAACCGCGGCAATGGTTTCTGCGTTGAACGGCGCCGGCGCGTCGAGTGAAGGGAAAGAGAAAGGGGGCCGCAGCCGCGACTGTCATGGCGGAGGCGGCATCGGGAATGTCACGGATGCGCCTCGCGGTGGGGGTTACTGCTGCTGCTCGACGGAGGAGGGCGCGGGGTGGTGTGTCGTGGCTGCGAGCCGTCTCGCCGCCGCCTGCTGTTGCTCGCTTCTTTGTTGTTGCTGCTATTTTGTTGTCGTGGCTGCTGCTGTTGGACGGTGGTGATGATCTGGCGGCGACGGAGGGAGGTGGCGGCAGTACTGTCGCGGTCCTTTGCTATTGCCACTGTCGAAGAAGCTAGGACGTAAGGTGCCTGTGATGAAAGCAGGCGCGAGGCTCCTGCACCTGGACGTTGTTGATGCGGCTATGGTGCCACCGTGGAAATATGTTGTTGCGGCTGGAAAGAGGGGGAGTTATTGTTGCTGATGATGGTTAGGTGATGATGAGGAGCTCTAATGGTGAGCACTGTGATGTGGTGTGCCTGTGATGATGTGAGAGTGGTGGTGAGCACTATGGTGGTGTGCCCGTGATGATGATATCTACTGTCTTGCTGTCCTCCCTCTGTTCTTATTGTTTGTTGATTTATATTAGTTGATTAGGTTGAAAAGAAATTAATGTAATGGATTTGTGTTTAATGTTAATTGATTTTGATTTGTTTGAGATTGATTGAATTTTCTGATTATGCCTGATTTGAGTTAATTCATTATGTTGATTGTGTTTGTGATTATGTGATTTAATGTGATTGTGAATATGTTTGATGCAATGATTCTATATTTTATATTTTTTTTTCATTTTTTCTATTTTTAAATAAAAATTCGGACAAAATACGGTGTTTACATTCATTTTCATCATGTTCAAGAGATTGTGAGGGGTGAATAGGTGTAGTCATAGGTTTATAATCTAGCATATTATATTTCTTTAACAGTTCATTACAATATTTAGATTGATGAATGAATATACCATTTACTAGTTGCTGAATTTGAAGTCTCAAGAAGAATCTAAGTTCTCCTATCATGCTCATTTCAAATTCCTGATTCATCAACTTAGAGAAATACTCACAAAGACTTGTGTTAGTAGAACCAAAAATGATATCATCCACATAAATCTGTACAATCAACAAATGCTTTTCTTTATGCAATGTGAAAAGAGTATTATCAACTAGTCCTCTTCTGAATCCATTTTTCATCAGAAAGGAGCTTAACCTTTCATACCAAGCTCTAGGAGCTTGTTTCAAACCATATAAAGCTTTTGTCAACTTGTAAACATAATTTTGATATTTTTTATTTTCAAAACCTGGAGATTGGTTAACATACACTTCTTCAGAAATATAATCATTTAGAAAAGCTGATTTCACATCCATTTGATACAAAATGAATGTTTTATAACAAGCAAAAGATAGTAGAATTCTGATAGCTTCTATCCTAGCAACAGGAGCATAAGTTTCATCATAATCAATACCTTCTTGCTGTGTATATCCCTGAGCCACTAATCTAGCCTTGTTTCTCACTACTTCACCATGTTGATCTAGTTTGTTTCTGAATATCCATCTAGTGTTTATCACTGTTTTTCCTTTAGGTTTCTCAACTAAAAACCAAACTTTATTTTTTCTCAAACTGATCTAGTTCCTCTCTCATAGCATCTAACCAGTTTTTATCCTTTAAGACATCAAAAACAGAATCAGGTTCAACTAGAGATACAAAAGCATAATTTGAATTTAGTGATCTCCTAGTTCTAACACCATGTGAAGTTTCACCAATTATGAGATTTTGATCAAGGGATTTCATTTCATTTTTACCTCTGGATATATTTTCAGAAGAAATAACATGATTGATTTGAGATGAGAAATCATTTACTTGGTTTGAAGTTACCATATGATCTTAAAAAATACAGGTTTCTAAACTTTGATTCTGAGTGGTTTCT
This sequence comes from Aeschynomene evenia, assembly GCA_013621005.1. Lineage (NCBI taxonomy): Eukaryota > Viridiplantae > Streptophyta > Magnoliopsida > Fabales > Fabaceae > Aeschynomene > Aeschynomene evenia. Next base: position 17,687,542 of record CM024267.1, on the reverse strand, counting down.
GAACTAGCATTCTGATCCGATTCAGAACTAGGTTTCTGAGTAGTTTCAGAATTCTGATTCTGAATATCCATTGAGCTTGTTAAGTTGATGTTCATCTCCTCAAATTCTCTTTCTCTATCATCAGAATTCATCTCAGCATTATTTCCTTCAGAATCTGCAAAATCTCTAGAGAATTATTTGAAAGTTATATGTATGGACTCTTCCAGAGTAAGTGTCCTTTTGTTATAAACTCTAAACGCTTTAGAATTCAAAGAATATCCTAAGAAAATAGCATTATCAGATCTGACTTCAAACTTATCAAGATTATCTCTAGTATTCAGTATATAGAAATCACAACCAAATACATGAAAATATGAAACAGTAGGTTTCTTATTAAACCACAACTCATATGGAGTTTTCTTAAGCAATGGTCTAATTAATACTCTATTCTGAACATAACAAGCAGTATTAACAGCTTCAGCCCAGAAGTATTTTGCTACTTTTCTTTCCAACATCATGGTCCTAGTCATCTCTTGTATACTTCTATTTTTCCTTTCTACAACTCCATTCTGTTGGGGAGTTCTAGGATTAGAAAAAGTATGGAATATACCAAATTCCTCACAAAGGTTTCTGAACAAATAATTTACAAATTCTCCTCCATTATCACTTTTAATGGTTCAAACTTTGTAACCTTTTTCATTCTGAATCCTTTTGAGAAACAATCTGAATTTTTCAAATGTTTCATCTTTAGATCTTAGAAAGAAAATCCAGCAAAATCTAGGGTAGTCATCAACAATTACAACACATATTTCTTTCCTCCTAGACTAGTTGCTCTAGATTGACCAAAAAGATCCATGTGCAATAGCTCTAGAGGCCTTTTAGTAGCAACATCAGAAATGTGTTTGAATGAGGTTTTAACTTGTTTTCCTCTTTCACACTCATCACAAGTTTTATCTTTGGTGTAGAGAATTTTAGGCAATCCTCTTACAAGATCTTTGGTAGAGATTTCATAAACCAATCTCATATTGATTAGCCTAGCTTTCTGTGCCACAACCATTTATCATCAACAAAAGACAATAAACAATTCAGATTCTGAGAATCCAAATCATCTAGATACAAAACATATGTGTTGTCAATCCTATGTGCTGTAAACTTGACCTTGTTATTTACAGGATCAAACACTTGAACCTTAAACTTATCAAAAAGAACATTCAAATTAAGATCACAGAACTGACTTACACTCAACAGATTGTGTGTGAGCCTATCTACCAACAATACATTGCTAATAAAATGTTTGGATATCTTACCAACATCACCAATACCTTTTACTTGTGCACATGTACCATCAGCAAATCTAACTTGTCCTTTGTTCTTGTGTTTAAGTTGAATGAAGCACTCTCTCTGTCCAGTCATGTGTATGGAACATCCTGAGTCCACATACCATCTTTTCTGATCCATGGTTTTGGTTTTTAAGCATTTCTGCAAGTAATTTCAAATGATTTTTAGGTATCCAAAGTTGATTAGATCCTTTGATGTTAGTTTCCTTTGGATTTCTGATATCTGAATCATACTTTCCTTTGGATTTATAGAACCAACAATCATCAGAAATATGATTAGTTTTAGAGCAGTAAAAACATTTTGCCTTTCTGAATGTTTTCTTAAAAGACTTTTTATGTTTTCCAAATCTGCTTTCTGGAACAAAACCAATCCAATTTTTATCAAAATAAGCTGTTTGTGATCCTAAAATCATTTCGAGATTTTTAGTACCATTAACAAACTTTTCCAAATCCTTTCTCAAAAGAATATTGGTTTTCAAAAGATCAGCACACTTATCATAAATTTCTTTGGTTTCTGAATGCTCTTCAGAATCTGTTTCACTTTCTGAACTTGATGTTTCAGAAATAGTAACAGTTTCTGGTGTTTCTTTAGACTTCTTAAGAATGCTAATATCATTTTCCAAATCAATCAACCTGACAACCCTGTCGATGTAGAGCCGAGCATACTGTGTAGCCGTAAACGTAGTCTTCACCGGAATGAAGTGAGTTGACTTCGTGAGCCTGTCCACTATAACCCAGATAGCGTCGAAGCCCCTCAATACCCGTGGCAAACCCGTGACAAAGTCCATAGCTATCCTCTCTCACTTCCACTCTGGCAGTGGAAGGTCCTGAAGCATCCCCGCCGGTCGCTGATGTTCAGCCTTGACCTGCTGACACACCAAACACCGGGTCACGAACGCACCTACATCCTTCTTCAAGTTGTGCCACCAATACAACGGCTTGAGGTCATTGTACATCTTAGTCGATCCTGGGTGAACCGAATAAGGTGTACAATGAGCCTCTCTCAATATAGTCTCTTGTAGGACCCCGACCTCTGGCACGCATAACCTATCCCCAATCCTGAGCACCCCATCTGCATCCACTGAGAAGTCTGAACACTCCCCTTTCTGAACCCTCTCTCTGAGCTCTACCAACTTCGGATCCTCTGACTGACGCTGCTTCACCAGCTCTGCAAACGTCGACCTAATACTGGTATGGGCTAAGAGCGCCCCCGATCCGTCAACCTCAAACCAAACACCCTCAGACTCCAACCTCTGGATCTCTCCTGCCATGGGTCTCCTCTCTGGTGCAACATGGGCTAAACTACCCTGCGATCTCCGCTCCTCCACCACAGGATTTCTACTCAAGGCATCCACCACCACGTTCGCCTTCCCTGGGTGATACTTGGTCGAACAATCATAATCGCTAAGAAGCTCCAACCACCGTCTGTGTCTCAGATTCAGGTCGTTCTGCTCGAAGATGTACTTCAGACTCTTGTGATCCGTGAAGATCTCACATGTGTCCCCATACAGGTAGTGTGTAACACCCTACTAGAAAGCCCTTAATGCTTAAGTCATTTTAGGCCATTTCATAAGGGTTACCTCCTGTTATCATGTTTTATCTTTATATTTAAAATATAATACGCGGAAAATAAGCGGGAGTAAATTTTCAAAAATCATTTGCGGTATAGAAAATAAGGGTCTGGCGCATAAATACAACGATAATAATAAGCTATACAAACATCTACGAAAATACTACATCATATAAATAACTCCCATCAAGTAACAAACATGAAATAAATACTAGGTCTCACCCCATAAGCCAAAAACTGTGACCTATGAGATTCCACCATAAATATGAGTAAATAAATAGCTGCCGGCTAACAAAGGTCCGGACTCAGAAAACATAATAAATAAATAAACGTAGCAGAAGCATAAAAGTCATAACATCTGATAAGGAAATAAAACATGTCTCTGATATCTAGGGAACTATATCATAAACTAAGTCTGCACGGGCTCTTCGTGTGCTCCGACATCCTGCTCTGTCTGCTCCTCTAAAAGGTGGGAAAAACATAGGGTGAGCACTGGGAAGTGACTCAGTCGAGGAAGCCGCCCCGGGTTTAATTATAAAATAAGTGAAGCATGAACGAGTTCAATTCGGATATAAGTTGAAAATCAATCTTTCCCCGGAACGTCTTACCTAAGTGCATCTTGTCCATTTTATTAATTCATATAACATATCATAATTAAAGGCCCGTGTGTAGTGTACTATGTGCTTCTATCACAATAAGGGAAAATATAACATAACAGAACATTTATACGAACTTTCTTTCAGAGCATCTTATCATTAATTTTTACTTTGAAGCTGTCAGACATGGCAAAGCCTCCCTCCCATCCTTACTCCTACAATCTAGCCCCTAGGTATGAGCTCATCCTAAAACATACGGGGAAGAGGGGGTACAGTTCACCTTCCTCAAGTGAAGGAGTTGCAGCCGAGGATGCCACCCCTCCCTACAACACTCATCACAAGCTGAAGGCTACAGGGTATTTTACTCTTTCAGAGTTTCAGAGATCTTTCAGAACGTCTTTTAATTATCAGAAATCTTTCAGAGTTAACAGAGATCTTTCAGAGCACCAGAATATCTTTCAGAACATCTTTTAACTTTTACCGAGTGACAGAGTTAATTCATTCAGATCATTTCATCATAATATATATCATATACTCACATAAACAATTTAACGCATCATAAAAGCAATACATATACTCAATATAACATATATATCTCATACAATAATTATATATACATCATAGCAATTAAACATACATATAAACGTACTTTATAGCTCATATAATCATATATAAATCATGCATAAATCATATATAACATTTATACAAGTCGTAGAACGCATTAGGGTACATAAAAGGGTAAAAACATGTCAATTTATACTCTTTAACATCATGGAATAAACATAGCACATTCACTTACTTACTCTGACATCATGGAGAATAAACAAATACAACTCTTTATCAAATAAACATGATATACAACTACTTATAAATATTATTCTCAATGCTTCTATACCTTTCATGTCATATGATCTCGTTTATTTTATTATTATTTCATACTTATACTTTATTCTAGTTTTACTTGTACTTTATACTCTACCCTTAAGTATCTTGTAAACTCTTATATTTTATTCATCACCAATCTTGTCTTCTATACTATTATCATTATATATCATATATTATACATGTTGTTGTTCTTACTGTATTATTCTTTTATTATTATTATTAGGGTTAATATTTTATTATTATCTTCCCTATTAATATTACTATCATTATCATATTATTATTATTATTTCTACCTGTTATCTACCTATTATTAACTAATATACATGCTAATAGGTATAAGTTTATGTAATAATAATATGTAATAGAAATATACATATACAAATAAACTGTCTTTTTATTTATTTATTTATATATATATATATATATATATACTCACGCTGCAAAGAAAACCAAACTCAAGAATGCCTGGGGAATGCGCTATACCATACGCATATATATATATATATATATATATATATATATATATATATATATATATGCGCTATATCTACGTTGTAACAGTAACAATAACAATAACAATAATAATAATAATAATAATAATAATAATAATAATAATAATAATAAGAAAGGCACAAAAATTCCTAATGGGAAAAACGACTATCACATTAATCTCATAAATCATCATCAATATGCATGAAAATAGAATGCCTAATCCTACCTCTTGAAGACAATTTCGAAATATGCAAAGAGAAACCCTTTCCCGACGTTGCTCTCGTTGGAAACCTCTCTCTCTAGCCCCACGAACGGTCCGGTGATGCCGGAGACTCTAAACGGAGAAACGGAATCGGTAAAAAGGTCCGGCTTGATGAGAGGATTAAGAATATGAGTTTATTTTCTGGATTGGGTAAGGTTTGATAGGTGTTTCGTGGTTTGGAGTATCAATGGCTTAGGGAGCTCTTGAGAGAAAGATGACTATGGCGGCTCAGAAGAAGGAGGAGAGTGTTTTTCTCAATTGGAGAGGGTTACTAGTGTTTATATAGGGAGTGACTAGGTCAAGAGTCATTGTGGGGCCCACCGTCACTTAGTTTACTAAAACACTCCAAATCCCCCCAAATAATACTATAATGCTCATATAATTTTTCTAATATTTAAATATAAATTAAAAAATACACACATAGGCACATAAAATAAAATAAAATAAAATAAAATAAAATAAATAATAATATATAACACTAATATTATCTAATAACATCATGTAACTCATATAAATATTTTATATCATCATTCCTAACCATATGCATCATCTAAATACCAATTAAAACTCATATATGCATCCAACATACTTTCCCACACACAATGAACACTCACATAAATACACAAAATTATCATGACATATAATTTACACACGTAATTCACATAGCATAGAATGAACACATATATACACACTTAAATCACGTCACACATAAGGGTTTGACTAGAAGAAACTTATCCACCCAAACCGAATTAAATCCTAACCAAGGTCAATTACCCTTAATCTCACTTAATTAGGACTTAATAAAAGTCGGGGTGTTACATAGTGCCTCCAAGACTTCAAGGCGAAGATCACTGCTGCCAACTCTAGATCATGTGTGAGGTAGTTCTGCTCATGCTTCCGTAGCTGCCTGGACGCATAAGCAATCACCTGTCCCATCTGCATAAGCACACATCCCAGACCAACCCTAGATGCATCGCAGAACACCGAGAAACCACCACTACCCGACGACTGAACCAAAATCGGTGTTGTAGTCAAACTGTCCTTCAATCTCTGAAAGCTCTGCCCGCACTTCTCTGTCCATAAAAACTTCGCACCCTTGTGCGTTAGGGCAGTCAACGGTGCTGCTACCGTCGAGAAACCCTTCACGAACCTGCGGTAGTAACCTGCTAGCCCCAAGAAACTCCGAATCTCGGCTGCTGACGTCAGCCGCGCCCACTGACGTACCGCCTCAACCTTCTTCGGGTCCACCGTGATACCCTCACTCGTTACCACGTGTCCCAAGAAGGCCACTCTGTCCAACTAGAACTCACACTTCGAGAGCTTAGCATACAACTGGTGCTCTCTCAGTGTCTGTAACACCGTCCTCAAATGCTCCTCATGCTCCTCCCTACTCTTACTGTACACCAAGATGTCATCAATGAACACGATTACAAAACGATCCAAGAATGGCTTGAACACTCTGTTCATCAAGTCCATGAAAGCAGCTTGGGCATTCATCAACCCGAAAGACATCACTAAGAACTCAAAGTGTCCATAGCGGGTCCGAAACGCCGTCTTGGGTACATCCCCATCCCTGATCTTCAGCTGGTGATATCCCGACCTCAAATCTATCTTCGAGAAGCACACTGTTCACTGCAGCTGATCGAACAGATCATCAATCCTCGGCAACGGGTACTTGTTCTTCACTGTAACCTTGTTCAGCTGCCTGTAGTCGATGCACATCCTCATAGACACGTCCTTCTTCTTCACGAAAAGTACCGGCGCTCCCCACGGTGATGAACTCGGTCTAATGAACCCTTTATCCAACAACTCCTGTAGCTGACTCTGAAGCTCCCTAAGCTCTGCCGGTGCCATACGATACGGGGGTATAGAAATGGGCCTCACTCCTGGCTCCAGGTCTATACCGAACTCCACCTCTCTGACCGGAGGTTTCCCGGGTAGATCCTCCGGAAACACATCCATAAACTCCCGCACTACTGCTATGTCACTGCCACTACTCTGCCCACTGATGTATCACTCACTACTGCCAGATAGCCACTGCACCCCTCGCTCAACAGCCGTAGAGCACTCATAGAAGATATCAGACGATCCACCGGTGTACAGCTACTACTCTGGAACTCTACTGGCTCTCGCTCTGGGACCCGAAAAGTCACCGTCTTCCCACGACAATCCACCTCCGAATACTGTGCTGCTAACCAATCCATACCCAAAATCACATCAAACTCTGCCATCTCAAGAACCATCAGATTCGCCTCTGCATGAAACTCCCCGACCTGAACTGGACATGATCTGAGAACTCGGTCTACATCTAACGATCCCCCTCCCGGTGTGCTAACCCGGAAAGGTAACTCAAGGGCGGAAGGACCCTCACTGAACCTCAAAGCGAAGAACACAGATATGAAGGAATGCGTTGCCCCGGGATCGAACAACGCTAAGGCCTCAAAACCCCTAACTAATATGATACCTGTAAGAATGGCATTGGATGCGTGGGCATCCTGTCTGGTGATAGCAAAAAGACGGGGCTGTCCTCCGGAGCCTGAACCTCTGCCTCATGACACTCTACTGTCTGTCCTGCCACCACCCCCGCCTTTGCCGGCGGATGTAAAAGAATGAGCATGACCTTGAGATGGCTGCCCTGCTGGAAAGGCTGTTTGAACGGAACCCACACTAGGAGTCGGTTGTCTAACCGGGCAATCCTTTTACCTGTGGCCCTCCTGGCCGCAACTATAGCATCCTCTGGTCCCCATGCGGCAAACTCCAGAGTGAAGCTTGCCGCACGTCTGGCACTGCGGGTGGGAGGAAACAGATCCCCCCTGTTGGGACGAAGCCGAGGGCTGGCTAACTCTGTTCTGACTCTGGCCTTGTGAAGCTGTGGGGCGAACCGGAGAGGGTGCTGAAGAGATGGCCCTGCCTGGCTGGAACCCCGAAGACTGATGCCGCTGCTGACTGCTGGTGGGAGCTGCTGCACCTGAATATGAACCATTGTGCCTCGCCTTCTTCTCTCCTCTTGCCTGTGCATCCAAAGTCTTCGTCTCGCACGAAATGGCAGCATTAAATGTCTCATCGTAACTCTCTGACGTCTCGTAGCACGTCAAAGCAAACCTGTACTGGGTGGGGAGTCCCTGAAGAAAACGCTTCACCTTCTCGTTCGGGGTCATGGGGAGCTGAGTGACCCCGGCGAGTCGAGTGAACTCGGCCTCATACTCCGTGACCGTCATCTCTCTGGTCATCCTCAGGTCCAAGAAAGTCTACAGTGCTCGGTCCCTCAGGCTGGCGGGAATGAACCTATCTCTGAACGCTCGGGAGAACTCCTCCCAAGTCAGTCACGGAGCATTCGGACCTCTGCTATCCCGTAAGGATCGGTACCAAGTATCTGCTATCCCTCCTAGCTATTGTCCAGCCAACTCTGCAGTGAGCTCCGACGGTATGCGAAGAATCTCGGCCATTTTCTGAATCCAGCCAAGAAAAGCCGTCGACTCTATATCTCCTTGTACGCCAGAGAAGTGCGGAAGGTTTGACCGGCTGAAACGGTCGATCAGCTGGTCCTCCGTCACTCTCGGGGTCTGCTGTGTTGTGGCTGCCTGATGTGCTTATGAGGCCACTATCTCTGCTAACGCGGCGACTGTGTCACGCAAGCTCTTACGTCCGGAACCGGAGGAAGTGCAACGTCGAAAAGGAGGCATGATCCTGGCGAGGTTAAACCATAAGACATATAAGGAAAGAGATTTCAAAGGAGACGCTGACTACTACTGAACTTAACTGATTTTACTTTCTATGAACCTTTCGTGGCACTACATTCCATGGCCATGGGTGCACTTCCATTAACATGGTTGCCATGACACTTAAGGTTCCTAGCTCCAGACTCTAGGGGGAAACCTATGGCTCTGATACCAACTGTAACACCCCGCTACTTAGGGGTGTTCGTGCGAAGGGCACTATCCCAACGAACACGCTAAACATATACATAAGCTCTTAAATAAACTGATTTAACTGAAAATAACTGTTTAACTGATAACTGTAAATAACTGATATAACTGGTATAACTGGAATAACCGTTTAACTGCTGAGAATACTGAAACGTAAATGAAAAGGTAACCTCCCTCTAAAGTCTGGAGCAAACTATTACAATAGAAACTGAAATGTCTTATAAAACTATTAACTGGAATAAATATAAAACAAAATCTTAAGACTCCACGATCGAAGCGGAGCTCACCCAAGATAACAGCTGAACGACCTCTAGTGGACCAACGGCTCCTCGTCGGCTGCGGGATCATACTCTGAAATATAGTTGATGAGGGGTGAGTCATCGACTCTGTGATGGGGAATATGCATGCAATGCAACATTCATAACACATATATCACAAACTAGCATGTTATCAACCATACAATCAATATCCTGTCGAGCTATCACACTAAAGCCTGCATACCAAGCCCCTTTACTGTATACTCTATCTGTAATCTGTCACCCAGCGCTCAGTATGGGCAAAATCAAATCTGACTCAGCGTGCGGCATGAGTTTTACTCATGACTGAACCTCGTGGGGCATATCTGTATCTGTAACCAAGCCGTCTGATAACCGGGATCGGAACGTACTTGGTGGGCTCGGGCGACTTACCACTAATTATTAAACCATACTAAGATACCGGGACTGACCACCGGCCATAGCGTCTGACGTATACTAATAAGAGGCGGCGTAACTACTCTAGACAGTTAGCACCTAACTCACTCAAGCAATCATACATGTCATGAATTATATTCATAATCTGTTTATCTGTCTTAATCACATGTTATATTATAAACCAATAAACAGCCAACCAATCAACAATTCATATACACAGCATAAAAACGTAAGTCTCTTCTAATCTACTCTAACCACCTAACATGTTACTACTGCTACTACTACTCTACTACAAACACATGCAAAATAACTTTATTATTATCTTTCCTAATTATCTAGTTATCAAACATAAATATATATTCATAAATGCTAAACTACATGCAAGACCTCCACTCACCTGGATACTCCTGACACTAAGAAGCACCGTCAGCTCCGGCTCCAGCCAGCGGCACTGCGTTCACACCTGAAGTGCAAAAAGGACCCATTAGGACCCCTGAAGAAGAGAAAACAAAACTTGAACTACTGCTGCGGATCATGCCATCGATAGCGAGGTACTGCCTCTCGCTAGCGAAAGGTCAGTCGCAAGCAAGCTCCTCCTGCTCGCTGGCAACCATCACGCAGAAAAGGGCAAAAATGACTTTATACTCACCGTCGGGAATTTGCTCTAGCAGAGTATCCCCAAGACGTCGAAACCTCACTCCGACAGAATTCCTTTACTGAAAAAGAACGTCCAAAAGCACTGCTCTTGAAAAAGGCGGGAGAATGAGGTGTAAAGAAAAGAACTACACTACTACTCATATATATAGGTGAGGGGGAACAGGCTGACATCATGTTGCGTCCGATGTGGGACTTCGGACCGGTCGCTAGCGACTAGAATACGCTTGCTAGCGACAAGCTCTTCGCTAGCGGGCACTGGTTGCTCGCTAGCTAGCGCCTTCTGACAGCAACGCTGTGACGTTCGTTCTGTACGATGTGGGACTAGGTCCCATCGCCAACGACTCACAGGTGGTTGCTGGCGACCAACTACTCGCTAGCGGAAGCTGACTGCTCGCTAGCGAGTCCCCTCTGACAGCAACTTGCTGACGTGTTCTAAAGAGAGTCCTTCCTAACGGATACTATGATACGGGGTATCACATAGCTTCAGAAATAGCAGTTACTTTAGGTAACCATCTTGCAGGTAAGCTTCTCAAGACTTTTCTTACAATTTCAGAATTAGGCATGTCATGGTTGAGATCTCTTAATTGATTTATGATACTAAGAAACCTAGTGATCATGCTATCTATAGACTCATTCTCATCCATTTTAAATTGCTCATACTTAGATCTTAGCATATCTATCTTAGTTTCTTTTACTCCATCAGTGCCATCATGTAATAGACCTAATCTATCCCAGATTTCCTTTACAGAACTACAACTTATGATTTTATCATACTCACACAAATAAGTAGATACTTAGCTTTGGAGTTAAGTCTGACCATCTCATTGTGTTCCCTTGTCCATTCTGATTTAGGAATAACCTTTGTTTCAATTGAACCATCTAGCAGTACTCTTGATGTTTCTGGAATTTGATCTCCATTCTGAATTCTATCCCATAACTCTAGACTATTGTACTCAATGAATAGTTGCACCTTGTCTCTCCAATAGGCATATACAGTTCCATTAAAGAGTGGAGGTCTATTTATCGACTGTCCTTCAGAAACTTGAAAGTTTGCTTGATTTGACATAGCTTGTTCCTTGGATCTTTAACTAAGTTCTTGTTAGAGAACCTTCTTGAATATAAATGAGCAAAAACCGGAGCTCTGGATACCAATTGATGATGTGAGGTATCTCTTGAGAAACACCTCCAAGCTATGATCTCACAACCCAAGAGGGGGGTGAATTGGTTCTGTGTACTTTTGCAAATTCCTTGCTTTCTAATTTCAACACTTCTGCAAATCTCAAAGATTGATCAAGTCTTTGACACTTGTCAAGAATTAGTCAAAATACAAAAAATCAATAAGCTACTTGTGATATCAGAATTATTTATCAAAGATATGACATACACAGAAATCAATATGTCAATGACAATGATCTAGTTTGCATAGCGGTTTATACAATCACAAATATAACACAACACTTTAATCTCAAGCTTTCTGAACAAACAAATGCAAATATATCAGAAATAAACTTTCAGAAATCTACACTTTCTGAACCCACTTTCTGATCTTGCTTTCTGAACTTCCTTCAGAAATCGTTACAAAACTTGTTTCAGAATCAATATGATTCTGAACAATTATATCACATCAGAATTAATAATCAATTCTTAATACAACAACAATATGATATATCTCTTAAATGCAATCAGAAATCTAAACAACAATCACACAGAAAACAAAATTAGTTTCTTAAGAATGTGTTCTTGAGAAAACTAGTTACAGATTTCAAATCTCTAATGTTTCTTTCTGTAATTTGTTCTTGAAGTTGTTTATTTCATATTTCAATTACCCAAATAACAAATATCATATATTAGAAAGTTTAACACAAAAAGATTCCTTTAACTTTAGTTTCTTTAACTTTCAAATTGTTGTTTCAAGTTTTGTTCTTAAGACCTTTACCAGAAATCAAAACAATCAGTTTAAATGCACAGTTTCTTATGAATCAAAACAATTAATGCATGCAAGATAAGGTAAGAAATATAGACCCAATTTTATACTGGTTCGGCCAATGTGAGCCTACATCCAGTTCTTCAATCTTTCAATGATTGAGTTCCACTAGAAATGCATCAGAAAACACAAGTTACAATAAACCAGATATATTTTGCAACCTTCTCAGGTTCGACACTTCAGAAACTCCTTTTCTAAAGATTTCACTCCCTAGAAATCCCCTCTAGGAAGATTTTCCTTCCTTGATATCCTCTCAAGGACTTTTCAGTAACCTTGTTTCTGATCACCCTTTCTATGAACCAATTTTTGAGAAATTGAATCTACTTTTTCAGTTTAATATTCTTCCTTATATTGCAAGCCTCAAACTCATTAAGTTTGATCAATTTCTGAATTCTTCTTCTTCAGAAATTCCTTCTCTTCCTCTGATGCACAATCTTGAATCAGAACATTATTCTGATCTCAACTTTCTTGAGCTTTCTTTTCTCTCTTCCTTTTCTATTTTAGCTCTTAGCTCTTTTCTTGCTTTCTCAATGTATATGAGTTCCTCTCAGATTTTTCTCTCTCTTAAGCTCTTTCTCTTTTTTCCTCTCTGAATGATATGATTCAATACAATGCTTTCTCTTGTGTGTCATCTTAATACAACTCGGGACTCTTCTATTTATAGAGAGCTCTTTCAAATAAAATCACCTATAACAGTCATTAACGGCTATAATCTTGGCGGGAAAGACTAATGACATGGATAAGTTTTATTCATTTACATCTTTCAACTAACTTCCCTTTTCTATCACATGTGCAAATACCTATTTCTAATTACATACACATGCACTAAAATATCAGAACTAAATAATCAACAAAATCAACACAGTTCTGATCTTTACTTTTTACCAGAAACTCCTTAAGTTTCTGTACCAGTTTCTGAACCATAACTAGAAACTCATTAAGTTTCTGAACCATCTTCGATAGCTTTCTGATTCTTCCTTTCTCCTTCTGAATATCCTCTTATAGCTTTCTCATGTGTATATTACAAAATCATACATTATACCACCTAATACACATCTAATCCTATCATATATGCTTCTATTACACTTATTACAAATGTTACAATTTCAATACATGAAGCATATACAACTTACATCAAAATGTAGTTTCTCTTACAAAGAAGCTTCCTGAACCTATTACAATCATTTCACTATAGCTTCTCAATACTAACTCACAAAGTTACCTGAGTTTTGTTATTATCAAAACCAAATGAGGAATTACATTAACAGAACATTCATCACCATTAGACCACCATCATCTTCATCAACAATCATTTAGATAAAGAATAAAATCAAATCCAAACAAAAATAACCAAAACAACAAAAATCATCATCACCATCAACACCCTCACGAATAGAAAAAAAAATCAATCAATCAATCTATAAAGAAGCAAAATCTCAAACACTTTGTGTGCACACATCATATAAACTGGTCTTAATCAATTTGTTGGCAAAGATTACACCAAATATCAACAACTTGGTTGATAAACATAATATTTTTTTAATGGAATTAATGGAAAAAAGTGAGATATGCAAAAAAAAAAGTGTGTTAAATTAAAAAAATTCACACAGAGAAAGATATAATTTTTTTATTGTGCTTAGCAAAAAAGATATGATGTGTGGAACTAAAACTAAAAAGCAGAAGGAGGAGGAGGACATGGTAGATGAAGACAAATTTAAAGAATGGGAAAGAATTTAGAGAACTTGGTTAGAGAGAGAGTGATACATACCAGAGATGGAAGGAAGGGTACATTTGTTTCGAAAAGTGTGTACATTAGCTTCTGAAGGAAGCTTTTTAGTTTTAAAGTTTAAATTAAAGATGATATTTTAATAAGAAATGATGATAATGATTACACTTTGTCATCATTTTCGAGGCAAACTTTTGCGAGGAGAATACAAAGGAGTAGCTTCTCGCTTTTATATATCTAATAGATAATATATAATACTTTTTGTACACCCTAAATCTGCCATCATTAGCTATCCAATAAAAACTTTCATAAAAAAAAAACATAAATCTCTCACACATATATACATGTTCTCTCTCTCTTCGCTTTCTTATTCTTCTTTTACCTTTTCATCTTCTTCTTCTACCCTTCCATCTTCTTCTTTTTCTCTCCTCTTTTTTTCTTCTTCTTATATTTTTTTTCAGCCAACATGCTAACTCACACATTAGATCTTCATTCTTCTTATTTTTTTTCATCCTACCCAACAATCCATGAGGTTTATAATTTATTTTCTTCTTCTTCTTCTTTCTCTTCCTCTTTCTCTTTTTCTTTTTCTTCTTTTTCTTCCTATTCTTCTTCTTCTTCTTTATCATTTTTTATTTTATTCTTTTCGTATTTTTTTAATTTTTTTTATATTTTTTGTTTTTTTACCTCATTTTTGTTGATTTCTGTTCATCCCCATTTTGAGTATTTTTTTTAAAAAGTGATTTATTATCTTGAACATGATTTCTAATTGTTTACTTAATGAGTTTTTTTCAATTGTTGTGATATGTTTTTTCTGTTATTAGAATGTATTTTTTTATGTTTGATTGTTTTTTTGTTACAAGATTAATATTTTTTATGGATAAATGTTCTACCTTTAGAGGAAAAATAATACATTTTGTCCATTTTAATGATAAAGGTGTTAACTTTAGTGATAAAGGTGCTACCTTTAATGATAAAAGTTAAATGTTTAGAAAAAACAATTCATTTTGTGTTATTTATCATTTTTAGAATGCTTATAGTGATAAATGTTTTACCTTTTGGGATTTTATATTGTCTACAATGCATATGAAGTGTGATTTTTAGTTGTTGTTTAAGTGGGTTTTTTCATTATTTTAGATGAGGTTTTTGTGTTGTTTGATTGAGTTTTATTTTTTATTAGTTTGAGTTTTTTTAATGTTTAATTGTATTGTAGTGATTATTATATATGTTAACTTTTTTTATTGATAAAAATGTATTTTTAGAAAAGAATAATGAGTTTTGTCTATTTTAATAATGAATTGTGTTGTTTTAATGATAAATATGCTACCTTTATAAAAAAATAATATATTTTTGTGATGTTTTTTCATTTTTATCATGACTATACAGTGATAAAAGTGTTACATTTATGAATTTTTCATTGTTTACAGTACATATTGAGCATGTTTTTTAATTTATATTTAATGGATTTTTTCTATTATTTTTAATGAGTTTTTCTATTATTTTTAATGAGTTTTTCTATTATTTTGAACGTTTTGTGTTTTTATTTCACAATGCATTTTTTTTGCAATTTTCATTTTTGTCATGATTGGGTTCTTCAATCGGTTATTTTTCACCATCCAGTGGGTTATTTTTCAACATACAATAGATTATTTTTTCAACATACAATGAGTTCTTCAATGTGTTATTTTGGAACATACAATGAGTTATTTTTTATCATACTTTAGGTTTTTTATCCTATTACGAGTTCTTCTTTTTTTTGTTATTTCATTTTGCTAGTGTTATATGGGTTAATTTTTATCAGACAATGAGTTTTATTTTATCATGCAGTGGGTTATATTTCAACATATAATACGTTATTTTTTAAACATACCTTCTTCAATGGGTTATTTTGAATCATATAATGAGTTATTTTTATCATACAATTGGTTTTTATTTTTTTTCGTTATTTCATTTTACAAGTGTTATATGAGTTATTTTGTATCATTACAATGAATTATTTTTCACCATACAATAGTTCTTCTAGCCACACCTACAGTATTTTTTTAAAAAAATTATTGTAGGTGTGGTGTTCTTCAATGGATTTTTGATTTGAAAGAAAATGAGGGGAGGGGGAGTGAGAAGTGGAGAAAGTGAACGTAGCGAAGTAGATGAGGTTAGTGGGGTTAGTGGGTAGTGTGTGGGGTGGTGGGAAACTAGAGGAAAATAAAAACGCGTGTGGTGATGAGGTTGAGAGTAGTTCTCACATTGTTCTTTTTCAATAATAATTTGGGGCCTAACATGAAAAGTGGGTTGGTGGCAAGGAGTGGCTGATATATGTAACACCCTGATCTTTATTAAGTCCTAATTAAAGGAAATTAAGGGTAATGGACTTTAATTGGAACTTAATTGGATTCGAGTGAACATGTTTTCCATAGATTAAAGCATCTATGTTATGTGTTTTGATGTGTGTTCATGAATGTTTTGATGTTATGATAAGTTGCTATGTATGTGTGTATGTTATTGTATGAGTTAAGTAGTTTTAGAAGTGTTTTGGGGCGTTTTCCAGGCCCAGTAATCGATTACAGCTCCTTGGTAATCGATTACAGCAAGTCAAGTTCATTTTGGGTATTTTTCGGACCTGTAATTGATTATGGTAATCGATTACGGATTCGACGTAATCGATTACATAGCGCACAGAATGTGTTTTCGGATGTTTTAAGTGACGTGCGGGCCCACGATGACTCTTAAACCCTATTAGCTCAGTATATACCAAAGTAAACCCTAATTTCCACCTCATTCCATCAGAAAACTCTCTCTCATCATCCTAGAGCCTTCATAGCTTTCTTTCTCAAGAGCTCTCATAGCCATAGCCACTCCACACCAAGAAATTGAAGGTGTATTTGTGCACGAGAAGGGGGGTTGAATCGTGAAGGTTTTTAAAATTCGCTTCTGAAACTTTTCTAAGAAAGTTATTTGACTCAGAAAGAAGGTTTAAGAGTTCGCAGCGGAATGAGCTTTCTGAGAAGGTTAAGGTTCTGAGAACTTTAACTTTATGAGAAAGTTCCTTTCTGAGAAGTTTAAGAGAAGGTTTGGAATTTATTGTCTCTTAACCTGTTTCTAAGCTTAATTAGATTAATTACTTTGATTTAAGAACGGATTAAGGGTGTTGGTTAAGTTTCACGAAAATAAGAGTTTAAGGAAGAGAAGCTTAACACAAAGAAATTTTTATACTGGTTCGGTTTTAACTAACCTACTCCAGTCCTCAACCTTGAGTTGAGAGTTCTTTAGATATTCTTCTTATCGTGCCTTCTCAGACAACACTGCCTTTACCTCGTAAAGGACTTTCACCACTTCACAATCTTAAAATGGATTTTCCTTGCCTCCAACACTAAAGGACTTTTCTTGCCTTAACTTAATTAAGGACTTAACCTTGCCTCAAAATCGAGGACTTAATTGCCTTAAACACTTAAGGACTTGAACTTTGCCTCAAACAATAGAGGACTTGAAACTGCCTTCAAAACAACGAAGGACTTAGCGTTTTACGAGTGTAGTTTGATTTCGAAAATAACTACTAAGATTAAGATACAAACTTTGATTTCTCTTAGTAGACTTCTAGATTTAACTTACAAACGTAAGAATTTACACCAATACAAAGCTAGAAGATTTTTCGCAAAGCTTGAAGAGAAATTTAATTAAAAATTGTCTTTCTGAGAAAGTTCTAAGTTTTCGCAAATGATTTTCAATTCAACAGAGTTTTTGCACGTTTAATCAAGAGTTTTTGGCGCAAGAATTTCGTCATCAAACTCTGCAATTGAACTCATATATATAGGCATTAAAGAGCCGCGAAAATAGAAGCTTTCACTTTGCTGATGTGGCTGTGTCTGGCTCAGAACGGCTCCCTGCTACAATCAGCGCGAAATGAGGAACTTTTCTGACTTGTACAGTGCGCGTGTTCCCACTTCCTTGGCTTGTTGTAACAAGCTTTCTAAGAGTGTTTGCAGAATCCATTGAGTCTTGACACTTGGTTGCTTCTGAGTCCAACTTTCTGAGAGTTGTACGGACTTCTGAGGCGAACCTTCTGAGAAGGAACCTTTCTAAGAACCATCAGAAGCAAGGTCTTCTGAGACCCTTCTGAGGCGACAGTGTTCTTCTCTCAGAATGATACTTTCACCTTTTGCGTTTCTTGAGCATCCTTTCTGATGTATTTTACGCTATGATTTCCTCTTTTAATACACAAGGTTACTCGTTGTTTGCTTTGATCTTGCTCAAGGAGTTGCAAAATTTTACGCTTTCTGAGACACTTAGCACACATAATAGTAATCCCTTAAGTAAAATTTTATACTTATGGCTTACTTTGTTATCATTAAAACTTTCTAAATCTCTAAGAGAAATACTTCAATTTCTCTCAGAAGGGTTCTGGAGCTTACAATCTCCCCCTTTTTGATGATAACAACTTAAGTCTTAAGATAATAATTTTGCTTAAGTTCTGAAGTGTTTCTGATTAAGTTCACAACTTACTCAGAGGGCACTTTTGCTTTCTTAGAAATTAACTTAGCTTTCTGAGAGAAGGCTTTGTTATTTTCTTAGAAGACTTTGATAATCAACAGATAAATATGCAATGTATGACTACTGTTTTAGATTATCAGATATATAGCATGTATTTCTTGATGCTTAAGTATATGAATTTCAGAAATACCAAGCTACTAAAACATGAGATGCCAAAAACACAAATGATGTTTCACTAATTGTAGTGAGGTTACAAAAATTTTTTTGGCTCCCCCTTAATTTGTTATTCCCCCTTAGTTTGTTACTCCCCCTAAGTCCTAGCCTAGTGTTTATAAAGCCAAAATATTATCTATTTTTCTTCTCCCCCTTTGTTATATAAAAAAGGGTGGCTAAATGTAAACCACATCATAGACTTAGAACTACTACTTCCTGGCGATGAAGCGTAGAAGCCTGCATATCTCCATTAGTATTTCGACTTGTCCCGCGCCTGGAGGGCATTCTGAAGGTAGCTCAGCTGATGATGTAGAAGGCAGCTGTGAAAATGATGGTGGTGGAGGACGAGAAGCCTCAGCATCAAGTACGGCATCCACAATGTCCATCTTTTGATATTCAGGAATGACTTCGTCTTCTTCTTCAGCTTCTTCTTCCCTAGCGGTCACTTTAGTGCAAGGCTGCTCCTGAGTGTCTTCAAAATCTTGAACCAATTCCAAGGTAGCAGTTGCTTGACCTATTATTTCCGATGTCTGATCATCATTTGGGATGTTAAAGGCAGAAATCTGTTGATGAATCTCTTCAATTATCTTTTTCCTGCATGGATCGACCCGAAAAGGTTTGAAGATGCATATAGGGTGAGTTTAATTCCATTCTTCCGTTCTGAGAACAGAATTCACTTATGGAATCTGATATGGAGAGAGATGGACCAAGTTGATCGTAGAGGAGAGGAGGAATCTTAATCATATTGAAGTAACAGTCGTGAAATTCCTTGTGTGAGTTTTGTTTATATTGACTCTTTTCTGGAGAACACGCGGTTACAAATGTTTCTGAGACATGAGTGACCTCAATGTCTGTTTCTGAACTGAGTGAAACTTTGGTTTGCGTTAGAGCAGAAGTTTCTTTTTGTTCCTTCTTTTCTCCTTGACCGCGCTTGCATTTGCTCTCGTTTGTATTCGATTCTGTTTTTCGTTTTCTGATCAAGGAAAAATCAGAGGTTGTTTCCTCAGAACCTTCAGCAAGGATGATCGCCTTAGGGTCTTTCTGAGGAATCTTCTGAGACCTCTCAGAATCCATGCTTCCTTTTATCCTTGTAGGAGATGAATGAACATCTTTCTTCTTCTTCTGTTTTCCATCAGACGAGTTAGTTTCCTTATTCATGCTCTTGTTTCCACTGGAGGCTGCTTTTTGAGGATGAGGTTTAAGTTTGAGAGAGAGAGAAGAGGGGGATAAAAAGAGAGAGATGAGATGAAGAGAAAAAAAAATGACAGCGTTTTGGTGAATTTTGAGGGGCAAACATCTCGTCTAGAGCGAGACTTTGAGATTTTATAGAATAGAGAAAAAAAATAGCCGTTGCAGAATTTAATTCCAAGGTTACCGTTGGTAACTAATTTCTTGGAAGGCACCCATCTGAGAGAAGTGGTCCTTCTGAGAATATTGCCTTATGAGAAAATTTTCAGAAGACTTCCTTTCTGAGATATGGGTCTTCTAAAAGTTGATTTTCTCAGAAAGAGTTTTTCTTCAGTTCGCTCAGAAGCTTAGTTCTAATTTGTGTCTCAGATTCTAGACTTAGGTCTAAGGGGAGTTTCTAAGAAAATATTTTTCAGAATTTAAACACTTAGAAACGTCTTAGATTAAGAAGCCCTTTCAGAACATTAAAACGATCCTCGGGTAAAGGCTTTGTGAATATATCTGAGATTTGATCCTCAGTATTCACAAATTTGATTTCAACATCGCCTTTTTGCACATGATCCCGAATGAAATGATGTTTTATATCTATGTGCTTGGATCGTGAATGCTGAATAGGATTCTTGGCTAAGTTGATTGCGCTTGTGTTATCACAAAGGATGGGAATTTTTTCATACCTTAGTTGATAATCACGCAGTTGGTTCCTTATCCATAGCATCTGAATAGGATTCTTGGCTAAGTTGATTGCGCTTGTGTTATCACAAAGGATGGGAATTTTTTCATACCTTAGTTGATAATCACGCAGTTGGTTCCTTATCCATAGCATCTGAGCACAGCAATTTGTTGCTGACACATATTCGGCCTCAGCTGTTGATAGCGCAATCGTGTTCTGCTTCTTGCATGACCAAGTGATCAAGCACTTTCCAAAGAAGCAGCAGCATCCACTAGTGCTCCTTCGATCGATTCTGTCTCCAACATAGTCAGCATCACAGTATCCTACAACATCAGATGAGCAGCCTTTCTCGTACCATAGACCAAGATTAGTAGTTCCAATTAAATATCGTTGAATTCTCTTAACAGCAGTTAAGTGTGATTGCTTAGGCTTTGATTGAAATCTAGCACAGATTCCAACACTTAGTTGAATATCTGGTCTAGAAGCTGTGAGATAGAGAAGAGAGCCAATCATGCCACGATAATTGCTTTCTGAGACTTTCTCACCATCTTCATCCAGATCAATTACTTGCGATGGATGCATGGGAGTGCTCATAGGTTTGGCTTTATCCATTAGAAACTTCCTCAGAAGTTCTTTGGTATACTTCTCTTGATGTATAAAAGTCCCTTCTGACTCTTGCTTGATTTGCAATCCTAGGAAGAACTTAAGTTCTCCCATCATGCTCATCTCGAATTCACCTTGCATTAGCTTGGAGAATTCTTTGCATAGCCGTTCATTGGTTGCACCAAAATTTATGTCATCAACATAAATTTGGACAATCAAGAAGCCAGAGTCTTCTGAGAGGGTGAATAGTGTAGTGTCAACTTTCCCTCTTCAGAATCCGTTTTTAAGCAAAAAGGAACTCAATCTGTCGTACCAAGCTCTAGGAGCTTGTTTTAGACCGTACAAAGCTTTTGTGAGCTTAAATACGTGTTCTGGGAATGTATCATTCACAAAACCAGGAGGTTGTTTTACATAAACTTCCTCATAAAGGTATCCATTCAAGAAGGCAGATTTTACATCCATTTGATAGAGTTTGAAGCCTTTATGTGCAGCAAAAGCTAGCAGCATCCTAATAGCTTCCAATCTTGCGACTGGAGCAAAGGTTTCATCATAATATATTCCTTCTTGTTGATTGTACCCTTGAGCAACCAATCTGGCTTTATTTCTCACGACTTGACCATTTTCATCAAGTTTGTTTCGAAACACCCATTTAGTCCCAATGACACTTTTTCCTTTGGGTTTCTGGGTAAGTTTCCAAACTTGGTTTCTCTCGAATTGGTCCATTTCTTCCTGCATGGCATTTACCCAGCTAGGATCATCCAACGCTTCTTCTATGGATTCTGGTTCAAGTTCAGAAATCATAGCAAGATTCGTGTAGTTCCTTCTGGTTCTAACACCGCGCTCGGGATCACCCAGGACTTCATTCTGAGAGACATTTTTCAAGTCTCTTGAACCTTTATATCCTTTAGGAATAGGGTTCTGAGAAGTCGACACAGAAGGTTCTCGTTCTGAGTCATCATAAGCTTGATCTTCTGAGAATCTAAATTCCATTGTTGTTGGAGGATTAGATTCATTAGGTTCTGGAGCTTCAATGATGCTTTTAGATTTCTCTTTAGATGGAGATGATTTTTCCATAGGTTGGAAATCACTCTCGTCATCCAATAGAATTTTCCTTTGGTCATTCTCAGAAGAGATGTTGAGTTTCTCAAAATCATCTTCTAAGTCAGCAACCTTCAGAGGCAAGTCCTTACTAAGTTCTTTGAACTTAATATGCATTGTCTCTTCAACACATTTGCTCCTATTGTTATAGACTCTATATGCTTTAGAGATAGAGGAATATCCTAAGAATACTCCATCATCGGATTTAGGATCAAACTTAGAAAGTTTGTCCTTTGTGTTGAGTATGAAGCACGAAGAACCAAAAACATGAAAATAGGATATGTTGGGTATTTTGTTCTTCCAAAGCTCATAAGGTGTTTTCTTCAGAATTGGTCTCAGAAAGCCTCGATTCTGAATGTAGCATGAGGTGTTTACAGCCTCAGCCCAAAATCCTTTTGAAAGCCCGCTTTCTAAGAGCATTGTTCTCGCCATCTCTTGAAGGCTTCGATTCTTTCTCTCAGCCACCTCATTTTGTTGGGGAGTTCTAGGAGAAGAGAATTCGTGAGCAATGCCCAAATTTTCACAAAACCTTTCAAAAGCGTGATTCTCAAATTCACCTCCATGATCAGATCGTATGGTGTGGATATGAGAGTCCTTTTCATTTGAAACTCTTTTCGCAAAGGTTTTGAATTTTTCAAATGTTTCTTCCTTAGAAGCCAGAAAGACTACCCAAGTGAATCTAGAATAATCATCCACTATGACAAGACCATAGCGTTTTCCAGAGAGGGAAGCCGTTCTAGTTGGTCCAAAGAGAGCCATGTGAAGGAGCTCAAGTGGTTTTTGAGTAGAGATTCCACTTTTGCTTGGAAATGAGGCTTTGGTTTGTTTTCCCTTTTTCACAGAAGTCGCAAGTTGCATCCTTCTGATATTTAATGTTGGGAAGACCCTTTACGAGTCCTTTCTGAGAAACCTCAGAAAGAAGCTTCATGTGGGCATGACCAAGCTTCTTATGCCAAAGCCACTTGTCTTCTTGGACAGAGACAAGACATTTCACATTTTGATCCTTTAGATCATCTAGATGGATAACATAGATGTTACCAACACGTTTTCCTTCCAGAACGATCTCGTCGTTTGTGAGATTAATCACATGGCAGTATTTGGCATAAAACTCAACCTTTAAGCCTTTGTAACAAAATTGACTAATGCTTAATAGATTATGTGTTAAGCCATCTACTAAAAGTACATCAGAGATTTGGTGAGAAGAATCCTTACCAACATCTCCTATGGCAGTGACCTTCCCTTTGGCACCATCATCGAATCGCACCGTTCCTCCTTTCTTAGGCTTGAGAGTTCTGAACCAGTTCTTGCTTCCAGTCATGTGCATTGAGCAGCCATTGTCCAAGTACCACTGCTCATCTTGGTGGTGGAGCAGTGCTTGTTGATGCACCTGCAGACACAAAGTTCACTGATTTAGGTACCCATGCTTTGTTGGGTCCTTGCTTGTTAGCCTTCTTTGCCTTTTGTCTTCTTTTCTTAGAGGGGTTGTGGTTCTGAGACTCAGAAACTTTCTCTTTACCCTTCTTAGAAGCTTTTGCTTTCTGAGAAGACTCACCATTCTGAGAAGAGTTGGTCTTCTGAGAAGACTTAGTCTTCTGAGAATTTTTAATCTTCTTAGCCCTTTTGGGTAGAGAAGTTTTTCCTTTACCGAGCATAGGACAAGTCTCAGATCCATGTCCCTCTTTGAAACATGCGATGCACATGCGATGTGATTTGATTAACGATGGATCGAGGTCATGGGGTTCGAAAACATCTTCATATCCAAGTCCTCTTTTATCTTTGTAAGGTCTTTGACCTCCAAGTAAGAGTGTCATCATTTTCCCACCATCGACCATTTTAACCAAATCAGAAGTGAGAAGCTCATTTGTCTTTTGTAACTCTATCAAGGCTAGTTCGGCCTTTTCAACGGTTACAGAAGACATTGTTTCTAAGGCTTGATAGAGATTGTGACTTTCAAGATATCTGTTTTTAAAAATCATCTCTTTCAAGCTTTAGATTCTCAACTTCTTGAATTAGTCTAGCATTTTCAGCTTCTAGATGTTTGTAATTTTTCTTTAAGGTGTTGAAACTGTTAGCTAATTCGTTTGAGTCTCTTAGAAGCTCTTCATAGAGTTCTGAGATCTCATTATATGAGTATGAAAGAGGAGGAGAGTTAGGTACCTCTTCTGACTCAAATTCTGTTTCCAGAACAAAGTCAGTATCAGCCATGAAGCAGACGTTAGCTTCTTCCTCGCTTGTTAGCTCAGAACCTTCATCTTCTGAGTCACTCCAAGTAGCAGTCATTGCCTTCTTCTTCTTTTTGGGAATAAATTTCTTTTTCCCTTTGTTCTGAGGGAACTCCGTTCTGAAGTGGCCCTTTTCTCCACAGCCGTAGCATGTGGCTTCAGAAGGCTTAAGCTTTCCCTTCTTGGGAGTAACCTCCTTGCCTTTGCTTGGTCTTCTCTTCCAAGCTTTCTTCATTTTTCTGACCAGAAGAGAGATGTCATCTTCCTCTGTTTCTGAATCTTGCTCATCTTCTGATTCATAAACCTCTTCGGCCTTGAGAGCCTTGGAAGGTCTTTTTATTTGACTTTTAAGAGCCAGACCCTTCTGAGGCTTAGATGAAGAGGATGGCCCTCCAAGCAATCCTTCCAGCTCAATCTCATGTGTTCTGAGAGAGCCGAATAATACATCCAAACCAAGTTGGTTTAGATCCTTAGCTTCCTGAATTGCAGTGACCTTTGGTCGCCATTTTGAAGAGAGATGTAACACCCCGACTTTCATTAAGTCTTAATTAAGTGAGATTAAGGGTAATTGACCTTGATTAGGATTTAATTCGGTTTGGGTGGACAAGTTTCTTCTAGTCAAACCCTTATGTGTGACGTGATTTAAGTGTGTATATATGTGTTCATTCTATGCTATGTGAATTACGTGTGTAAATTATATGTCATGATAATTATCTGTATTTATGTGAGTGTTCATTGTGTGTGGAAGAGTATGTTGGATGCATATATGAGTTTTAATTGATATTTAGATGATGCATGAGGTTAGGAATGATGATATAAAATATTTATATGAGTTACATGATGTTATTAGATAATGTTAGTGTTATATATTATTATTTATTTTATTTTATTTTATGTGCCTATGTGTGTATTTTAATTTATATTTAAATATTAGAAAAATTATATAAGCATTATAGTATTATTTGGGGGGATATGGAGTGTTTTAGTATTTTAAGTGGCGGTGGGCCCCACAATGACTCTTGACCTAGCCACTCCCTATATAAACACTAGTAACCCTCTCCAATTGAGAAAAACACTCTCCTCCTTCTTTTGAGCCGCCATAGCCATCTTTCTCTCAAGAGCTCTCTAAGCCATTGATACTCCAAACCACGAAACACTCATCAAACCTCACCAAATCCAGAAAATAAATTCATATTCTTAATCCTCCCATCAAGTCGGAGCTTTCTACCGATTCTGTTTCTCCGTTAAGAGTCTCCGGCGTCACCGGACCGTTCGTGGGGCTAGAGAGTGGTTTCCAACGAGAGCAACGTCGGGAAAAAAAGGGTTTCTCTTTGCATTCTAGCATTTTGTCTTCAAGAGGTAGGGGTTTAGGCATTCTATTTTCATGCATATTGATGATGATTTTATGAAATTAATGTGATGGTCGTTTTTCCATTAGAAATTTTTGTGCCTTATTATTATTATTATGGTTCTATATATATATATATATATATATATATATATATATATATATATATATATATATATATATAATATATATGCGCGTATGGTGGCTGCGAGCAGCGCATGCGCGCTTGGTTTTTTTGTTTTTTATATATATATATATATAAATAAATAAAAGACAGTTTATCTGTGTGTATATTACTATTACATATTATTATTACATAAACTTATACCTATTAGCATGTATATGAGTTAATAATAGGTAGGTAACAGGTAGAAATAATAATAATATGATAATGATAGTAATATTAATAGGGAAGATAATAATAGAATATTAACCCTAATAATAATAATAAAAGAATAATACAGTAAGAACAACAACATGTGTAATATATGATATGTAATGATAATAGTAATAGTAACAATAATAGTATAGAAGATAAGATCGGTGATGAATAAAATATAAGAGTTTACAAGATACTTAAGGATAGAGTACAAAGTACAAGTAAAACAAGAATAAAGTATTAGTACTGAGAATAATATTTATAAGTAGTTGTATATCATGTTTATTTGATAAAGAGTTGTATTTATTTATTCTCCATGATGTCAGAGTAAGTAAGTGTATGTGCTATGTTTATTCCATGATGTTAAAGAGTATAAATTGACATGTTTTTACCCTTTTATGTACCCTAATGCGTTCTACGACTTGTATAAATGTTATATATGATTTATGCATGATTTATATATGATTATATGAGCTATAAAGTACGTTTATATGTATGTTTAATTGCTATGATGTATATATAATTATTGTATGAGATATATATGTTATATTGAGTATATGTATTGCTTTTATGATGCATTAAATTGTTTATGTGAGTATATGATATATATTATGATGAAATGATCTGAATGAATTAACTCTGTCACTCGGTAAAAGTTAAAAGATGTTCTGAAAGATATTCTGGTGCTCTGAAAGATCTCTGTTAACTCTGAAAGATTTCTGATAATTAAAAGACGTTCTGAAAGATCTCTGAAACTCTGAAAGATTAAAATACCCTGTAGCCTTCAGCTTGTGATGAGTGTTGTAGGGAGGGGTGGCATCCTCGGCTGCAACTCCTTCACTTGAGGAAGGTGAATTGTACCCCCTCTTCCCCGTATGTTTTAGGATGAGCTCATACCTAGGGGCCGGATTGTAGGAGTAAGGATGGGAGGGTGGCTTTGCCATGTCTGACAGATTTAAAGTAAAAGTTAATGATAAGATGCTCTGAAAGAAAGTTCTGATAAATGTTCTGTTATGTTATATTTTCCCTGATTGTGATAGAAGCACATAGTACACTACACATGGACCTTTAATTATGATATGTTATACGAATTAATAAAATGGACAAGATGCACTTAGGTAAGACGTTCCGGGGAAATATTGATTTTCAACTTATATCCGAATTAAACTCATTCATGCTTCACTTATTTTATAATTAAACCCGGGGCGGCTTCCTCTACTGAGTCACTTCCCAGTGCTCACCCTATGTTTTTCCCACCATTTATAGGAGCAGACAGAGCAGGATGTCGGAGCACACGAGGAGCCCGTGCAGACTTAGTTTATGATATAGTTTCTTAGATATCAGAGACATGTTTTATTTCCTTATCAGACGTTATGACTTTTATGCTTCCGCTACGTTTATTTATTTATTATGCTTTCTGAGTCCGGACCTTTGTTAGCCGGCAGCTATTTATTTACTCATATTTATGGTGGAATCTCATAGGTCACATTTTTTGGCTTATGGGGTGAGACCTAGTATTTATTTCATGTTTGTTACTTGATGGGAGTTATTGATATGATGTAGTATTTTCGTAGATGTTTGTATAGCTTATTAGTATCGTTGTATTTATGCGCCAGACCCTTATTTTCTATACCGCAAATGACTTTCGAAAATTTACTCCCGCCTATTTTCCGCGTATTATATTTTAAATATAAAGATAAAACATGATAACAGGAGGTAACCCTTATGAAATGGCCTAAAATGACTTAAGCATTAAGGGCTTTCTAGTAGGGTGTTACAAGAGACTTCTGAGAATTTTTCTCACCATCTCAGCATTTGAGTAAGTTTTTCCCAAGACTTTAAGGTGATTGATGATGTGGAGAAACCGAATTGACAAGCTGTCAATGGTTTCATCTTGTTGCATGCAGAAGGATTCGTACTTGTGTACGAGCATGGATATCTTCGTTTCCTTGACTTCGTCATTACCTTCATGCAGCATGTGAAGCCTTTCCCATATCTCCTGTGCTGTATCACACGACACTATCTTGTCGTATTCTACCTTGGGTGGTGCACATAGGAGAATGTACTTGGCCTTGAAGTTTTGCTGAATCTTCTCCTTCATGTCTTGAGTCCATTCATCCTTGGGAACTCGTCTGGTGTAGGTTCTGGGCGCTGGAGGTGCTGCTCCAGGTTCACCGTCTGCTGCAACAACAGCTTGTTCTGTTATTGTTTGCAGAGGTTGATAGTCACCGTTCTCAATCCTATCCCATAGATCGAGACTGGTGTGTTTGATGAACAACGTCATCCTATCACGCCAGTAGTCGAAGCTGTCTCCAAGAAACATTGGAGGTCTGTTGATTGAAGCCCCATCAGATATGAACGCAGCTGGTGAATCCATAGTCCCTTTTTGGATCTTTTGCCTTGACACTGTTAAGTGCTCAACCCCTTAAGGACCGAGCTCTGATGCCAATTGAAGGTGTATTTGTGCACGAGAAGGGGGGGTTGAATCGTGCAGGTTTTTAAAATTCGCTTCTGAAACTTTTCTAAGAAAGTTATTTGACTTAGAAAGAAGGTTTAAGAGTTAGCAGCAGAATGAGCTTTCTGAGAAGGTTAAGGTTCTGAGAACTTTAACTTTCTGAGAAAGTTCCTTTCTGAGAAGTTTAAGAGAAGGTTTTGAATTTATTGTCTCTTAACCTGTTTCTAAGCTTAATTAGATTAATTACTTTGATTTAAGAACGGATTAAGGGTGTTGGTTAAGTTTCACGAAAATAAGAGTTTAAGGAAGAGAAGCTTAACACAAAGAAATATT
Organism: Aeschynomene evenia; assembly: GCA_013621005.1. Taxonomy (NCBI): domain Eukaryota; kingdom Viridiplantae; phylum Streptophyta; class Magnoliopsida; order Fabales; family Fabaceae; genus Aeschynomene; species Aeschynomene evenia. The sequence goes on along the minus strand of CM024267.1, from coordinate 17,658,442 downwards.
TATACTGGTTCGGTTTTAACTAACCTACTCCAGTCCTCAACCTTGAGTTGAGAGTTCTTTAGATATTCTTCTTATCGTGCCTTCTCAGACAACACTGTCTTTACCTCGTAAAGGACTTTCACCACTTCACAATCTTGAAATGGATTTTCCTTGCCTCCAACACTAGAGGACTTTACTTGCCTTAACTTAATTAAGGACTTAACCTTGCCTCAAAATCGAGGACTTAATTGCCTTAAACACTTAAGGACTTGAACTTTGCCTCAAACAATAGAGGACTTGAAACTGCCTTCAAAACAGCGAAGGACTTAGCGTTTTACGAGTGTAGTTTAATTTCGAAAATAACTACTAAGATTAAGATACAGACTTTGATTTCTCTTAGTAGACTTCTAGATTTAACTTACAAACGTAAGAATTTACACCAATACAAAGCTAGAAGATTTTTCGCAAAGCTTGAAGAGAAATTTAATTAAAAATTGTCTTTCTGAGAAAGTTCTAAGTTTTCGCAAATGATTTTCAATTCAACAGAGTTTTTGCACGTTTAATCAAGAGTTTTTGGCGCAAGAATTTCGTCATCAAACTCTGCAATTGAACTCATATATATAGGCATTAAAGAGCCGCGAAAATAGAAGCTTTCACTTTGCTGATGTGGCTGTGTCTGGCTCAGAACGACTCCCTGCTACAATCAGCGCGAAATGAGGAACTTTTCTGACTTGTACAGTGCGCGTGTTCCCACTTCCTTGGCTTGTTGTAACAAGCTTTCTGAGAGTGTTTGCAAAATCCATTGAGTCTTGACACTTGGTTGCATCTGAGTCCAACTTTCTGAGAGTTGAACGGACTTCTGAGGGGAACCTTCTAAGAAGGAACCTTTCTGAGAACCATCAGAAGCAAGGTCTTCTGAGACCCTTCTGAGGCGACAGTGTTCTTCTCTCGGAATGATACTTTCACCTTTTGCATTTCTTGAGCATCCTTTCTGATGTCTTTTACGCTATGATTTCCTCTTTTAATACACAAGGTTACTCGTTGTTTGCTTTGATCTTGCTCAAGGAGTTGCAAAATTTTACGCTTTCTGAGACACTTAGCACACATATTAGTAATCCCTTAAGTAAAATTTTATACTTATGGCTTACTTTGTTATCATTAAAACTTTCTAAATCTCTAAGAGAAATACTTCAATTTCTCTCAGAAGGGTTCTGGAGCTTACAGAAACACCCACAAATACTCACCCAACCCTAAAAATAATTATATATTCTTGAACCTCTCACCGAGCCGGACGTTTCTACCGATTGCTTTTCTCCGGAAAGGGTCATCGTTGGAGTCGGGCCGTTCGTAAAGCTAGGGTTTCGTCTAGAACAAGGATTGTCTTCAAGAGGTAGGGGTTAGACATTATAATTGTTATGGAATTCCATGTATATTGTTGAATTGTTGAAGTTTTCAATGTTGTTCGTTGTTTTTCCCATTAGGGTTCATGAAATGGTTGATTTATGAAATTGGTTTTTGAAAAAGAAAGGGGTTTTACGAATTGGAAAGTGATTTAAACGTATTTTTATGATTGGAATTGGTATGACAACGTTTTCTATCGATTGGGACGATGTTAGGTTCATATTTTGGCCAATGGCTATTGAAAAACGTGTTTTGGAAACCCAAGAATTGTATTTTACGACTTCGTAATCGATTACACGACTTCGTAATCGATTACGATGCTCGAAATCCCAATCGCGAGAAAACGTTGTTTTCTGTTAATCGATTACAGAGCTGCGTAATCGATTACAGTAATCGATTACCAGTCTATGTAATTGATTACAATAATCGATTACCAACCCGTGTAATCGATTACAACAGTGTTGTTTGTGCGAAAATGAACTGTTTTGACCCTTTATGCACCCTAATGCGTTCTACAACTTATGTAACTGATATATATGAGTTAATTATGCATTGAATGCTATAAATATGTTGTTTAATGAATGTTATGATGTTATATGATGTCTATGTGAACTATATGACCTTATGCTTTATGATTGTGCATGACTATGTAAATGAGTATGTGTTATAAGTAGCCTTCGACATGTGATGGTTGTGGCTGAGGGAGGTGAGTTAAACCTCGACATGTAACTCCATTACCGAGGGAAGGTGAAAAAGTTAAAGTTCAAGATTAAAGTAAAACACATGTAACCTTCGACATGTGGTAGTTGTTGCTGAGGGAGGTGTGGCAACCTCGACATGCAACTCTATCACTGAAGGAAGGTGAGTACCCCCTCTCCCCAATATAGTTTAGGATGAGCTCATGCCTAGGGGTTGGTGATGTGGAGGAAAAGGTTCAGAGGGTGGGCAGGCCAAAAGATAAAAGTGTATAACTGAGTAAAGTAAAGTTAGAAGTTAAGTCTAAGTCTTAAAGGTTACTGTGACATAGAGTAATGATTGACTAAGTTCCCTCATATGATTGAATGGCACGTAGAGCACACACGAGAGTTATATAATGATATATATTACGTATGCATATTATATAAAATGAACAAGAGGCACTTAGGAAAGTCGTTCCGGGAAAGATGATTTTTGAACTTATAACTGAAATTGAATGCATTCATGCTACACCTATTTTATTAGTAAACCCGGAGCGGCTCCCCTACTGAGTTACTTCCCAGTACTCACCCCATGTTTTCCCCTCATTATAGATGATGAGGTTCAGCAGGATACCGAAGCGGATGAGGAGCCCGCGCAGTTATAGTTTATTAGAGTTTTTATTATTACTAACTACTTTTGTTTTCAGTTGCTACGTTATGGATTATATTTCTTTTGAATTTTAGTATTATGGTATTTTCCCTTTTGAGTCCGGACACATGTTAGTCGACTTTTATGTTTCAGTTATGGATATGTATTGTGGAGTCTCATGGGTCTCAGTTTTAGGCTCATGAGGTGACACCTATTACTATTTATTTTCTTGATTGTATGTTTGGGGAGACTATGTTTGCTTTATTTCATTTATTTTATGAGGTATTATTCATACCATATCTCGTGTTATTAATATCGATATATTATGTGCAATGCCCTTATGTTCATATTCCGCATACGATTTTCGAAAAATTCTCCCACGTATTTTCCGCGTATAAGTATTTTAAAAAAAAGTATAAGTATGATAACATGAGGTAACCCTTATGAAATGACCCTAAATGACTATAGCACTAAGGGCTATCTAGTAGGGTGTTACAATATACAATATATATATATATATATAGTTATATATACATTTTATGATAAAGAATTATCCATGCCAGATAAGTTGTTTTAAAAAAGTATTTGATGAACGCATCTGATGTGATTAACCAGCTACCTCAATTTAAATAATAATAATTTATCTTAAACTTCTTAATTAATTTGGGTTTTGAACCTCTACTATTGCAAAAAAATAAATAAATTGTGACCGATGTCACAACAAAATAAAATATCACCTTATTTACATGCATCTATAAAATATATAATCAATAATAATACTTATCATGTATCAAAAATACGTCCAACTAGTATCTAATGTGGGTTATATATAATATGTAATATGTATTATATGTATAACATATGTACGTACGTATATGATGTTTTCTTGATGATTTTGAACTTGATATGATGTTGTCTGGTGCTGGGCTGGTTTTTGGTTTTGTTCTTATATGGTGAAAGTGTTATATCTTGTTTTAATAGTGGGGGCGAAAATATTACATCGTTAATATGTATAAATATAAGATAATATTTTTTAAATTTTTATAATATGGGGGCAATTTTAATAATACAATGGGGGCAAAATATATACAATTATATATATTTTAATGAAAAAATAAAAAAATCTAGTGGGGCATAAGCCCTAATAAGTTTGTTCATAAATCCATCCCTATATATATTACACATTGAATACTAGTTCGATGTACTTCTATTGTACGACAAATATTATTAATATATAATTATACATGTAAATCACTTATTAATAGATCGGAGTTGAGAGAATGTAAGAGAGAAATCTGTATTAAAATGAGAAAATGAATACACGATCCTTATATAGTAGCAGTGCTGATTAAATACATTAAGGTAGCGTCGTCTAACGCATTACCGATTAAGATTACTGGTAATCTATATTATTTTGTAGATAGATTATCACCATTTAAATTATCGATGATCTATATTGCCTTATTTGGTATATACAAATAACATTATCGATAATTCATATTATCTTGTTTGACATATTAAAAAGATTACAAGACAATATATGTAAATTACTATAATAGCCTCTAAATAATTATAAAAAAATTAATAAATAAGATTATAGTACATATATTATTAAAATACCTTTTAAAATATGTATATTACTATAATATCCTTTAAAACACGTATATTACTATAATATCCTTTAAACTATGTATATTTAACATAGAAAAATAATCAAACATAATGCAATAACTAAAAAATTCACCATTCTTAATCTTGCAAAAAGTTCAACATAGAAAAATCAAATATAATGCAACAACTAAAATAAATTCAGCATTCCTATTTTTACAAAGAGTTCAACATAGAAAAATCAAGACTACTTAAAACTAAACCAAACTTCTTCTGCACAAAAGTCTTCCTCAAATTCATGGATATTGCAAAGAAGAATTTCGCATTGGAGGAAGACGAAACAATGATCTTTACTACTTAAGCATTTGTGCTTCAGTTAGATCAAGATTTTCAATAACAAATAATGCTTCAAAGAGTATTTGGGTAATAAAAAAGTTAGATACAAAGGGTATTAGGATAATAAAAATCGGGTAATAAAAAAATAGGTTACTTTTGTAAACGTGATATTTGATACAAAGGGTATTGGTGGAATAAAAAAATGAGTAAACTCCCAAGTTGGTCCCTAACAATTTTCACGGTGGACAAGGTAGTCCCTGACATTGAGAAATCGACAAGTAAGTCCCTGACAATTTCAATTTTCGGACAGCCGTTAGTCCCTAAACAGCTTCCGTTATTTCTAGGGACCAAAATGACTTATTTATTAATTGTAAGAGACTAATAAAATAAATTTAATAAGAATGATAATTATGATATGAACATTCACTCATATTCATTCTAATTATGCATTAATTCCAAACTACATATAACTACTCCGGTAAATATTAATCCTCTATTTGGATGTAATATTATAACATACAAGAAAGTGGAAGATGAATGTTATGATTATCATGCAATTATTAAAAAATAATAAAGAATGAATAATGAGAAGGAGATTAGAATTAGGGATGCTAGATATTGATATCACTCATGTTATATATGTATTCCTATGACTTCTGTAAAGTGTAGTTCATCATGAGAATAAAGACCTAGGCAAGCGTAGCCGGCTGAGGAACATTGAAGATGTCTACTATGTATTGAAAAATAACAAGGTAAGAATGATACGTACTACTCATTTCCCTTATAGTGCAGCAGAAGCTACAACTTGTATGATAATACAATTTCTAACTATTGAATTTGTTTTCAGGAGACTGACTTATTTGAAGGCATTGTGTTCGATGTGTCTCAAATTAGAGATCTACATTTTCATGTTGACACTTTCAAAAAGATGCCTAAGCTAAGATTTATTAAAATTTATAGTTTCTCTTACGAATAAAGTATCATTTTGGTCCTTCACTTTATACTTGCGAGTCAATTTCGTTCCTTACTTTTTTAAAATGATCAAATTGGTCATCAATTTATAAACTATGAATCATTTTGATATCTTACTTTTCAAAATGATCAAATTGGTTCTCCACTTTACAAAATATGAATCAAGTTAGTCCCTCTCGTGAGATAAAAATGGACAAAAATAGGTACTAACTTTGAAAAGGGACCAAAGTGATTCACAATTTTAAAAAATAAGGGACTAAAATATTCATATTTTGTAAAGTGGGTGACCAATTTGCTCATTTGAAAAAGAAAGGGACCAAAGTGACTCATACATATAATATAATGTAAAGTGAAGGATCAAAATGACATTTCACTGTTATGATGGAAAACCATCAAATCTTTACATTCCTACCGGGCTTGACTCATTTTCCAATGAACTAAGATACTTGGATTGGAGTGGCTACCCTTTGGAATCTCTTCCATCAACCGCTCAAGGGAGGAGAAGACCGCAACTCCAAGGGTGCAAGCACGATAGCGACTGCTTCACGACGGTGCTCGGTTCCATGAAGGTTGCTCTATGGTTGAGTTCTCGATGATGATGGTGTTCAAACCCTCCATCTTTCTTCCTCTGACTGGTCTGTTTTTTCTATTTATTTGTTACTTTAATTTTTGGTTGGTGATGTTAATGCTTGGCGGTGATGGTGGCATGATGGTGCTAGTTGATGAAGATAAAGATAGAGATAGTGATGGTGGTGATGATCGAATGAGATGTTATAAATGGAGATGGCGACAGTGGTGGTGGTGTGATAAGAATGGTGGTGGTGTGATAACAGTGGTGGTATGATGATGTTATCAGAGAAAAGAACATAGATCTTTTTTTTTTCTTGGTGTTGTGTTTTTTTCCACTTTTTTTTTTATTCTGAGTATTATTTCATTCTAATTACATAAAAGTTTCTACAGATTCTAGAATAGCCTCTTTCACTGCCATGGAGGTTAAGAATACTGGCGGTGAGTGAAGACAAGTGGTCCAAACCATATGCAGTTATATATGTCATATTGGCACCCGTTTTGTTAGCCACACTTTACATATGTTAATAATAATCATATTGATGTTTTAAGCTATGATTAAACATCAATATCTTAGCTTCCAACAACTTAGTCATATATCATTTATCTAGCATCCCTAATTCTAATCTCTTTCTCATAATCCATTCTTTATCATTTTTCAATAATTGCATGATAATCATAACACTCATGTTCCACTTCCTTGCATGCTATGGTATTACATCCAAATAGAGGATTAATATTTACAGAGGTTATTATATGTAGCTTTGAACTAATGCATAATTAGAATGAATATAAGTCATTATTCATATAATAATTTATAAGATTCATTATATTCTTATTAATTTTCTTGTATTAGTCCCTTACAATTAATAAATAAGTCATTTTGGTTCCTGGAAATAACGGAAGTCGTTTAGGGACTAACGACTGTCCGAAAATTAAAATTGTCAGTGACTCACTTGTCAATTTCTCAATGTCAAGGACTACCTTGTCCACCGCAAAAATTGTCAAGGACTAACTTGGGGATTTACTAAAAAAAAATTAAAAAATTACCTAGGAATCATAATCCAAATAGACACCTCCTATAAGGGTAATATACATTATCACTTTGAATTACCAAGTAATTTAATTGGAAGATGACTGGTAATTTATCCTGATTATGTCATACCAAACACCACCTAAGAAACTACTAATAACTAACTATAGCATAACAGAGTAACTAACATAACATTTGTACTCTATTATCACTTGCTTTTTTTTTTTTTTGAATTTTTTCTTTTATAATATGGAGAAGAGTAAGAAAACAAATAAAGGCAACAAAATTCTTGTTACGCTCCTTTAATTTGCCATGTGTGCCTAATGAAATTTCGAGCATGTCTAAATCATCATCTTTCTGTTGGAATAAAAGAACCTTAAACTTTTGTTAGGATTCAATAGAATATTGATGCTTTCTTATTTTCATATTCCAACACAAGACATCCATTTTCATTAACAATCACTGTTTTGAACGTATTAACCTACCTAACTGTTTAATCATTATTTAATTAAAAATACTGTTAAAACCCAATTAACCCTATCTAATGCTTTGACGTATAACAAAAATACGTCCAACTTGTATCAAACATATGTTATCCATGTTACAGGATGTGTGCTATACGTATAGTACACATCCTGTAACATGAATAACACATGTTGGATACAAGTTGAACATATTTCTGTTGTACATTAAACATTATTATTTCATATGAAACAATTTAGGGTCATCAGCTTGAAAATATGGTGAAGATAGAGATGATGACTCAGAAAAGTCTATCTAACTATTAGAAAACGTAAAATAAATTAAAATAATATATAATGAGTTTTATTTTAAAATCATCATTCAAGCTATACATCTTATGACTTTTGTTTTTTAATTAATTATTTTTCATTATGCATTTTATTATAATGTTATCCACAATCAAGTCAAAGATGATATTTATTCTTAATAAAACATGAAAAAGAAAAATGAAAAAAAGAAAATTGACGAAATCACATATGCTATATTTTTATGAATTCATCAATATTTTAAATTTAATATTAATATATTCAGTTATACATAGTTTGAGGAATTGTATAACATTTTCCTTTTCCTAAATACTTGTTGGTTCCTTTTATGTAGCTAAGATAAATCATGAATTTTGAACGGAAACTCTCTACAGATGAATTTATACTGGTGTTATTTTATAAAAGTTGCTTATTTTTTTTATCTTTATAAAATTATTTTTAAAAATTGTAATATATATGTTTGGTAAAGTAAAGTAAAAATTGATTTCAATAAACACAAACTATAACAATAATATTTGGTGAAATTACTTTTAAAATTTGAAATGACTATAATATAGAAGGAAATTTTAAAAATAAAATATTGGAATCTATAGATAAATTAAAATATTTATCAAATAAATAAGATTATATTAGTCTTTTTAATTTTAAAAAGCATAAAACGGTTTTAAAAAATATCTCTATAAATACTTTTAAAAGCACATGTAACATTTAAAAGCCAAAAACATAAACATCTCAATTTTTTTTATTTACATGACTCAAAATGTTAACTTATGTTTTTGAAAAGCACAAACACTTCTACAATAAGTAATATTATCAAACCCACCCTACCTGTAATGGAAAATTGGCCCAAGATCTACCATAGAAAGAATAAACAATACAAGATTATACATATTGAATATAGTAAATTATACATATTATAAATATTAAATTATAGATATTAATATTGAAATCTAGTAGATTTACAAACAAAGATAATAATTTATACATAATATTTTTCATACACAAATAGATTGAATTACATATATACACCACTACTAGAAAAATCGTTATTTTTGTGGGAATTTATCCCCAGAAAAATGTTAAAATTAGTCAGAAATGTAGTTTTTTTTTGGGAATTTTGGGTCTGAATTATGTTTAACACTAAAAAGCTTGATGGTAATTATTTCTTGCGAATTTTGTGGTCCCTCAAAAATTTCTGGCGACTTTAATAAGTATGTTCAAATAATGCAAGATATATAATCTTTACATATCACTTAGAAACTAATTATCTCCACTAGAAGATCTATCATTAATTCGAACCACACAATTGATTTTTGTTTTTATGTTTTTTCTTCTTCGATGTAAAACTCACTAAACTCATAATTTTCTCAAAATCTTCTTGCATCTTTTGTTGTTGCTTGGATATCTCAGAAAATTATTATTCTCACTCTTGATTAATCTTAACTTTGTTGATTCAATCACTCTTCAAATTGTTCCTCCATATTTTTTTTTATTTTGCAATTTTCTCAGTTTCTTCTGTAGTTCATTAATCATGTGAGGAGTAGATTGACTATATCGAGGCACACGTGATGAATTGCCATGCTCATAAATAGAGCTCCTAGAGCCAAAACCATACAAACGACCATTTTTTCATTCCACCTACAGTTTCAATCCAAATTTTCTCGATGCTTGGCTTTGAATTGGTCGTCCGTTTTTTATTTGAACATTCACACAAATCTTTCATTTCTTGTTGCTTAGCTTTGAAATTCTCCTAAAAAAAATACAATAGTTAGAAAATTCTCATCATCACACTAAAAATGTTTTGGACTTCAAATTATGTGAATATGAAACACAATTTATCTAAATTTCTACCATCACACTACTGTAGCATGTATGCATCACACTAAATTTAATGGAATGGGGACACATAAACAAATATAAAAAAAGTGGGTGGCACAAAGAATATCACCTTCCAATATATACTATTATATAATTTTTTTCCATTTTAACTGCAACCTTTACAACCGTCCAATATACTACTTTCTAATTTTATTTTGGGGGGTTTTCTACATATAGTCAAACACCCAATTGGAAAATGGTTTAAAAAAGTCACAACTTAACGATATTCACTTTTTCTTTTTAAACTATTGTAACATGCATGCATCACACTAGTGATGATACTTACATATGTTTGTTGCGCTTTCTCTGAAACTCACTCGGACCGATTTGCTATCTTCACATGGCTATGACGAAATAACTCATCAATTGTAGGTTCCCTACCCAATGTTAATGTCTAGAATAGTAATACCAATGACGAAGTTAGAGGGAAAAAATAAAATTCAAAGTGGTTCTCTAATACATATATATGGTAACTTTTATCATAGATTCTTTTCATTAGAAAATTATGACAATAAAAGTATATAAATAAATATATTATATTTACCAATTTTTGTTTATGGGTTCCAGTTGAGATTGAGCCACCAATGTGTACATATGCACCATTGTGCGCTGCACGATTCCTCTTAGCTTGCGCACATTTCTCCTTGTATCCATCCAATGGTTCTTCATTGGCGACATAGGTCCTTCATATCCCTTCTCCAATCCACAAAGGTGTTTTTTTCTTCTCACGTGCTTCCCCTAACATACCAGATAATCTCCTCGAGTTATGATGGTTGAATGCATGCCACATATGATGGTGGTGTTGAGGCATCCAACAAAAATAATTATTAAAAAGGAAGAAAATGTAATCATATTGTTTAAACAAAATAGTTATCATGAATAAAATAATTTTACTAGAACCTATGACACTTGTAAACATCCTAATCAAATACATTAAGAGCACATACTTAAAATAATGTGAATCACTTTTCTCTTATCGACATAGGGATCTCTTTTCATGAAAGTAATGACTGATTATATCTTGAGCGAATAACCTTTGTTATGGTCCTTGAAGCCGATTTAGATGGAAAAAGACTATAAAATAAATACTCAAGAAATTAAACTAATAGAAAAGGACATACAAATTAAATAAAATCATAAACACCATTAACAAATTATATTATGGCATATATACCCACGAACACTATTTAGCTCAACCAAGTCTTTATTCTGTGGATTTGTCACTTCATCAGAACTAGTTTGATCCAGGTTATTTGGAAATTGTGATGGAGACACTACACTGCGCACTGAGTTCGAAGAATGTGCAAGAGGACGAAGTCTAGGGGTTGACATAAAATTACATTCACCTCCTTGCGATTCATGTGCCATGACGGAAGTTGAAGGAACTTGATTCGGAGGTGGAGATGCCCATGATGATGATCTTTCAGTAGATGTAAACCATCTGACACTTGAAATCCCTTCATTTTTATTATCTTTCCACTGAGTTTTTCCATCATTCACCTGTGACGATGCCATTACTATCTAGACACTTGGAACACTTAATTTTGTAGTCAATCTTCTTGTTACCTGCCACATTGTAATAATCTAAGTCAAATCATGAAACAAGAAATCAACAAATTAGATAGAAATAATTAATTAAAGTAGTATAAAGTACTATAATATATGTTTAGTCAAGAAATGGGATGTCTGTGTAATGATTTTACAAATTTAGAGATAAATTCATTCAAACAATGTTAAATGTGGATCTCAATGTATAATGCTCATTGATGATTAATAATTGACCTTAGGTAAAATTCAGAAGACATTATCTTAGCACCACAAGATAAGCCCCCAATAGTTGATATCATAATAGTATAAATAATTACTTTAGCTGATACAATAACATATATATATTAAATCAAACTCACTCGATCAAACTATTTTTCTGTTTTTTTTTTGTTCGAGCCTTGTGCCGAAGAAATTAAAAAGTCTCTGATGTGAGCACCCACCATCACTCTCATATGATAGAACTCCTCTATTTTACTACTACTTAACAAACAAAAGTCCAATTAGTCCACCATACAACAAGACCCTAAGTCCACCCAAAAAATGTGACAAGTGAAGGCACATGAGTGTTTTTATGTTAAAGAATGCAGGACCAACAAATTTTATCAAAATTTATTTATTTGTTGACGTAATATAGTATAGTTATTAATTATTGGATTAATAAATATACTATATTATTTCATCTTATTCAATAATTACTTCAGTTTATGAACAAGACAAGAAAGAAAAATTCAGTGCAACTTACCCTAAATACTAATAAAAACATATTCTAGTATTCTACTAATCAACAATAAATAAATACATATACTTGTAATAATTAATAATGATGAACTCATAGCCTAAGCTTGAACTTGTAACAACTGCTGGAAATTCTAATATCACCTTTAATATTAAGTGAAATATTACCAGTTTTCTGAATTTGCCGCTAAAGTGTGTTTTGTAAACTAGTTGCATCCTAGTTTGTCCTGTTAGAGGCAGATTCAGCATTGTGGTATTTCTATGACCCTGACAGAATTTTGGCAATAGTCGTTCACACAATACTATAGAATGTACTATAATAAACAATAGAGAATGTGAAAACAAGAAAACTAAATACTAGTCAAGGAAAAAAAAAAAAGGGAAACAAAGTGCATTCATGTTAGAAAAATATATTTGGAACAACCAAACCTTTAAATAAATTCACTGAAAAGAAATAAAAAAAGAACAGAAAACAGAAAAGAGAATAAACCAAGGAGGCAAGAACTAAGAATAAAGAGAGAGGTATGTAACTTCACAATATATTTAATCATACTCATCACTATTTGTTTTATATTTATGATTGGAAGCACTATTATCATCTTCATTGGAGGAAATTTCATCCTCCTCATTGTGTTGATGTTCTCCTCTAATACTAATCACTTCATGTACTTCATGAACCCCATTGTTATCATGCAAAATTTTCCACAAGCTCCATATCAACGATTGGAGTAATAGAAATCATATTGTCATTTTGGAATACGTACAACTTCTAAACCCTTTCAATTTCAACACGATTTCTTGCGTTCGTCTTTAATGCTATCCACCATTGGGCCTTATCCTTCATCTTACCAGGATAAGGAATATAACACACTTGTCTTGCAGAGGTAGCAGTGCTAAAAGGATCAAACCTCTCATATCGTTTGATGTGTTTTACCTCTACAATCTTATAGTCTTTATGAATTTTGGTACCTCGATTAAGCTTAGGATCAAACCACTCACATTCAAACAACATGATGAGAGCATGGCCGAGGAGGAGTTTAAGAAAAGCATCCATGGACTACGAAGTCCGATGACTCATGCAAGAGCAAGGGAAGGTAAGAAAATCTTGGCTTAATTAATTGCAACCAATAATGAGAACCCGCCCAATGAAACAAAGTCTAGGTTGGTGTTTTACATCCAAAACAAAGAGGGAGAAGAATCATTTAGGCTGAAACACCAAAAACCCGAAATTGAAGCTTCTGAAGTTTAATAGGCTACTACACCAAATGCCCAAAATTGAAGCTTCTGAGGTCTAATGGACTGCACCGTTGTTGATCCAAGAAAAACTATGAGTCTGTTCTAATTTTTATTTAATTTATGTGCAATTGTGGTTTCCGTATTTCATGATAGCACATGTTGCTATTAGTGGGGTTTACTTTTGAATAATGAATTTATGTACTCAGATAATGTATTTAATATTTTAGTGTTGAGTGATGTGTCCTAGTGGTTCAAATAATGAGTCTTTAAATTAAATTATTGTTAGTGGAAGCTTGTTGGTATAGGGTGGAGTATGGAAGGTGGGGGTCACTCTAGCTTATAAACAGGAAACTCATTGTGGCTCGATCAATATTACAATTTTAATTCAGATTTGAGAGTTTCATCTCTTTGTTCTTGATTGAACACACTTTAGACTTATCAAAGGCAAATCTATTTTCCTTTGTGGCGCCTGGGCTTATCTCCTCTGGAGTGGCACCTTTTATTTTATCTTGTTTCTTATTTCTGTATCAATTTAATAATTGTTGCAAGCTTCTGATGTATTATTCAATTTACTGTACTCGTGTTCTTAGCTTTTGAATTCATATTTTAGTTTTGTGTTAAGGTTCTAACTTTTGAACTTATGATGTTTGTCTCTGAGATCCTTATTCCTTATTTCTGAGTTATTAGTATGTCTCTGAACTATTGTCAATACTTCTGAACTAATATTTCTTGCTCCCAAACTCTATTCCCTACTTCCGAACCGTCAATCTTGCTTCTGATCTCATATTTCTGGTTTCTAAACTCATGCTTATTTCTTCTAAACCATTAATCTTGCTTCTGATTCCTTTGATCTTGATTGTGGTCAAGAAGGAGGTGACCAAACTCTTGGCGATAGGTATCATCTATCCCATTTCAGATAGCCAATGGGTGAGCCCCGTCCAAGTTGTTCCCAAGAAGACCGGCATCACTGTCATTCGCAATGAAGAGAATGAGTTGATCCGCACAAGAGTTCAGAATAGTTGGCGGGTTTGAATCGACTATCACCGACTCAACCAAGCAACTCAGAAGGATCATTTCCCATTGCCCTTCATCGACCAAATGCTTGAGAGGTTGGCCGGACAATCCCACTACTACTTCTTGGATGGATTTTCGGGGTACTTTCAGATTCACATAGCCCTAGAGGATCAAGAGAAGACCACTTTTACGTGTCCTTTTGGCACTTTTGTTTATCGGCGCATGCCATTTGGGCTTTGCAACGCTCTAAGCACCTTTCAAAGGTGTATGGTAAGCATCTTCTCTGATTTTCTAGAAAATTGCATGGAAGTCTTTATGGATGACTTCACTGTTTTTGGTTCTTCATTTGATGCATGCCTACTTGACCAAGGTCCTAAAAAGGTGCATTTCTTCTCACTTGGTGTTAAATTTTGAAAAATGTCATTTTATGGTTCAAAAAGGTGTGGTCCTTGGTCATATTATCTCTCAAGAGGGCATTAGTGTTGATAAGGCTAAGATGATGTGATTATTTCTTTTCCTTACCCTGCATGCGTGCGGGAAGTTCATTCTTTTTTGGGCCATGCAGGTTTCTACCGGCGGTTCATTAAAGATTTCAGCAAGACGACCCTCCCTCTCACAAAATTGCTGCAAAGGGTAGTGGATTTCTGCTTTGATGAGGCTTGCAAGAAGGCATTTGATGCGCTTAAGGGGCACTTGACCACCGCACCTGTGATCCAACCTCCGGATTGCACACTCCCCTTTGAGTTGATGTGCAATGCCTCCAACCATGCGTTGGGTGCCGTGTTGGCACAATCAGTGGGTAAGGTTCCTCATGCTATTTACTATGTCTCTCGTACTTTGGATTTAACACAATCCAATTATACTACTATCGAGAAAGAGCTCCTAGCCATTGTTTTTGCACTTGAGAAGTTTCGCTCTTACTTGCTAGGCTCCAAGGTAGTAGTATACTCGGATCATGCAACCCTCAAATATCTTTTGAAGAAACCTGAGGCTAAGCCTCGTCTCATTAGGTGGATGTTGCTCTTACAAGAGTTTGATATTGAGATTAGGGATCGAAGTGGTGCTCAAAATTTGATTGCGGAGCATTTGAGTAGACTTGAGCACCTTCTTGATGATCCTCATCCATTGATGACTCTTTCCCTGATGAGAGATTGTTGAAGGTTGATTTGGTACCATGGTACGCACCTATCGCCAATTACTTGGCAGCCAAGGTTCTCCCACCAAACTTTTCAAAATCCAAAGTAGATAAATTCAAAAGTGATTGTAAATATTACTTGTGGGATGAACCATTCTTGTGGAGAATTGGCGCCGATCAAGTGATTAGGCGATGTGTGGATGACCATGAGAAACACTCCATACTTCGTTTCTGTCATTCCGGCGCGAGTGGAGGTCACTTTGGACCACACCGCACATCTTGGAAAGTTCTTGACTGTGGATTCTATTGGCCTTCTCTAAAGAAGGGTGCTTTTGAGTTTTGTAAGGCATGTTAACAATGCCAAAGATCCGGAAATAACTCTTGGAAGAATGAAATGCCTCAGCAACCCTTACTTTTTTGTGAAATCTTTGATGTTTGGGGCATTGATTTTATGGGACCTTTACTGGTTTCTCATGGCTATGTTTACATCCTTCTTGCTATGGATTACGTTTCTAAATAGGTGGAAGCTATAGCCACCAGGACTAATGATGCTGCAGTTGTAGTTTCTTTTATGCGGTCTAACATCTTTTGTAGGTTTGGCACTCCGAGAGCCATCATCAGTGATCGTGGGACTCATTTCTGCAATAGGAGTATGGACGCTTTGCTCCGTAAATACGGGGTTGTTCATAGGGCTTCAACACCCTACCACCCCCAAACCAATAGGCAAGCGGAAGTCTCCAACTGAGAGATTAAGAGGATCTTGGAGAAGGTAGTGCATCCCAATCGAAGGAATTAGAGTTTGAGATTGGAGGATGCATTATGGGCCTACCGCACGACATATGTAACACCCTACTAGATAGCCCTTAATGCTTAAGTCATTTTAGGCCATTTCATAAGGGTTACCTCCTGTTATCATGTTTTATCTTTATATTTAAAATATATATACGCGGAAAATACATGGGAGAAATTTTCATAAATGTTTTGCGGAATAGAAAATAAGGGTCTTGCGAATTAATACAACGTATATAGGTGCAGAAGCAAAATAATCCTGAATAAATTTCCATATAGTAAAGTAACAAAGTCATAGTCTCCCAGAACATACATCAGGAAATAATAATAATAGGTGTAATCTCATGAGCCCCAAAATTGAGACCCACAAGACTCCACTAATACAATCCATCAACAGAAGTACTTGCCGGCTAACATATGTCCGGACTCAGAGTAAACACAAATAAATGCTAACATTCAAAGAAAACGTAATCCATAACGTAATAACAGAAACTGATAAAACTAGAAATGAAAAGAACTCCATGAAACTAAAGCTGTGTGGGCTCCTCATCCGCTCATGTATCCTGCTGAATCTCATCATCTAAAATGGGGGGGGGGGGGAACGTGGGGTGAGTATTGGGAAGTAACTCAGTAGGGGAGCCGCTCCGGGTTTATTAATTAAATAGGTGTAACATGAATGAATTCCATTTCAGTTATAAGTTCTAAAACCATCTTTCCCGGAACGACTTACCTAAGTGCCTCTTGTTCATTTTACATCATACTTAATCATGTCAGTCGTGTGTGTGCTCTACGTGCCATCTAATCATATATACATCATACTACGTTTACTCAACTTTATTGTCATACACTTTCATAACTTTTATCTCTTTATTATCTCTTATGGCCTATCCACCCTCCTGTAACCTCCGCTGCACCGACCCCTAGGCATGAGCTCATCCTAACGAAATGGGGAAAAGGGGGATATTCACCAACTGCAAGTGAAGGACCTGTAGCGCCGAGGATGCCAACCCCCTCCTACAGCCTCTCAATCACAAGCCGAAGGCTACGATGTATCTTTGCGCCACCCAGTGACGTCTTTATTAACCACGCGCCACCCAGTGACGTCTTTATTAACCACGCGCCACCCAGTGACGTCTTAACAACCTACATGCACCACCCAGTGACGTCTCAGTTCACAACACATAACATATACATTCATCACATAATTCACATAAACACATATTATCATCATTTACCTCATATAAGCATAACATATAAACACATCATCATCCAAACCACATTTAAACTTGCATACAAACCATATTTAACTCATACATATCATCTATACTGGATGTAGAATGCATTAGGGTGCATGAAGGGTCAAAAATTTCATTTTCGCACTAACAGCACTGTCGTAATCAATTATTGTAATCGATTACCAGAGGACAGCGTTTTCTTGCGATTGGGATTTCAGACATCGTAATCGAGTACGAAGTCGTAAAATACGATTCTTGAGTTTCCAAAACACGATTTTCAATAGCCATTGGCCAAAATATGAATCTAACATCGTCCCAATCGATAGAAAACATTGCCATACCAATATCAAACATGGGAATACGTTTAAAACACTTTTCAATTTGTAAAACCCCTTTCTTTTTCAAAACCAATTTCATAAATCAACCCTTTCATGAACCCTAATGGGAAAAACAACGAACAACATTCAAAACATCATCAATTCATCAACATACATGCAATTATATGACATTTAGAATGCCTAACCCCTACCTCTTGAAGACAAATCCTTGTGTTAGACGGAATCCTAGTTTCACAAATGGCCCAACTCCAACGATGACCCTTTCCGGAGAAAAACAACCGGTAGAAACGTTCGGCTTGGTGAGAGGATCAAGAATATACAATTATGTGATACCCCGTATCACAGTGTCCCTTAGGAAGGACTCTCTTTAGGACGCGTCAGAAACACGTCAGCAAGTTGCTGTCAGATGGGACTCGCTAGCGAGCAATTAGCTTTCGCTAGCGAGTAGCTAGTCGCCAGCGACCACAAGCGAGTCACCAGCGACGGGACCAAGTCCCACATCGTGCAGAACGAACGTCACAACGTTGCTGTCAGAAGGTGCTAGCTAGCGAGCAACCAGTGCCCGCTATCGATGAGCTCGTCGCTAGCGACCGTATCTTAGTCGCTAGCGACCGTCCGAAGTCCCACATCGGATGCAGCATGATGTCAGCTCCCCCCCTCACCTATATATATGAGTAGTATTTGAATCCTTTTCTTCACACCTCATTCTCACGCCTTTTAAGAGCAGTGCTTCTGGGCGTTCCTTTTTCTGTAAAGGAACTCTGTCGGAGTGAGGTTTCGACGTCTTGGAGATACTCTGCTTGAGCAATTTCCCGACGGTGAGTGAAAATTCGTTTTTGTCCTTTTTCTGCGTGAGGGTCGCCAGCGAGCAAGAGGAGCTCGCCAGCGACCGGGCCATCGCTAGCGAGCAGCAGTATCTCGCTAGCGACGGCGTGACGCAGCAGCAGTTCAAGTTTTCGCTTTTCTTTTCTTCAAGGGTCCTAATGGGTCCTTTTTGCACTTCAGGTGCGAACGCAGTGCTGCTGGCTGGAGCCGGAGCCGACGGTGCTTCTCAGAGTCAGGATTATCCAAGTGAGTGGAGGTCTTGCATGTAGTTCAGCATTTATAGCATATATTTATGTTTGATAATTAGATAATTAGGAAAGATATTAATACAGTTATTATGCATGTGTTTGTATGTAGAGTAGTAGTAGAATTAGTAACATGATAGGGGGTTAGAGTAGAATAGGAAAGACTTATGTTTTCATGCTATGTATGTGAATTGCTGATTGGTTGGCTGTTTACTGCTTTATGATATAACGTGCGATATAAGACAGATAAATAGACTAATAGCAGAACTTATGACATGTATGATTGTTTGAGCAAGTTATGCGCTGACTGTCTAGAATAGTTACGCCGCCCCTGATTAGTATACATCAGACGCTATGGCAGGTGGTCAGTCCCGGTATCTTAGTATGGTTTACTAATTAGCGATGAGTCGCCCGAGCCCGCCAAGTACGTTCCGATCCCGGTTATCGGACGGCTTGGTTACAGATACAGATATGCCCCATGAGGTTCAGTTATGAGTAGACTCATGCCGCGCGCTGAGACAGATTGATTATGCCCATGCTGAGCGCTGGGGTGACAGATTACAGATACAGTATACAGTACAGAGGCTTGGTATGCAGGCTTTAGTGTGACAGCTAGACAGGATATTGTTTGTGTGATTGATAACATGCTAGTTCGTGTTGTATGTGTTGTGAGTGTTGCATTGCATGCATATTCCCCATCACTGAGTCGATGACTCACCCTCATCACCCATTTTCAGAGTACGATCCCGCTGCCGACGAGGAGCCGTTGATCCATTAGAGGTCGTGTCAGCAGATATCCTGGGTGAGCTCTGCTTCGTTCGTGGAGCCCTTTAGTTATTATTTTGCATTTATTTCAGTTATTAGTTTTCATAAGACATTCCAGTTTCAGTTGTAATAGTTGCTGCAGACTTTAGAGGCAGGTTACCTTTCAGTTACGTTTCAGATATTTTTAGCAGTTATACAGTTACACAGTTATATAGTTATATTAGTTTTATACAGTCATATACATATATCAGTTCACAGTTATTTTCAGTTAATTTATTTTATTTAAGAGTTTATACATACGTTAGCGTGTTCGTTGGGACAATACCCTTCGCACGGACACCCGTAAGTAGTGGGGTGTTACAGTTGGTATCAGAGCCATAGGTTTCCCCCTAGAGTCTGGAGTTAGGAACCTTAAGTGTCATGGCAACCATGGTAATGGAAGTGCACCCATGGCCATGGAATGTAGTGCCACGAAAGGTTCATAGAAAGTAAATTCAGTTAAGTTCAGTAGTAGTCAGTGTCTCCTTTGAAATGTCTTTTCCTGATATGTCTTATGGTTTGACCTCGCCAGGATCATGCCTCCTTTTGGACGCCGCACTTCCTCTGGTTCCGGGCGCAAGAGCTTGCGCGACACAGTCGCCGCGCTAGCAGAGATAGTGGCCGCGCAGGCACACCAGGCAGCCACAGCACAGCAGACCCCGAGGGTGACGGAGGACCAGCTGATCGACCGTTTCAGCCGGTCAAACCCTCCGCAGTTCTCGGGCGTACCAAGAGATATAGACCCGACAGCTTTTCTTGGCTGGATCCAGAAGAGGGCCGAGATTCTTCGCACATCGTCGGAGCTTACTGCAGAGCTGGCTGAACAGCAGCTAGGTGGGGTAGCAGATACGTGGTACCGAGCTTTACGGGACTGCAGAGGGCCGGATGCTCCGCGCCTGACCTGGGAGGAGTTCTCTCGAGCATTCAGAGACAGATTCATTCCCGCCAGTCTGAGGGACCGAGCAGTGCAGACCTTCCTGGAACTGAGGATGACCAGGGAGATGACCGTCACAGATTATGAGGCCGAGTTCCCTCGACTCGCCGGGGTCACTCAGTTCCCCATGACCCCGAACGAGAGGGTGAAGCGGTTTCTTCAGGGACTCCCCACCCAGTACAGATTCGCTTTGACATGCTATGAGACGTCAGAGGACTATGATGGGGCGTTCAATGCTGCCATTTCCTGCGAGGCGAAGACGTTGGATGCTCAGGCCAGAGGGGAGAAGAAGGCGAGGCACACTGGTTCTTATTCGGGTATAGCAGCTCCCACCCACAGTCAGCAGCGACACCAGTCTTCGTGGTTCCAGCCGAGCGGGGCCACCTCTTCAGCACCCTTTCCGGCTCGCCCCACAGCTTCGCAGGGCCAGAGTCAGAGCAGAGTCAGCCAGCCCGCTTCTTTATCTCAGCAGGGAGGATCTGTTTCCTCTCACCCGCAGTGCCAGACCTGCGGCAAGCTTCACTCTGGAGTTTGTCGCATGGGGACCAGAGGATGCTTCTGTTGCGGCCAGGAGGGCCACAGGTAAAACGACTGCCAGCTAGACAGCCGACTCCCAGTGTGGGTTATGTTCAGACCGCCTTTCCAATAGCACAGCCATCTCAGGGTCAGACTCGTTCCTTCACATCCGCCGGCAGGGGTGGTGGTAGGACAGACAGCAGAGTGTTAGGGGGCAGAGGTTCAGGCTCCGGGGGACAGCCCCGTCTTTTTGCTATGACCAGACAGGATGCCCATGCATCCAATGCAGTTCTTACAGGTATAATATTAGTTAGAGGTATTGAGGCTTTAGCGTTGTTCGATCCCGGGGCAACACATTCTTTCATATCAGTATTCTTTGCCTTGAGGTTCAGTGAGAGTCCTTCCGCCCTTGAGTTACCTTTCCGGGTTAGCACACCAGGAGGGGGATCGTTAGATGTAGACCGAGTTCTCAGATCATGTCCAGTTCAGGTCGGAGATTTTCGCGTTGAGGCGGATCTGATGGTTCTTGAGATGGCAGAGTTCGACGTGATTTTGGGTATGGATTGGCTAGCAGCACAGTATGCGGAGGTGGATTGTCGCGGGAAGACAGTGACCTTTCGGGTTCTAGAGCGAGAGCCGGTGGAGTTCCAGAGTAGCAGTTGTACACCAGTGGATC
Organism: Aeschynomene evenia; assembly: GCA_013621005.1. Classification (NCBI taxonomy): domain Eukaryota; kingdom Viridiplantae; phylum Streptophyta; class Magnoliopsida; order Fabales; family Fabaceae; genus Aeschynomene; species Aeschynomene evenia. Next base: position 17,636,524 of record CM024267.1, on the reverse strand, counting down.
GTCTGATATCTTCTATGAGTGCTCTACGGCTGTTGAGCAAGGGATGCGACGGTTATCTGGCAGTAGTGAGTGATACTTCAGTGGGGCAGAGCAGTGGTAGTGACATAGCAGTGGTACGGGAGTTTATGGATGTGTTTCCGGAGGATCTACACGGGAAACCTCCGGTCAGGGAGGTGGAGTTCGGTATAGACCTGGAGCCAGGAGTGAGGCCCATCTCTATACCCCCGTATCGCATGGCACCGGCAGAGCTGAGGGAGCTTCAGAGTCAGTTGCAGGAGTTGTTGGACAAGGGATTCATTAGACCAAGTTCATCACCGTGGGGAGTGCCAGTGCGCTTCGTGAAGAAGAAGGACGGATCTATGAGGATGTGCATCGACTACAGGCAGCTGAACAAGGTCACAGTGAAGAATAAGTACCCGTTGCCGAGGATTGATGATCTGTTCGATCAGCTGCAGGGAGCAATGTGTTTCTCGAAGATATATTTGAGGTCGGGATATCACCAGCTGAAGATCAGGGATGAGAATGTATCCAAGACGGCGTTTCGGACCCGCTATGGACACTTTGAGTTCCTAGTGATGTCTTTCGGGTTGACGAATGCCCCAGCTGCTTTCATGGACTTGATGAACAGAGTGTTCAAGCCATTCTTGGATCGTTTTGTTATCGTGTTCATTGATAACATCTTGGTGTACAACAAGAGTAGAGAGGAGCACCTGAGGAAGGTGTTACAGACACTGAGAGAGCATCAGTTGTATGCTAAGCTCTCGAAGTGTGAGTTCTGGTTGGACATGGTGGCTTTCTTGGGACACGTGGTGACGAGTGAGGGCATCACGGTGGACCCGAAGAAGGTTGAGGCGGTACGTCAGTGGGCACGACCGACGTCAGCAGCAGAGATCCGGAGTTTCTTGGGGCTAGCAGGTTACTACCGCAGGTTCGTGAAGGGTTTCTCGACGTTAGCAGCACCGTTGACTGCCCTAACGCACAAGGGTGCGAAGTTTCTATGGACGGAGAGGTGTGAGCAGAGCTTTCAGAGACTGAAGGATAGTTTGACTACAGCACCGATCTTGGTTCAGCCGGCGGGTAGTGGTGGTTTCTCAGTGTTCTGCGATGCATCTAGGATTGGTCTGGGATGTGTGCTTATGCAGAGGGGGCAGGTGATTGCTTATGCGTCCAGGCAGCTACGGAAGCATGAGCAGAACTACCCCACACATGATCTGGAGTTGGCAGTAGTGATCTTCGCCCTGAAGTGTTGGAGGCATTACCTGTATGCGGACACTTGTGAGATCTTCACGGATCACAAGAGTTTGAAGTACATCTTTGAGCAGAAGGACCTGAATCTGAGGCAGAGACGGTGGTTGGAGCTCTTCAGCGATTATGATTGTTCGATCAAGTATCACCCAGGGAAGGCGAACGTGGTGGCGGACGCCTTGAGTAGGAACCCTGTATTTGAGGAGCGGAGATCGCAGGGGAGTTTAGCCCACGTTGCACCAGAGAGGAGATCCATGGCAGGAGAGATCCAGAGGTTGGAGTCTGAGGGCGTTTGGTTTGAGATTGACGGTTCAGGGGCGCTCTTGGCCCATATCAGTATCAGGTCGACGTTCACAGAGCTGGTGAAGCAGCGTCAGTCAGAGGATCCGAAGTTGTTAGAGCTCAGAGAGAGGGTGCAGAGAGGGGAGTGTTCAGACTTCTTAGTGGATGCAGATGGGGTACTCAGGATCGGAGACCGGTTATGCGTGCCGGAGGTCGGGGACCTACGGGAGACTATTTTGAGAGAGGCTTATTGTACGCCTTATTCGGTTCACCTAGGATCGACTAAGATGTACAAAGACCTCAAGCCTTTGTATTGGTGGCACAACATGAAGAAGGATGTAGGTGCGTTCGTGACCAGGTGTTTGGTGTGTCAGCAGGTCAAGGCTGAGCATCAATGCCCAGCAGGGATGTTACAAGAGATTCCACTACAAGAGTGGAAGTAGGAGAGGATAGCTATGGACTTCGTCACGGGTTTGCCGCGGGTTGTGAGGGGCTTCGACGCTATCTGGGTTATAGTGGACAGACTCACGAAGTCAGCTCACTTCATTTCGGTGAAGACTACGTTTACGGCTACACAGTACGCTCGGCTCTACATCGACAAGGTTGTCAGGTTACATGGGGTTCCGATTTCCATCATATCAGACAGAGGGTCACAGTTCACATCCAGGTTTTGGCGTGCTCTGCATCAGGCTCTAGGCACAAGGTTGGATCTCAGTACAGCTTTTCACCCGCAGACTGACGGTTAGTCGGAGCGCACGATTCAGACTTTGGAGGATATGCTGAGGGCCTGCAGTTTGGATTTTGGTGGGTCTTGGGATGAGCAGCTACCGTTGGTTGAGTTCGCGTACAACAACAGTTACCAGGCTAGCATCCAGATGGCACCGTTTGAGGCTTTGTACGGTAGGCGTTGTCATTCGCCTATAGGCTGGTTTGAGACAGGTGAGGTTCAGACAGTGGGTCCAGACATGGTTCAGGAGGCTCTGGAGAAGGTAAAGGTTATCAGGGAACGTTTGGCAGCCGCTCATTCTCGTCAGAAGGCATATGCAGACAAGAGGAGACGCGAGTTGGAGTTCGCGGTTGGGGATCAGGTGTTCCTGCGGGTTTCCCCGATGAAGGGGGTGGTACGGTTCGGTAAGCGAGGAAAGTTGAATCCACGCTATATCGGACCTTATGAGATTACAGAGAGAGTTGGAAGGGTTGCTTATCGGTTAGCCCTTCCAGCGGAGTTAGCAGCGGTTCACCCAGTCTTCCATGTGTCCATGCTGAGGAAGTATGTTCTAGATGAGTCTCACGTCCTGAGTTCACAGCCGGTGCAGATAGACCAGAGTTTGGGCTATGAGGAGGAGCCAGTGGCCATCGTTGACCATCAGATCAGGAAGCTTCGTTCGAAGGAGGTCCCTCTCGTCAAGGTTATCTGAAGGAATCACTCTGGAGACGAAGCCACGTGGGAGACGGCGCAGTCGATGAGAGAGAAGTACCCCTACCTCTTCGATCCACGAGGTAACCTTAGTATATCTTTTCTAGCATGCCTTTTCTTTCACGTTTAGTTTGGATTTGGGGACCAAATCCTTAAAAGGAGGGGAGATTGTGATACCCCGTATCACAGTGTCCCTTAGGAAGGACTCTCTTTAGGACGCGTCAGAAACACGTCAGCAAGTTGCTGTCAGATGGGACTCGCTAGCGAGCAATTAGCTTTCGCTAGCGAGTAACTAGTCGCCAGCGACCACCAGCGACGGGACCAAGTCCCACATCGTGCAGAACGAACGTCACAGCGTTGCTGTCAGAAGGTGCTAGCTAGCGAGCAACCAGTGCCCGCTAGCGATGAGCTCGTCGCTAGCGACCGTATCTTAGTTGCTAGCGACCGTCCGAAGTCCCACATCGGACGCAACATGATGTCAGCTCCCCCCTCACCTATATATATGAGTAGTAGTTGAGTCCTTTTCTTCACACCTCATTCTCACGCCTTTTAAGAGCAGTGCTTTTGGGCATTCCTTTTTCAGTAAAGGAACTCTGTCAGAGTGAGGTTTCGACGTCTTGGGGATACTCTGCTTGAGCAATTTCCCGACGGTGAGTGAAAAGTCGTTTTTGTCCTTTTTCTGCGTGAGACTCGCCAGCGAGCAAGAGGAGCTCGCCAGCGACCGGCCCATCGCTAGCGAGCAGCAGTATCTCGCTAGCGACGGCGTGACGCAGCAGTAGTTCAAGTTTTCACTTTTCTTTTCTTCAGGGGTCCTAATGGGTCCTTTTTGCACTTCAGGTGCGAACGCAGTGCCGCTGGCTGGAGCCGGAGCCGACGATGCTTCTCAGAGTCAGGATTATCCAAGTGAGTGGAGGTCTTGCATGTAGTTCAACATTTATAGCATATATTTATGTTTGATAATTAGATAATTAGGAAAGATATTAATACAGTTATTATGCATGTGTTTGTATGTAGAGTAGTAGTAGAATTAGTAACAAGTTAGGTGGTTAGAGTAGAATAGGAAAGACTTATGTTTTCACGCTATGTATGTGAATTGTTGATTGGTTGGCTGTTTACTGCTTTATGATATAACGTGCGATATAAGATAGATAAATAGACTAATAGCAGAACTTATGACATGTATGATTGTTTGAGCAAGTTATGTGCTGACTGTCTAGAATAGTTACGCCACCCCTGATTAGTATACGTCAGACGCTATGGCCGGTGGTCAGTCCTGGTATCTTAGTATCGGTGAGTCGCCCGAGCCCGCCAAGTACGTTCCGATCCCGGTTATCGGACGGCTTGGTTACAGATACAGATATGCCCCATGAGGTTCAGTTATGAGTAGACTCATGCTGCGCGCTGAGACAGATTGATTATGCCCATGCTGAGCGCTGGGGTGACAAATTACAGATACAGTATACAGTACAGAGGCTTGGTATGCAGGCTTTAGTGTGACAGCTAGACAGGATATTGTTTGTGTGATTGATAACATGCTAGTTCGTGTTGTATGTGTTGTGAGTGTTGCATTGCATGCATATTCCCCATCACTGAGTCGATGACTCACCCCTCATCAACCATTTTCAGAGTACGATCCCGCCGCCGACGAGGAGCCGTTGATCCATTAGAGGTCGTGTCAGCAGATATCTTGGGTGAGCTCCGCTTTGTTCGTGGAGCCCTTTAGTTATTATTTTGCATTTATTTCAGTTATTAGTTTTCATAAGACATTCCAGTTTCAGTTTTAATAGTTGCTCCAGACTTTAGAGGCAGGTTACCTTTCAGTTACGTTTCAGATATTTTCAGCAGTTATACAGTTACACAGTTATACAGTTATATTAGTTTTATACAGTTATATACAGATATCAGTTCGCAGTTATTTTTAGTTAATTTATTTTATTTAAGAGTTTATGTATACGTTAGCGTGTTCGTTGGGACAGTACCCTTCGCACGGACACCCCTAAGTAGCGGGGTGTTACAAATTATTTTTGGGATTGGGTGAGTATTTGTGGGTGTTTCTTGACGTGGAATGGCTATGGCTATGAGAGTTCTTGAGAGAGAAAGCTATGGAGGTTCTGGGATGATGAGAGAGAGTGTTTCTGACTAAATGAGGTGGAAATTAGGGTTTACCTTCTTATATACTGAGCTAATAGGGTTTAAGAGTCATCGTGGGGCCCACCCGTCACTTAAAACATCCGAAAACTCATTCTGCGCGCTGTGTAATCGATTACATCAAACTTGTAATCGATTACCGTAATCGATTACACGGTTCTGTAATCGATTACAGGCCTCCGAAAAAGCCCAAATCTGAAACTTGACTTGCTGTAATCGATTGCCAAGGAGCTGTAATCGATTACTGGGCATGAAAAATGCCCCAAAACACTTCCAAAGTGTCTCAACTCATATGATAACATCCATACACCCATTATAACTTAATGTAACATCAAAGCACACATAAATACTCATAAAAACACATAACATAGATACTTTAAACTAGGGGAAACATGTTCACTCAATCCAATTAAGTTCCAATTAAAGTCCATAACCCTTAATTTCCTTTAATTAGGACTTAATAAAGATCGGGGTGTTACATTTCTCCCCTCATTAAAAAGAATTTTGTCCTCGAAATTCGACACTACTATCACAACAAAGACACAAGACATGACAACTCCTACCCTCGTGGTGACTCGAGGGAAGGCTCACATACAAGCATCTAACCCGAGTGAACAGGTTGTGCGGAAGACAAGTTCAAGAAACAAACATGTGTTGCAGAAACATAACGACAATCAAAATACATTTTCCTTTATAAAAGCATCATTCCATAATCTTACAAGGCAGGTCGATCCTTACGTTCCTAGGGTCCATGATCCAAAACAAATGTTTTCCTCAAAAAGCTTTATCTCGATATTCAAAACATCATCTTAGAAATTTTTCAAAAACCCAAGTTAATTGCCAATTCCTACTAGTTCGAAACACGTTTACCTCATCTTTAGAACTAAACATAAAACTCAAAACCCTTTTTAACTTGCGATCAAAGGCAATTCTATGCTCTCAAAACAGGTTTAAGATTCCTCACAACCACTCCAATGAAAACATATTGTCTTTACTCTTAATCCTTTAATCACATAAGATTTCACAAGACATAAAAAGAAGCACTTTCGAAAACTTTATTCAGCCTATATGTATCTCTATCTTAGAAATCATCTACCCATGCCCAAAACAGATGATCTTATTAGCCACCTGAAAACTATAAAGACACATTAGACCCTATGACTCATAATTACAACTGGCACAGTAAGAAATCCCCAAAGTATTTTCAAATAGCACCAAAACGATCTTTACGTCCATGATGAAAACAATTTACGAAAAGGGGCCTTAAGGAACTTCATCCATTAAGGTCGATGGGGTATGGAATCGTTCTTTAAAAACAATTGTTGAAAACCAAACATCGTTTTAACAAACTTTTGCAATTACTTGAAATACAAAAACAAGGAAAAAAGCATTAACATCTTCGACGTACATCCAAAGCCACAAGGATGGAGGTGCTTATGACAGCATGATGGGGTATGGTAGAACTGACTCACATGTGGCTCCTCAAGGGTTCTCTCAGGTCTCACTAAGGAGAAAACTTGTTCTTAACTCCTAATGGTAGAAGCATAGGGTTTGGGATTCTTCTAGATCTTACTAATGATGTACGTGGAAGGGAAAAATCTTTCTTGACTCTTAATAGTAGGAGTGTGGTGTTTAGGAGACTACTATACCTTAAGGTTCGGTAGGGTTCGAACATATGTGGTAGCTTGTAATGATAGTGTTCGTGTGGGTACGTATGTGAGTAGCTGAAGGGTTCCCTACAAGGGGGTGGTTTGCGGTCAGGGAGTGTGGTCTCTCTATAGTTGTGCATAGTATCTTGGGAGCTCGGAGTGAAACGGGACATGACGTAGTCAAGGAAAATCTTTGGTAGCTAACAGTGAAGGGACTCTTAAGGGTGTAAGGGTTCGTATGTTTCAAGGTGTGTGAGGAGAACGATGACTTTTCTAAAGAGAGGGGATCCAAGTAGAAGAGAAAAACCTTCTCTAAGGGCAATCCCATCGAGGCTTTGAAAGAAGTCAAAGGGAAAAACACTTGTGTTTACTGAAATCGATTTTTGCAAAACGTCCTTTTGAAAACATAAGCAGAAGGCAAGTTTGAAAACAAATCCTTTAACTCGCGTGCAAAACCTTTTCAATTTTTTTTTCTAAACCAAACCAGGGTGCAATCAACGCACAAGAAGCCATATAGAGGCCAAGGTCAACCAGAGATGTACAACCATCCGTGGCTAACTAGTTAAGACAGCCAACTCTTAACTAAGGTTGACCACCCGTAACTAACCTTGACTAGGCTTTAGCAAAACTACGAGTAGTTTGACCTCGCGCCTAGACATGCTTCACATAACACCCACCGTACACACGCACTAGATGAGTTCCAAACAATGATGATTAAGGCTAGTCATCACCACGAACATGATAAAGCCAAACTTACATAAAATCCACATACTTGAAAACAAACGGCTTACCCCTGATAAGATCGTCTGACCGCTCTGTATCCTCTGCACAGACAGTGATCACGCGTCCTTGCTGTTGTGGCCTAGCGAAGGATGACTGTAGACCTTTGCATTCTCTGGCTAGGTGACTTGGCTTACCGCAACGATAAAAAACGCCCTTCCCAAAGAGACACTCTCCGCCGTGACCCTTGCCACAAGTGGCACATCGTGGTGAGGCGGGTAACGCCCGGGGTGCTACTACGGCTGGGCGCTTCTGCTGCTGCTGTGGTCGGGGATGAGACTTGGTTCTTGGTGACTGACCATAAGGTTGAAAACGGGTGCGGGGCTGGCGCCTAGACTGTGAGCTCTGGCCTGGTGGGTCTGCGCTTGCTACCACTTCTTCAGTCTCGGTGTACTTGATCACTTCCTGGACGCTCTTCAGAGCACAACACCCTGCCACCAAATCGGGGAAATCCTGAATCTCCAAGGAAATCACCATGCTCCGTATCTTAGGCCTCAACCCACACAAGTACCTGCTGCATCTGGTGGCCTCAACCAAATTACTCGACGAAAAACGGGAGAACTTAATCAACTCGTTGAACCTCTCAGTATACTCTGAGACTGACATCGTACCCTGTTGTAGTGCGAGGAACTCTCTTTCCTTGGCATGCATGATTGACTCCGGAAGGTACTTCTCGTGAAAGAGGACCTTGAATTGTTCCCAACCGATGGAGGTACCGACAACCTCCAAGACATTGCACACATCTAACCACCAAACTCCAGCTTCACCCACTAGCATAAGGGCGGCATGCGCAACCTTCTGTTCTTCTGGATATGACATATCTGTAGCCACCTCTTCCTTCTTGAGGATCCAGTTGATAGCCACACTCGGATCGAAAGACCCAGCGTAAATGAGGGAATTAACCTCACAGGAACCGGAGACTCGTAGGTGCTGAGAACCCTCTTCCTGACTGTAATAATAAGGCTGCCTATGATGACTCTTGCACTGCATCTCGTGCTTCTTGCCATGAGATGTCCTTGCCGGAGCGCCTCGGTGTTTCATGGTGGAAGAAACATTCCTAGTACGTCTGCTAGGTGCCATGTCCCTGTGCACACAAAACAATCAACATCGAGTTGATCAAGCTCCATATCAATGCTAAGTATATACAGCTACTCTGACAGTCAAGCAAAACGGTCATGCACCTCAACACTAACTAAGACACATAAGAGGCTTTACGCATGACATAGCTACCGTACATGCCATAATAGCATAACAGGTCCATTACCCCAAGCCCTGTAGGATAGACTTGCTCTGATACCAAAATGTAACACCCTACTAGATAGCCCTTAATGCTTAAGTCATTTTAGGCCATTTCATAAGGGTTACCTCCTGTTATCATGTTTTATCTTTATATTTAAAATATATATACGTGGAAAATACGTGGGAGAAATTTTCATAAATGTTTTGCAGAATAGAAAATAAGGGCCATGCGAATTAATACAACGTATATAGGTGCGGAAGCAAAATAATCCTGAATAAATTTCCATATAATAAAGTAACAAAGTCATAGTCTCTCAGAACATACATCAGGAAATAATAACAATAGGTGTAATCTCATGAGCCCCAAAACCGAGACCCACAAGACTGCACTAATACAATCCATCAACATAAGTACTTGCCGGCTAACATATGTCCGGACTCAGAGTAAACAAAAATAAATGCTAACATTCAAAGAAAACGTAATCCATAACGTAATAACAGAAACTGATAAAACTAGAAACGAAAAGAACTCCATGAAACTAAAGTTGTGCGGGCTCCTCATCCGCTCCTGTATCCTGCTGAATCTCATCATCTAAAATGGGGGGGGGGGGAACGTGGGGGTGAGTACTGGGAAGTAACTCAGTAGGGGAGCCGCTCCGGGTTTATTAATTAAATAGGTGTAACATGAATGAATTCCATTTCAGTTATAAGTTCTAAAACCATCTTTCCCGGAACGACTTACCTAAGTGCCTCTTGTTCATTTTACATCATTTATACATCATACTTAATCATGTCAGTCGTGTGTGTGCTCTATGTGCCATCTAATCATATAGGGAAACTTAATCATACATCATACTACGTTTACTCAACTTTACTGTCATACACTTTCATAACTTTTATCTCTTTATTATCTCTTATGGCCTATCCACCCTCCTGTAACCTCCACTGCACCGACCCCTAGGCATGAGCTCATCCTAACGAAATGGGGAAAAGGGGGATATTCACCAACTGCAAGTGAAGGACCTGTAGCGCCGAGGATGCCAACCCCCTCCTACAGCCTCTCAATCACAAGTCGAAGGCTACTATGTATCTTTGCGCCACCCGGTGACATCTTTATTAACAACGCGCCACCCAGTGACGTCTTAACAACATACATACCACCCAATGACGTCTCTGTTCACAACACATAACATATACATTCATCACATAATTCACATAAACATATATTATCATCATTTACCTCATATAAGCATAACATATAAACACATCATCATCCAAACAGCATTTAAACTTGCATACAAACCATATTTAACTTATACATATCAACTATACTGGTTGTAGAACGCATTAGGGTGCATGAAGGGTCAAAACAGTTCATTTTCGCACTAACAGCACTGTCGTAATCGATTACACGGGCTGGTAATCGATTACTGTAATCGATTACGCAGCTCTGTAATCGATTACCAGAGGACATCATTTTTTCGCGATTGGGATTTCAGACATCGTAATCGATTACGAAGTCGTAAAATACGATTCTTGAGTTTCCAAAACGCTATTTTCAATAGCCATTGGCCAAAATATGAATCTAACATCGTCCCAATCGATAGAAAACATTGTCATACCAATATCAAACATGGGAATACGTTTAAAACACTTTTCAATTTGTAAAACCCCTTTCTTTTTCAAAACCAATTTCATAAATCAACCCTTTCATGAACCCTAATGGGAAAAACAACGAACAACATTCAAAACATCATCAATTCATCAACATACATGCAATTATATGACATTTAGAATGCCTAACCCCTACCTCTTGAAGACAAATCCTTATTTTAGACGAAATCCTAGTTTCACGAAGGGCCCAACTCCAACGATGACCCTTTTCGGAGAAAAACAACCGGTTGAGACGTCCGACTTGGTGAGAGGATCAAGAATATATAATTATTTTTAGGATTGGGTGAGTATTTGTGGGTGTTTCTTGATGTGGAATGGCTATGACTATGAGAGTTCTTGAGAGAGAAAGCTATGGAGGCTCTAGGATGATGAGAGAGAGTGTTTCTGACCAAATGAGATGGAAATTAGGGTTTACCTTCTTATATACTGAGCTAATAAGGTTTAAGAGTCATCGTGGGGCCCACCCGTCACTTAAAACATCTGAAAGCTCATTCTGCGTGCTATGTAATCGATTACATCAAACTTGTAATCGATTACCGTAATCGATTACACGGTTCTGTAATCGATTACAGGCCTCCGAAAAAGCCCAAATCTGAAACTTGACTTGCTGTAATCGATTACCAAGGAGCTGTAATCGATTACTGGGCATGAAAAATGCCCCAAAACACTTCCAAAGTGTCTCAACTCATATAATAACATCCATACACCCATTATAACTTAATGTAACATCAAAGCACACATAAATACTCCTAAAAACACATAACATAGATACTAGCGCCCTAGCGAGCTATACGCGTCCCAGCGCCGCGCCGCAATTCTATTACAGCAGAGACCTATCTGCAAAGCCGAGTTGGGGGCCCAATTAGCTAGGGTTTGGAGGCTGCTCTCTCTATTTAAAGAAGGCTAATGCATCAGGAAACACATCTCTTCATCACTTACCTACCATCACTTCTAAATCTTTTGTTTTCCTAGTTTCTTACTTTCAACCCTAGGCTTTTTAGTTAGAGTTTATTTTCTCCATTAGGATTCCATCTTCTTTCCTAGTCTAGCTCTAGCTTCCTCCATTGTATTTCCAACATTATTCGTCAAGCCCTTTGGGTTTTGTAAGTTACTACTTTTAATTAATTCAGTTATTCATTTTTCCACCTTTTCAATTTACATTTATTTTCTTTACTCTCCTCTTTATTGTTCAAGTTGTTTAATTTCTTCATTCCATCTTTGTTTTTAATTCCAATCTATTTTCTGCCTTTATATTTCCTCCATGAGTAACTAAGTCTCTTGGTGGTTTATGAGGGTGTGAACATCATTGGGAAAAATTGAGGCTTTGTTCTTAATGTTGCATAAGTTTTCATTATCAAACCTTGGCATATAATTTGAGATCTTAAATTGTGTGTTCAACCTCTATCTTGGCTTGCTCGATTGAGTTAGGCTAATTCATTGGCATGTGTTTATGTGTCAATTGATTAATTGATGCATGACATATTAGGAATTGGTAATGATTAATTAATTGGCTGATTAGTCTCTTTAATTAGATTAATGTGATTGGTTTTAAAGATTGTTGAAAACGAAACTAAAGGTGAGATCTCACTGATTAATCTTGTTCTAGGCAATCGACTCTTAGAATCGCAACAATAGGGTTAGATCTAACTCTGGAGTAATTAATCAACTCATGTATTCTTTTGTAGCCAATGATAAACGCCCTAATGAATGTTCTACCTCATAAATCACTGCTTTTTATCATTCCTCTTTTATTCCAAGTTATTTTTCTTGCAAACAAAAACCCCCCAATTTGTGACAACCCTCATACGACTAGTCTTGTGTATTACTTCCTTAGCCATTCCTTGTGAGAGGCGACCCTGGTTTCCACTAAACTATATTAGGGGAACTTGGTTTATAAATAATTAAATTTATGGGAGTTGCGACCACCACCCATCAAATTTTTGGCGCCGTTGCCGGGGAATGGCGATGAAAGTAATCAGTAGTTGTGTGATTTGTGCATACTTTACATAACCGTTTTCCTTTTCTTTTCTTTGTTTCTTTCAAAAATAAAAACAACAAAAAGATTTTCCTTTTATTTTGCATTTTATTTTCGTTTTTGTATTTTTATTTGCTCTTCCCAGACTCGCTGTTCCAAGAACAGCTGAGTCTGCTGCTGTCATACGCGCTCCAGCGTGTGTACAGCGCCCCAGCACACGACTGCGACTGCAAAGTTGCAGTTTTGCATGACTCGATCTCAACCGGATCCCCAGCTTGCCGTTTTCGATCCTGAAATTGAAAACACTTTGAGAAAAATAAGGCAAGTTAGGAGAGGGTTTAGTGAGTCTCAAGGGCAACCGGAAGATCCACCGTTTGAAACGCTACTTTTCACTAGTCCTGAACTTTCTGATTTGTCTGTTAGTGTTTTAGGTCCAAATTCGATCATGGCAGACTATCAGCCCACCCTGAAAGAACTTGCAGCTCCTGACCTCAGTCAACAACCCTTGGGCATTAACTACCCAAGGTTGGACACTGAGTTCGAGCTCAAGGGAGCTATTCTCCATTTGCTCCCTAAATTCCACGGATTGTCCGGAGAGGATCCACACCAACACCTGAAAGAATTCCATGTGGTGTGTGAGACTCTCAAGCCAAGAGGAGTCAATGAGGAACATGTGAAGTTTCAGGCTTTTCCGTTCTCTCTAGACGGTCAAGCGAAGCAATGGTTCTTGAACCTGCCAAATGGAGCTGTCACCACATGGATTGGCATGAAGAAGATTTTCTTGGAGAAATTCTTCCCAGCCTCAAGGGCAGCTGCCATAAGGAAGGACATCAGTGGCATCCACCAACTCCAAGGTGAGTCTCTCCATGAGTACTGGGAGAGATTCAAGAAGCTAGTGGCGAGTTGTCCAACCCATCAGATATCCGAACAACTCTTGATCCAATACTACTATGAGGGTCTGACGGGAATGGATCGTTGCATGATTGATGCCGCTAGTGGTGGTGCTCTGATGGACAAGACTCCGGCAGATGCAAGAATCCTATTCGAGAACATGGCTGTGAACTCACAGCAGTTTGGCACAAGGGCAACTGCCGTGACCAAAGGGGTGAATGAGGTAGCTCAACAGGAGAGTGGTGGCCTACACCAGAAGCTGGATGAGATGGCAACATTCATGAAGCAACTGGCCATCAACCAAGCCAAACCAGGAACCTCAAGCCAAGCTATGGTGTGCGGGATATGTTCATTGGACTCCCATGCAACCGACCAATGCCCACACCTTGAAGAAGAGGCAACAATGGTGGCAGCTGCAAACACCTTTCTGGGAAAGCATCAGTTTCAGCCACAGAATCAACCTACGGGGAATACCTATAACCCAAGTTGGAGGAATCACTTGAACCTGAGGTGGAATAACAATCCACATCTACAACAAGTCCAGCAACCTCAACAGGTTCGGTACCAACCTTCTCATCAAAGGCAACCCCAGGCTCCATACCAGGCTCTAATGGCCTTGCCTCCACCACCGCAACAATTGGCTCTGCCTGCACCTCCGAATCCTAACGAGCCAACTCTCGGTGATGTGATGAAACTACTCATGGAGCAACAAAGGATGATGCTGAGCTTGCAGAATGAGGTCAACCAAATGAAGGGAAACCCGACCACACAAGCCTATGAACAAGCTGGCACCTCACAGATCTCATCTCAGACAGTTCCTAATCCTAAGGGGAATGTGAGTGCCATCCATATCATGACCGGAGCAGCTGGTGTTGACAATCCTCGACCAAAGTAGCCTTGAAACGGTCGACCGTCCAACTTAGGGAGGTTAAAGCAAAGTGCTTCGTGGGAGACAACCCACCGGTTTTCTTTGTTTTTCAGTATTTTTAATTTTCGTATTTCAATTTCCATATTTTATTTCCCGTATTTTATTTTTTTCAAATTTTATATTCATATTTTATTATTTGCATCTTTAATTTTTGCATGCATTTAGATTAATAAGGATAGTTTCATGCATTTTAGGATTATAGCAGTAAAAATACCTATTCTACATCAGGATGTCGCGCTCGAGCGCAGCATATGCGCCCCAGCGCGTGCGCTTCGTCTAAATGAAACACTGCGTTTGGGTCCAGCGCTCCAGCACGCTGGTCGCGCTCTAGCGCGAAAGGGTTCCTTCAAAACCCTAAAATCCCAAATCGCATAACACATTCGGTCACTCCTTCCTTCACGGCTCCAGCGCAGCAGCCACGACCCCTTCTCTCTCTCTCACCATTTTTCACACATTTGCTCATACTTGCCTCCATACATTTGTTCATCTTGTCATAGCATTGCATCTTATCAAGGTACATTGGTCTAACACTCAATCTTTTCCCTGTTCTTGATAAAAAAATCGGTTTATGTTAATAAAATGATGATGTATGTGAGTTTTGTTTAATTGTGTGAATTTAATCGGTTAGTTTTGCATGATATATGATTTAATCGAGTTGTATGGTGAAAGATTTCGAGTTTGAGTCATTTCTGCACTGTTTTGCGTTGTTCTGTTCTGTTCCCGGAACCCTCGTGCGCTCCGGCGCGCTATACGCACTCGAGCGTGAGGCGTCTCCGTTCCGTTGCAGGTCGCGCGCTCTAGCGCGCCCTCCGCGCCCTAGCACGGACCTGCTGTAGAAATTGGCCGAATCTGTTCTAATTATTTGCTGCCTGATGTCTCTTGTTTTCATTTCACTGCTATGTTCCTTTTGTTTTATTTTCTATTTGCATCCATTAATGGCATGACTTGAACTGACATTAGCCAATATTTGGACTGTCTTCTTGGAACTTAATTGTCTTGATCTTTAACTTTGCAGGCATGGCAGCACGAACTACAGGCGGTAAGGGGAAGAGAGTGCGCACCACCGAAGAGGATGATCACTCCTATGATCAGCCTCACGACCCAGCACGATTCCTGGATGTCACTGCCGAGTTGGCCTTCCACGCCACCATTCATAAGAGGAAACCCCTCTTTGAGTTGGGGTACCAGTTCCACGATGAGGGCCAAGGACGGCTCAACATGGTCATCGCGGAGATTGAGAGGCGGGGGTGGGCCCACTATCTTCTCAGTGCCCCCGTCAGGGCAAACATCACCTGGGTGCGGGAGTTCTTCGCTGACTTCCACGACCGCACCGCCACTGAGGTGTTCCTCCGGGGCAAATTCATTCCGGTCGACGTACGAGCATAGCCACTCATATTCAGATCGCCCCGGAGCCCGACTACGCGTTCGGGGAGCCAGATGCCATTCAGACTATGGCCAACACGGACTTGGAGGTGATCAAGAACCGCCTCTGCCTTCCGGGTTGCAGCTGGACACTGAGGGCCAATATGGTCCCCCGCACGCTGAAGAACTACACGCTCAACTTGGAGACCAGAGCGTGGTCCCGCATCTACTTCAGCCATATCTATCCAGTCTCCCACATCTCCGACCTCACCACAGATCAAGCCCTCCATCTCTACTGCATCATGGAGGGCCACTGGGTAGACTTGCCCACTCGTCTGCAGCGCACCATGCATCAAGCTCACCACATTGAGACCTACTGGTGCCTCCCTTTCCCTTCTCTGGTTACCTCCTTGGCTATCCAGTGTGGTGTGCCAGAGTACGCTAACAATGAGTGGTAGGGGCCACACGCCACCATCACCGCCGCCGGTCTCGCTACCAAGGATGCAGCAGCTCAGAATAAGAGCCAGCCAGCGGGGAATCCTTTAGATTCAATCACTGCACAGTTGACCCAGATGAAGGTCAACATGAGTGAGTACTTCGACCAGAAGTTCGCAGCTGCTGAGAGCTATCATGATCAGCGGTATCTGGCCATGCAGACTTATTATGACCAGAGGCTCGCTGAGACACAGAGAGCTTTCCGAGCCTACATCGACCAGCGCTTCTCCTGTGGGCATGGAGCTCCGGGGCATTCCCAGGCTCCTATTGATGTCGATGAGGACGAGGACGACGACGATGATGAGGCCGAGGAGGAGGAGGATGATGACGAGGATGATGATGGTTCACAGGACGATTGAGTCCTCCGTAGGTCCTTTCTATACCCTTTTCTCTGTTCTTTTAACTGTTGACACTGGGGACAATGTCTCATTCAAGTGTGGGGAGGGTGTAGAAAAATTGGCTTTTGTAAATAATTGCATGCCTAACTTTTATTTTATTTTATTTTCTTTTGTTTTTATGTGTTTTTAGGTAGATGATTGGGTAGTTTTCTTTATAGCACCTTTTGGTCTGAAATTGCTTTACCCTTTGATTTTAACTCAGAACTGTTGGCATGTTACCCCATATGAGTTTGAATTGTTTGTGTTATCTCTGATTGGTTGTTTGGATTACCTGTGAGATTTGAGCCTTACTGTGATTAAATACATCAATTAATCACTTTCTTTCTGTGGGCACACACACACTTGTATTTGTTATTCCTGAATTTTCTTGATTCTTGTTTTGCGTTTTATACATGTTGCGTGTGATTGAGGCATGATTTTGTTTTACATCTAAAAGCCACTTAGCCAAATAGCCAACCTATACACAATTCCCATTGTTTGTAGCCAATTTGAGCCTTTATCCCCTTATTGTTACTAAGCTCATTACAAGCCAAAGACAGAAAAACAATGAAAAATCCCTTCTGAGAAACTAGGAGGACATGGTTTGATTGTTGGGCAAAGGTCTTAAGTGTGGGGAAATTGGGATAAATTGTGCACCGGAATAAATTGTAAGGTATGGGAATATAACTGTAAGGGTAGCTTTTGTACATAAATGGTCTTTTGTTATTTTCTTTTCCACCTCATTTCAATTACCAAAGGAATTGAGATGAGGAATTCATCAAAAAAAAAAAATCGAAAAATGCAGAAAAGTCAAAGAAGAATATGTGAATTTTGCAAATAAAGGTTGTTGGGTTCCTGTGAATTACTGTGAAACTATTTGGGAACCTTGGAAATGTTAAATTAAGAAATTGTGGGTTATTGATTTTGGGTGTTTCTATTCTCTCCATCTCTTCTCTCTCCATCTTTTCTTTAGTAATGGAAGTCATCTGGGATTAATCGAACCATGAATTCTTAGTTTCTTGGAAAATATTCCACTTCCCATATATGCCACACCCGTCTCAAGCCCCGTTACAACCCTGAAAAGACCTCTCGATGCACCATGTTTGTAGAATTGCAATGTTAGGAGTATAGCAAATTTATGGAATGTGAATACTTGTGTGATTTATTCAACTGAGTGCTTAGCCAAAACACTGAGTGATTGAGAGAAAAACACACTGGTGAGGGCCAATCAACCAACTCTGCATAACATAAACTGATTCTCCTAGCTCATGAATTTCTTTGAATGCCAACTTGTAATATGATTGTGGGTGTTGCATAATTTTGACCAAGATGTGCTGTTTTGAATAACTTTCCATCATCTGTAGTATTTTGTTTTTTTTTTAGGACGTAGGTGTTAAGATGTGTTAGCCATTGCTTTACTCTTAGAGATGCTTGGAATCATTGCTTTTGCATGAGGACATGCAATTGTTCAAGTGTGGGGATATTTGATAACATGGTTTTTGCCAATATTTTATGCCCTTAATTCGGATGATTGTGTGCATTTCTTTGCTCTATTTTAGTCTTTTATTGTATTTAATACAATTTGGAATTAATTGGGACTTAATGAAAATAAAGGCTAAAGTAATAAGTTTTATGATGTTTTTGCAATTCAAGGATGACCTTTGCACTTGATCTTGGGTATTTTGTATTTTTGGGTGCAGGTCATAGGAATTATTGGAGCAGTAGACATCAGGAACTGAGCAAGAAGCGGAGCAGTGGAATTCAGGACGGGCATCGAGCGCTCCAGCGCCCGTAGCGCGCCCCAGCGCCCGAACTCTACTAGAATCCATCACGTGCACAGCACTAGCGCCCTAGCGAGCTATACGCGCCCCAGCGCCGTGCCGCAATTCTTTTACAGCAGAGACCTATCTGCAAGGCCGAGTTTGGGGCCCAATTAGATAGGGTTTGGAGGCTGCTCTCTCTATTTAAAGAAGGCTAATGCATCAGGAAACACATCTCTTCATCATCACTTACCTACCATCACTTCTACATCTTTTCTTTTCCTAGTTTCTTACTTTCAACCCTAGGCTTTTTAGTTAGAGTTTATTTTCGCCATTAGGATTCCATCTTCTTTCCTAGTCTAGCTCTAGCTTCCTCCATTGTATTTCCAACGTTATTCGTCAAGTCCTTTGGGTTTTGTAAGTTACTACTTTTAATTAATTCAGTTATTCATTTTTCCACCTTTTCAATTTATATTTATTTTCTTTACTTTCCTCTTTATTGTTCAAGTTGTTTAATTATTTCATTCCATCTTTGTTTTTAATTCCAATCTATTTTCTGCCTTTATATTTCCTCCATGAGTAACTAAGTCTCTTGGTGGTTTATGAGGGTGTGAACATCATTGGGGCAAATTGAGGCTTTGTTCTTAATGTTGCATAAGTTTTCATTATCAAACCTTGGCATATAATTTGAGATCTTAAATTGTGTGTTAAACCTCTGTCTTGGCTTGCTCGATTGAGTTAGGCTAATTCATTGGCATGTGTTTATGTGTCAATTGATTAATTGATGCATGACATATTAGGAATTGGTAATGATTAATTAATTGGCTGATTAGTCTCTTTAATTATATTAATGTGATTGGCTTTAAAGATTGTTGAAAACGAAACTAAATGTGAGATCTCACTAATTAATCTTGTTCTAGGCAATCGACTCTTAAAATCACAACAATAGGGTTAGATCTAATTGTGGCGTAACTAATCAACTCATGCATTCTTTTGTAGCCAATGATAAACGCCCTAATGAATGTTCTACCTCATAAATCACTGCTTTTTATCATTCCTCTTTTATTCCAAGTTATTTTTCTTGCAAACAAAAACCCCCCAATTTGTGACAACCCTCATACGACTAGTCTTGTGTATTACTTCCTTAGCCATTCCTTGTGAGAGACGACCCTGGTTTCCACTAAACTATATTAGGGGAACTTGGTTTATGAATAATTAAATTTATGGGATTTGTGACCACCACCCATTAACACTCACTGTTTGATTTTGGAAATTCCAGTCGCAACCATAAGGCTCGTCGCTAGCAACCACTTTGCCGCACGCGATGAGCCTTGTTGCGCGGCGTCAAAATTTTTTTTTCAAAAATCGAAAATTAAACAAATTGTCAAAATGATGTCATTTTGAACATAAGAGAAATTTAAAATTTCTCTCCCACTCTAAACATTTCTCTCCACTCTCATACACACTCACACACTAACACACATACATCACCCACAAACCCTAGAATTCACCACCACCCCTTCACCACCGGCGCCGGCCACTTCTGCTCCGGCCGCGTCACCGTTGTCCACCACTGAGCCGGCCGTCTCTCTCCCTCTCTGACCTGCACTCTACACAAGCCACCACCACTCCCTTCCATTTCCTGTGCAGCCACTGCAAGCGCAACAGCTCTGTCCTCGCTGCCGCGCGCCTCTGGCCGCCCCTCCACTGCACCGTCCGCCTACTTCATTCTCTCTCCCTCCCGGTCGTCACTGTCACAGAGGCGCATCGCTCTCTCTCCCTCTCGCGTTCTTGCAGCACCGCGCACCGTCGACCATCACTGTCCCTGCAAGGACCGCGGTTGCTACCACTCTCTCTCCCTCGCTACTGTCCTGCTGCTGTTCTTCGCAGCACTGCTTCTGCTATGTTGTCTCCTCCGCCGCGTGCCGCCACTGCTCCGGCCAGAATTGCGGCTGTCGCCGCTTTGTACCCTCTGCTGCTGTTATGTTTTGCTACAGCAATGCTCTCTACTGCAGCTGCTCTGCTCCGCGGTGGTGTTCCCGGTTCTGTTTCTGTCTTCCACCACCGCAAGCTGCTGCCGCGCGCCGCCATTACTTCGGCCGTCGCGGTTTTCCGCTTTTTAACCCTCATAAATTTCCTCACCAACACTCTCTCATTGTGCAAGCATAGTAAGTTTTATTTTGTTGTTAAATTGTTGTTAGCATTTCATTTTCTTCAATATTTCAATGTTTAAATTGTTGATATTGGTGATTGTTGATGCTATTAAATTTCTTGATGCTTTTGTGCATATAGGTATTAGGATGTGATTGTTTTGATATTTATGTTAAAAATTAGTGTTTTATTAGTTTATGTTCATGCATATAATGTTAATTGTGTTAATTGTAATTAGGATCATGCATTGAGTTATGTTAGTATTAGTTGATTCCAATCATTTTAGAATTGGTTGTGGTGTTCATATTGTTTTTGTGTCTTAGGTAGTTGTTTAATTCTCTTAGGCATCGTTGTGTTCATTGCATGTAGGTTATTGCATTTAATAATGTTTTGTTTCTTTTTGTGTAATGTTTTGATGTGAGGTGGCCAACTCGGCATTTGTTCTAACGCTAATGAGTTTGCTTCCCATTTGGTATATTGTGTTGTGCTTTATTTTGCAGATGGCTCTGAAATTACAATCCAAGGGAAAACAACCGATTACACAAGCCTTCACGGAAGAAGAGTTGGCCGGACACTCAGGGGACCTTTTCCGATTCTTCTGCTTGGAAGCCGAAGTGGTATATTTGGAGCAAATGGAAGATAGAGCAGTGATAGCGGAAGTGGTCCTAAATTACCGCATTTCGCCCAAGCATGCACTAGACAGTGTGGTGGCCGCCATAGAAAGCCGCCAATGGGGATTCGTATTCGAGAAACAAGTCTCCCCCAATGCCACACTCATCAGGGAATTCTACGCCAACATGCTCCTGGATGACCAACCACATGTTCAGATTAGGCGGAAGCAAGTCCCGGTGTCCCCATAAGCAATTGATGCCTTCCTCAGAGTCCCCTTCACTGGCCGAGATGATTACCAGAGGCATTCTGAGCGCATCACTCTGAGTTCCTGGATGAAGTAAAGGACGCCATCACCTACCCAAGAGCGGAATGGGTCCTCTCCAAGGATAACCCCCCAGTGATGTTGCACATATCTTCCTCCATGTTGACCATTGAGGTTCGCGCCTGGTTCCGGTTGGTCTGCTCATTCCTCTTGCCCACCGGCCACTTCTCGGATGTGCCGATCAACCGCATGATTCTGGTGTACTGTCTACTCAAAGGAAAATCAGTATGTGTTGGG
Organism: Aeschynomene evenia; assembly: GCA_013621005.1. NCBI lineage: Eukaryota > Viridiplantae > Streptophyta > Magnoliopsida > Fabales > Fabaceae > Aeschynomene > Aeschynomene evenia. The sequence goes on along the minus strand of CM024267.1, from coordinate 17,614,980 downwards.
ACTCTAGTGCGCAACACAATGAACGATGTCCCCCGAAAGGCGAGGAAGGACGCCTTACCTTTTGCGTGCCTCATCACTCGGATTTGTCGGGCTACTTATGTGGAGGAGCTTCCCACCGACGACTTAGCGGTGAGGATGGATAAAGTGGAAGCAACCTAATTGGTCAAGGCGGATGTTCGCCTCAACCCGAACCTTGACCCTCACTCCTGACCCACTCAGAAAAGGGCCAAGAAGAGCTTGGAGCCGATTGATGCACCGGATATCGGTGGTAGCTCCAGTATTCTACCACCGCCGCCATCACCACCTCCGGCGGGCTCCGGGGAAATCATCCAAGCAATCGAGGATATGGGTACCCGCTTGAGAAAGGAGGGAGTAGCCGCCAACGCCGCACTCAAAAAGGAGCTCAAGGCTCACGTCACTCAAACAGTGGCGAACTCAGAGAAGAAGATTATGAAGAAGCTGACACTGATCTTCTCATGTTTGGGTAGCGGGAAAAAGGCGATAGTAAAGGGCAAGGGAAAGAAGTCGGTAGAGGATTCAGAGGAGGATGACGAGTCGAATTGAGCAACCACACACCACTGTTTGTATTTCTTTCATTGTCTTTTTATTTCATCTTTGTTGTCAATTGCTGTTTTATATTGTTCTCTTTGCATTGTGTTCTGTTTGTTTAGTTTTTTAGGTATGACTGAGTTGTTTGTAATGCATGCTTGATGTTTTGTTTGGTTTCCCTGAGATTGCTTTGATGATTTGGTTGATAGTTATGTGAATTGCATGAATAAAAACAAAGAGAATGCATAACATGATCCTTTTCTGTTGACTTGGGTGAATGATTATTTGATTTGAATTGAGTTTGTAGCATACCCTGGTAAGCTTTTGAGCTTCAATTGGTGGCACCATTACACGTCACCTATCTTTCTTGTGTGTACTTCTCATTTGTGCATACTAGATAACTTGCTTGAATTTTTGTATGAAACATTGGATTGATGCATGCATCTCTGGAAATGATTGATGCATGCATCCATATAGCCACCTTTTACATCACTCCATTGCTAGCCCCTTTGAGCCTTTAATCCCCTTTATTTGATCTCACCTTGATGTCATAGCCTAAATAAAGTGCAAAACAATTTCACATCCCTGACTTAGGCTTAGAAAAACAAATTTACTTGTTCTTTTTGGTACTTCATTTTGGGATTGAGATTTTTGTTTAAGTGTGGGGGAAGCATGTGGACACGCTTGTGATATAAGTGTGTGGGGGGGGGGAGTAAGCTATTGTTATTTTTGGTTTCACTCATATTTATTTTTACTTTGTAAATAATCATGTAATTATCTTTGTTTAAAAACATAAAAAAAAAACAGAAAACAAAAACAACAAAAATATAAGTAAATAAATAAATGAAAAGAAGAGAAAAGAAATGAAATTTAAATGTCTTTGGTTATTGTTGTCTATTGGTGTTGTATATATTGGTGCATTGTTTTCTTTTAAGTTTTTGGTTCAATAAAAAGGGGGTCGTTTGGAAAAAATTGGGTTATCTTTTGCTAGGTTCGGGTTATGGGATTCATCTTGGGGTTGGGTAGATTCATTTGCTCTCTGGCGCCTATGTTTTATCTCTGCTAGCTTTGAATTTCCCCTGCCCTAAACCTGGCCTCATTACAACCCTCGAAAGATCTTGGTCCTTGATGCATGTGATCTTTCTTGTGGAGGAATGTGAATTCTTGCAAGCCTATATATGGTTATGCATGTCTGCCGACGGTGAGTGTGAAGTGACATAGCCCATACACGTTGGTGAGTTGTGTGATGATACTCCTACGCTTGAGTGGCCACTTGATTGATTTTTGTTAAATGATTAATTCACCTTGTGCATATTTGAAAATTGATTCTCTTCTTTTCTCTATTGCAATTCATGGGCTTGATACCAAACCTTGTGTTTTATCTTTTGGAAATTGGTTACCTTTCAATTCATCAAGCATGTTTGTTATTGGGGTAGATTCTTGTGTTTGCAGGCCTAAGATTTCTTACATGAGGACATGCAAGTTGTTAAGTGTAGGGGTATTTGATAGGATGTGAGATTCTGAGCATTCTCTGTCCTTATATGTGCATTTTGCATTTTCAGGAACTTAGGCTGGAGCTACTTAGAGTTTTGGAAGCATCGGGAGCATCAAAGCTGAGGAGCGGACAGAACGGAGAGCCAGAGAAAAGATGCAGACTTTTTCCCCTGATTCTGCAACTGGTCACTAGCGAGCAGCTTTATGCTTGCTTGGTCGCTAACGACCAACCCCGTGACAGCAACCCAATTTTACTATTTTTGCAATTTAGTCCTTAGTCCCTTTTGTACTTAGGTCCCTCTATGTAATTGGTCTGAGACAATTTTTATAGATCATCATATCTTATTTCCAAATTAGGTTAGGGTTTTTAGAGAGAGAAGCTCCACCTTCTCTCTAGACTTTACCATTTTTGTTCTTTGCACTTTGTGATGATGTGAGGTATCTCTTATGAAACACTTCCAAGCTATGCTTCACACAACCCAAGAGGGGGTGAATTGGTTGTGTACACTTTTTGCAAATTGGTTCTTTATTATTCTAACACTTCTGCAATTCTCAAAGATTGATCAAGTCTTTGATACTTGTCAAGAATTAGTCAAAACAATAAGAATCTACAATTCAATTTGTGATATCAGAATTTTAATCAAATATGTGACATACACAGAAATCAATATGTCAATATCTATGATTCAATTAGCACAACTTTTGCACAACTTTTCACAACTTTTGCACAACGGATTATAAATCTCAAATATCACACAACACTTAATATATCAAACTTCTCAACAATCAAATGATCAATATCAAAATAACTCTTTCAGAAATATCGGCTTTTGAATCAACTTTCTGATCTTAGCTTCTGAACTCCCTTCAAAATCTGTATCAGATTCTTGTTTCAGAACCTATATGCTTCTGAACAATTATTTCACAACAAATCACACAAACAACATATGATATGATATGTATTTCAATTAGAAATAAGAAATCAAATCAACAATTATACAGAGAACAAAAACAGCTTCTGAAGATGTGTTCTTGAGAAAACTAATTACAGATTTCAAAACACTAATTTCCTTCCTGTAATATGTTCTTTAAATTGTTTATTTCAGATTTCAATTACCCAAATCACAAATATCATATATCAGAAAGTTAAACACATAAAGATTCCTTTAGCTTTAGTTTCTTTAACTTTCACATTGTTGTTTAAAGATTGTTCTTGAGATATTTTCCAAAAATCAAAACATACAAATCAAATGCACAATTTCTAAGCAATCAAAAACAATTAATGCAAAGAGAGTAGAGTTAGAGAGATTGGACCAATTTTATACTGGTTCGGCCAATGTGAGCCTACATCCAGTTCTTCAATCTTTCAACGATTGAGTTCCACTAGAAATGCATCAGAAACACAGGTATCAATACAAAGATGTATTTTGCAACCTTCTCAGGTTCGACACTTTAGAATACCCCTTCCAAAGATTTTCACTCTCTAGATGTCCCCTCTAGAAAGATTTTCCTGCCTTGAATCACACCAAGGACTTTTCAGAACCTTGCTTTTGATCACCCTTTATATGAACCAATTCTTGAGAAATTGACTTTTCTTCTTTTGTTCTCTCTCAGCCTCAAACTCTTTAAGCTTGATCAGCTTCTGAAATTTTTAACTTCAGAAACTCCTTCTTCTTCAATTCGCACAATAAATCAGAACATTATTCTGATCATCCTTTCTTGAGCCTTTCTTTTCTCTTTTTGCTCACAGTTCTTTTCTTTCTTTCCTCAAATGTATCTGAGCTTCTCTCTCATATTTTTCTTTTCTTTTTGAGCCCTTTTTCTCTTTTTTCCTCAGATTGATTTTTCTATCACTTTGATCTTCTTCTTTTTGTGTTATGATGTTATCTCATTTCTAATTATTACAATACAACTCGAGATTCCTCTTTTTATGGAGAGCTCTTTCAAATCATAGCTTATACAGCTGTCATTAACAGCTATAACATTTGGCGGGAAAACTAATGATATGGAACCTTATCCATTTACACATTTAAACTAATTCCCTTTTCAGACACATCTGAAGCTCATTAAGCTTCTGTACAAGCTTTTGTATATGATCAGAGACTCATTAAGTTTCTGAACCATCTTCTGAGTCAGCTTCTAAGCCATGCTTCTGAGCCATGCTTCTGAACATGCTTCTGAAAATGCTTCTGAGCCATGCTTCTGAGCCATGCTTCTGAGCCATACTTCTGAGCCATGCTTTTGAGCCATGCTTCTGAGCCATGCTTCTGAACATGCTTCTGAGCCATTCTTCTGAACATGCTTCTGAGACTCTTTCCGCTTCTGAAACTCTTCCAGCTTCTGAAACTCTTTCACGGCTTTCTCATGTGTATATTACAAAGATCATACATTATATAACCCTAATACACATCTAGTCCTATTAACTATGCTTCTATTACAAATATTACAAATGTTACAATACGATACATGAAGCATATACACTTTACATTCTAAAAGTGGTTTCTCGATACAAAGAAGCTTCTGATCCTATTACAATCATTTTCACTGTAGCTTCTCAATACTAACTCACAAAGTTACATGAGTTTTGTTATTATCAAAACCAAATAAGGAATTACATTAACACTTTGCTATTATATCACTCTACATTTCTCCAAGTTTAAATATATTTCCATTTTCATTTCCAGCATTTTGATTGTTATTACTTCTCCATTTCATTTCTTCTTTTTAATTATGTTTGAGTAGTGTAACACCCCGATTTTCATTAAGTCCTAATCGAGGGAAATTAGGGGTAATTGACCTTGGTTAGAATTTAATTAAGTTTGGGTGGATAAGTTTCTTCTAGCAAACCATTACGTGTTATGTGATCTAAGTGTATGTATGTGTGTTATATGATTTATGTGTGTTCATCCCGTGTTATATGATTTATGTGTATGAATATGTGTATTCATTATATGTTATGTGAATTAAGTGTTATATGTTATTTATTTATTTTATTTTATATTATTTTCTTTATGTGCCTATATGTGTATTTTTAATTTATGTTTAAATATTAGAAAAGTTATATGAGCATTATAGTATTATTTGGGACGTTTAGAGTGTTTTGGTAATTTTTAAGTGATGGTGGGCCCCACGGTGACTCTTAACCTAGCCACTCCCTATATAAACACTAGCAACCTTCTCCACTTCAAAGAAACACTCTTCTCCTTCCTCTGAGCCGCCATAGCCATCTTCCTCTAAAGAGCTCCCTAAGTCATTGATACTCCAAACCACGAAACACCCATCAAACCTTACCCAATCCAGGAAAAAACTCATATTCTTAATCCTCTCATCAAGTCGGAGCTTTCTACCGATTCCGTTTCTCCGTTAAGAGTCTCTGGCGTCACCGGACCATTCGTGGGGCTAGAGAGAGAGGTTTCCAACGAGAGCAACGTCAGGAAAGGGCTGTCCTTGCATTTTCAAAATTGTCTTCAAGAGGTAGGGGTTTAGGCATTATATTTTCGTGCATATTGATGATAATTTTATTAGATTAATGTTATGGTCGTTTTTCCCATTAGGGTTCATGAAAGGGTTACCTTTTTGTAAAATTATTTCAAAGAGAGAACGTTTTTCCGATTAAAAGTGTTGGGAAAGTGTTTCTATGAGTTAAAGGTGTTTTGAGAAAAGTTTTTCATCAATTGGATGTTTAAAAATGGCTTTTTGGAGAAGAAAACTGTTGAAATCGTGAAGTCCTGCGAACAGGACGACGCATGACCGCCCAGGCGGCCAGAGACCGCCCCAGCGGTGGCAGTCCGCCCTGGCGGTGGTGCAGCCGCCCCAGCAGTGGTCGCACCGCCCCGACGCGTGTTCGCGCTGTCCCACACCCCCTTTTACGAAAATTGACATGTTTTGACCCTTTTATGCTTCCTAATGCGTTCTACGACTTGTATAAGTGTTATATATGATTTATGCATGATTTATATATGATTAGATGAGATGTAATATATGTTTATATGTTATTATAATATAAAAGTATGATTATATGATAATACATGTTATATATGTTTCGTGTATGTTCATTATGTAATGTTACGAGTTGTATGTATGTTTAAATGCTGTGTTGTATATATAATTATTGTATGAGATATATATGTTATACTGAGTATATGTATTGCTTTTATGATATGTTAAATTGTTTATGTGATTATACGGTATAAATTATGATGAAATGCTCTGAATGAATTAACTTTGTCATCCGGTAAAGTTTAAAAGATGTTTAGAAAGATACTCTGATGCTCTGAAAGATCTCTGTTAATTCTGAAAGATTTGTGATAATTAAAAGACGTTCTGAATTTGAAAGATCTCTGATACTCTGAAAGATTAAAATACCTTGTAGCCTTCCACTTGTGATGAGTGTTGTGGGGAGGGGTGGCATCCTCGGCTGCAACTCCTTCACTTGAGAAAGGTGAACTGTACCCCCTCTTCCCCGTATGTTTTAGGATGAGCTCATGCCTAGGGGCCGGATTGTAGGAGTAAGGATGGGAGGGAGACTTTTCCATGTCTGACAGATTAAAAGTAAAAGTTAATGACAAAATACTCTGAAAGAAAGCTCTGATATATGTTCTGTTATGTTATATTTTCCCTGATTGTGATAGAAGCACATAGTACACTACACAGAGACCTTTAATCATGATATGTTATATGTATTAAGTAAAATGAACAAGACGCACTTAGGTAAGACGTTCCGGGGAAAGATTGTTTTTAACTTATATCTGAATTGAACTCATTCATATTTCACTTATTTTATAATTAAACCCGGGGTGGCTTCCTCTACTGAGTCACTTCCCAGTGCTCACCCTATGTTTTTCTCACCTTTTAGAGGAGCAGACAGAGCAGGATGTCGGAGCACACGAGGAGCCCGTGCATACTTAGTTCATGATATAGTTCCTTATATATCAGAGACATGTTTTATTTCCTTACCAGATATTATGATTTTTATGCTTCCGCTACGTTTATTTATTTATTATGTTTTCTGAGTCCGGACCTTTGTTAGCCGGCAACTATTTATTTACTCGTATTTATGGTGGAGTCTCATAGGTCACAGTTTTTGGCTTATGGGGTGAGACCTAGTATTTATTTCATGTTTGGTACTTGATGGGAGTTATTTATATGATGAGGTATTTTCAGTAGATGTTTGTATCGCTTATATTATCGCTTATCATATGCGCAAAGCCCTTATTTTCTATTCCGCGGATGTTTACGAAAAATCTACTCCCGCTTATTTTCCGCGTATTATATTTTAAATATAAAGATAAAACATGATAACAGGAGGTAACCCTTATGAAATAGCCTAAAATGACTTAAGCGTTAAGGGCTATCTAGTAGGGTGTTACATAGTTCTCTCAATCTTGATGTTGGGGAATGTGAAAACCCCATTTTCTCTTGAAACCCACTTCTTGAATGTGTTTTTGCTTCTCACTCTCTTGGATTTTTAAATGCTATTAAAGTTTGCTTGTGTGGATTCATGCTTGCTGATTTTGATTATGCCTTGAATGCATTTTAATTTCTTGATTAAGGGATTAAATTGTATTTAGGGGTTTTTGGGTTTATGCGTTGATTAATGCATTGGCTCATTAGTTGAGAGAGTGTGAATAATTCTTGATTAAGAATTAGGTTTGCATGTGCTTAGAATAATTTTACTATTTTGGTTTTGATCAAAGTCATTTTGGTTTAGTAATTCTTGAGCATGTGCAAATTGCATTTTAAATGTTTGATAAAATGCCTAAGTGGGTTTAGGATAGGGAAAATGTGATTTTGTACATAACTCAACACCAAGACTCTTTTTGCATTGTTAATACTTCTTGTAACACCCCAATTTTCTGAGTCAAATAACATTTATTTTAAGCCAAAAATAGACATATTTGATACAACGTATTTCATAATATGAACTTATTTTTAGAAACAAATTACATCACAATATAGATTTAAGTTTCTACTAATAAAACTAATGATTTCAAAATTTTCGGAATAATATATGATGAGTAAATTATACACGTAATATGTTTTGATGTAATATTTCAAAAGAAAAGTTACTATGCAAGCATAATAACACCCGTGATTCTTCAAAATTATTGAAGTTACTATGCACTATTTGTTTTATTATATTATTTTATTCTTAATAGTAATTTACTATGCAAGATATTATTATATTTTACTATGCACTATTCATTATTTTATTATTATTTGTATATTATAAATAGAGGGGGGAGGGGAAGCAAGGAAATCATCGAGAGAAAGAGAGAAAGAAAGGGAGGGAGGAAAGAAAGAGAGAAGAAAAAAAAAATAATAGTAAGATAATTTCTTAGTATGCTCTGTGATTGCAGTTTTATCTGATCTTCCACAACAGAAAAGAATTATTCTTAGATAAAATAATGTCAAGTGAGTCTCAATAAAAGTGTTTGTACGGAGATACTGCCCATAAATACGAGAGTACTATTCACATACACAGTCACTATTCATGACACTATTCACAGTCACTATTCACGACACTATTCACAGTCACTATTCATACGCTACTATTCACGGGTACTGTTCATACGGTACTATTCACATATTATTGATCATCTCGTCAAGCCGGACGTTTCTACCGGTTGCTTCTCTAAGAAAAGGGGGTCACCGTTAGAGTCGGGCCGTTCGTGAAACTAAGTTTCCGTCTAGAACAAGGAATTGTCTTCAAGAGGTAGGGGTTAGGCATTATAATTGTCATGAAATTACATGTATAGTGATGAATTGTTGAAGTCTTTAATGTTGTTTAATGCATGTTATGATGATATGTATGAATGTCCTATGGAATATATGTGTTTGTACTTGCTGTTTGGATGGATTAAATGATGTATATGATGAATGAGTACATGTTATATGAAGAGATTAATGTGCAAAGTGAAAGAAAGTTAAAAGCACATTGAGTAGCCTTTCCGTTCGTGATGAACGTTACAGGGGGCTGGCAACCTCGGTTGTAACGACTCATTAGCGGAAGGTGAATTACCCCTCTACCCAAAAGTATAGGATGAGCTCATACCTAGGGTCGGCGATGCGGAGGTTACAGGAGGGTGGTCAGGCCAAAACAATGTAAATGATCTACAGGCACCAAAAGGGCGTGCTCTAAATAAGATAGATCCACAGGCATACTAAGTATGCTTAAAAGACTCAAGATAAATAAGAAAGAGATATAGTTTATTATTATAAAGAATGTTACTTTATGCTATATATGTGAATAGTTGATAGTCAAGCACTTAGTACACCACACATTGATGATCATTTATATTATGTATAATTGTTGATTAAAAAGGGACAAGACGCACATAGGTAGTCGTACCGGGATAAGATCGTTTTGGAACTTATAACTGAATTGAATCCATTCATGCTCGCTTATTTATTAATTAAACCCGGGACGGCTCCCTACTAAGTTACTTCCCAGTACTCACCCTTGTTTTTCCCTCATTCTAGATGATGAGATTCCACAGGACACAGGAGCAGATGAGAAGCCCGCTCAGCTTTAGTTTATGCAGTTTAATTACTACTAGACTTATTAGCTTCCGCCTTTACGTTATGGATTGTGTTTACTTCATATGTTAGTATTTATTTGTATTTACTCTGAGTCCGGACATATGTTAGCCGGCATTTATGTTTTTCAGTTTATGGATTTGTACAGTGGAGTCTTATGGGTCTCAGTTTTAGGCTCATGGGATGACGCCTATTATTATTATTTACTTTCTTGATTGTATGTTTGGGGAGACTATGTTTGTTATTTCTATTTATGAGGTATTTTTCAGATTATATCAGGTGTCATATATTATCGTTATATTTATACGCAATGCCCTTATATTTATATTCCGCAAAAGATTTTTCGAAAAATTCTCCCGCGTATTTTCTGCGTACAAGTATTTTAAAAAACAAGTATAAGTATGATAACAGAAAGTAACCCTTATGAAATGGCCCTAAATGACTATAGCACTAAGGGCTATCTAGTAGGGTGTTACATTTTGGTATCAGAGCAGGTCTTTCCTTACAGGGCTTGGGGTAATGGACCTGTTATGCTATTATTGCATGTCACGTTAGTTATCACGCGCATACCTCTTATGTGTCTTGGTTAGTGTTGAGGTGCGTGAACGTACTGTTTGGCTGTCATTGTAACTGTGCATACGTAACTGAGATGTGGAGCCTGATCAACTCAATATTTCTTGTTTGTGTGCACAGGGACATGGCACCTCACAGACGTACTAGAGACGATTCAGAGACGGAGTGTCCTGAGGCGAACGAACAAGGTAATGGGGTTTCAGCTGAGGCGTTCATGGAGATGGCTAGGGCCATGAACCGCATGGTGGACCACATGACTCAGCAGCGCGCAGCGCCACCACCACCTGCGGGTAACGGCAGTTCCTACTTTGCTGATTTCAAGAGGGCTAACCCCTCTCTATTTCTCGGCACCGTCAACCCTTCTGAAGCCGAGGATTGACTGAGAGGTATAGAAGACATCTTTACGGTGGTTCAGTGCACGGAGGTCCAGAAAACACAGCTGGCTACTTTCATGCTACAGATGGAGGCACGTTCCTGGTGGAACGACGCTCGTCGCGCTTCTAATGCGGCGGGTGTGGCTATCACATGGGACATGTTCAAGGACATGTTCTATGAGAAGTACTTTCCCGAGACGGTCCGCCAAGACAAGGAGATGGAGTTCCTTGATCTCTGCCAAGGCTCTATGACCATTCCGGAGTACATTGCTAAGTTTGAGGAGCTAATACGATTTTCTGAGATATACCAGGAGAACCCAAAGGAGAGCTGGAAATGTATGAAATTCTGTGCTAGGCTTAACCAGGACATCAAGAGGATGGTTAAGCATATGAAGATCAGAGATTACCGGGAAATGGTAGACACCTGCAGGATCGTGGAGGAGACGAGCCGCCCCGTGGCTCCACAGAGGGTCGACACTCAGAGGAGGGGTGCGGCCCCTCAGCAGACTAACCGTCCCGCCCCTGCACGCTTTCAGCCGTATGGCCAGCCTCGCAGGCCACAGTTTCAACCACACCCACAGCAGCAGCAGCAACAGCCGCGTCCGGCGATAGCAGCACCGCGACCTCCTTGTGCCACATGCGGCAAGCTTCACTCTGGGGTTTGTCGTTTTGGGCAGGGTGTCTGTTATCGTTGTGGCCAACCGGGTCACATCTCCAGAGACTGCAGAGTTACAGGTTCACAGCCTTCTTCCTCTCTTAGGCCGCAGCACCAAGGCAGGGTATTCACAGTTACAGCGGAGGGCGCAGAGCGGTCCGACGATCTCATTAGGGGTACGTGTATGATTTATGGCAAGTCCTTAGTTGTACTGTATGATTCCGGTGCTACGCATTCATTCATTTCACATGATCATGCTAGGAGCCTAGGTTTGCACATGTCAGAGCTACCTTTTGATTTGTTACTATCCACCCCTACTGCTGCACCCATTAGGACATGCTTAGTTTGCATAAAGTGTAAGTTTCATATAGATGATAGGGCATTTACATTCGATCTCATCTGCTTGCCCATGACAGGTCTAGGCATTATCTTAGGCATGGATTGGTTGTCCGCCAATCGAGTCCTGCTTGATTACCATGCAAAGTTTGTGATCTTTCCCTCTGTTCCTTTTGCATGTGTCACCCCCGTGGACCTATATGTTAGCGCTATTAGGCTGAACTGTTGTAGGGTTATGAGCAATGCTTACGTTTTCCTCGCCGCTAGTGAGATAGAGAAGGGTCAGGTGTTGAGTGAGCTACACATAGTGAGAGACTACCCGGAGGTCTTCCCTGAGGATATACCCGAGTTTCCCCCAGCTAGAGAGGTAGAGTTTTCCGTCGACTTGATGCCCGGAACCGGACCCATATCCATAGCACCCTATAGGATGGCCCCCGGAGAGTTGGCGGAGCTTAAGACCCAGTTAGAGGAGCTGTTGGAGAAGAGGTTTGTCAGACCGAGTGTATCACCTTGGGGAGCGCCGGTGTTGTTCGTAAAGAAGAAGGACGGAAGCATGCGATTGTGCATAGACTACAGGCAGCTGAACAAAGTGACCATCAAGAACAAGTATCCGCTGCCTAGGATAGACGATTTGATGGACCAGCTGAGAGGTGCTCAGGTGTTTTCGAAGATTGATTTGAGGTCAGGGTACCATCAGATTCGTGTGAGGGACGAGGACATCCCGAAGACGGCTTTCAGGACTCGTTATGGTCACTACGAGTTCACGGTTATGTCCTTTGGACTGACCAATGCTCCGGCGGTGTTCATGGATTACATGAACAGGATCTTTAGACCCTATTTGGATAGGTTCGTTGTTGTCTTCATCGATGACATACTTATCTATTCAAAGACGCATGAGGAGCATGAAAGTCACTTGAAGGTAGTGTTGGGAGTGCTGAAGGAAAAGAAGTTATTCGCCAAGCTGTCTAAGTGTGAGTTTTGGATGGAGGAGGTGAAGTTTCTGGGGCACGTGGTGTCAAAGGAAGGTATCTCCGTGGACCCTAGTAAGATAGAGGCTGTGATGAGCTGGGAGCGACCCACTACAGTGACGGAGATTCGGAGTTTTCTCGGACTAGCCGGATATTACCGTAGGTTCATTTCCAACTTCTCCCAGATAGCGTTACCCTTGACGAAGCTTACTAGGAAGAACGCTGCTTTCGTTTGGTCGGAGGAGTGCGAGAGTAGCTTCACGGAGTTGAAGAAGAGGTTGACCTCGACTCCAATGCTTACACTACCAGACCCCAGTGAGCCCTTTGAGGTTTACTGTGATGCTTCAGGGAAGGGGTTGGGATGCGTGCTAATGCAGCATCGCAGCGTTGTGGCATATGCTTCACGGCAATTGAAGTCACACGAGCTTAATTACCCGACTCATGACTTGGAGCTTGCGGCAGTGGTATTTGCTCTGAAGATGTGGAGACATTACCTGTATGGGGTCAGGTTCGAGGTGTTCTCTGATCACAAGAGTCTTAGGTATTTGTTTGATCAGAAGGAGCTGAACATGAGACAGAGGCGCTGGATGGAGTTCCTAAAGGATTATGATTTTGAGCTGAACTACCATCCAGGGAAGGCAAATGTGGTTGCGGACGCGTTGAGTCGTAGGACGGTGAGCGTAGCCCACATGATGGTCAGAGAGGCCCAGTTGATAGAGCAGTTTAGGAACCTGGACCTAGGAATTGCCCTTACCCCCACCAGTGTGCGAGTGAGTCAGCTTCAGGTGTCGAGTGTTTTTCTGAGGGATATAGCTAAGGCGCAGCAGGAAGATGTGGAGTTCGGAAAGGTGTTGAAGGCTGTCTGCGAGGGAAGGTTGCATGGTTTTGCGGTGGACGAAGACGGCTTATGGAGGTTTGAGGGACGGGTGTGCGTTCCTGCGAGTGGTGACCTTCGGAGAGCGATTCTGGAGGAGGCTCACAAGAGCCATTTCACCATTCACCCTGGGATTGATAAGATGTACCAGGACTTGAGGAAGATGTTCTGGTGGCAGGGACTGAAGAGAGACGTAGCTGCTTGGGTTAGCAAGTGCTTGGTGTGTCAGAAGGTGAAGGTAGAACACAGGAGGATGCCGGGACTGCTGCAGCCGCTGAGTGTGCCGGAGTGGAAGTGGGAGAGCATATCCATGGACTTTGTCTCTGGGTTGCCGAGGACTCAGGCGGGGCACGACGCGGTGTGGGTTATTGTCGATCGACTGACCAAGTCGGTTCACTTTCAAGCGATCAGGATGACCTACCCTCTAGAGAAGCTAGCAGAGATCTATGTTCGGGAGGTGGTAAAGCTGCATGGTGTGCCGAAGACGATAGTCTCGGATCGTGATCCGAGGTTCGCGTCTCGTTTCTGGAGAGCCTTCCAGAAAGCGCTCGGTTCGGAGTTGAGCATGAGCACGGCATACCATCCTCAGACGGATGGACAGTCGGAGAGGACCATTCAGACTCTGGAGGACATGTTGAGGGCATGTGTGCTGGACGGTCTTGGAAGTTGGGATAAGTTGCTGCCCTTGATAGAGTTCTCCTACAACAACAGCTACCAGGCGAGTATAGGGATGGCGCCTTTCGAGGCTTTGTATGGGAGGAAGTGCAGATCACCTTTATGTTGGCACGACCCCGGTGAGGCGAGTGTGCTAGGACCCGACCTTGTGAGGGAGACGGCTGAGCAGGTAAAGAGGATTAGGGAGAGGATGCTCGCGGCTCAAAGCCGCCAGAAGAGCTATGCTGATCAGAGGAGACGACCCTTGGAGTTCTCAGAAGGCGAGCATGTGTTTTTGCGAGTTACCCCTACAACAGGTATAGGACGAGCAATGAAAGTTAGGAAACTTAGCCCTAGGTACCTTGGTCCTTTCGAGGTCTTGAGTCGTGTCGGGCCAGTCGCTTACCGAGTGGCCTTACCTCCCAGTCTTTCAAACCTGCATGATGTCTTCCACATTTCTCAGTTGAGGAAGTACATTTCCGGTCCTAGTCATGTCTTAGAGCCGGAAAGTGTACAACTAAGGGACGATCTGTGTTTTGAGTTGCCCCCTATAAGTATCGTGGACCGCAGCGTAAAGAGGTTAAGACGGAAGGATGTGCCTTTGGTCAAAGTGGCTTGGGGCGGAGGTCGGTTAGGAGACTTCACATGGGAATTGGAGGACGAGATGCGTCGTCAGTTTCCATCTTTGTTTGCAATTTCGGGGACGAAATTTTCTTTTTGGAGGGGAGTAATGTAACACCCCAATTTTCTGAGTCAAATAACATTTATTTTAAGCCAAAAATAGACATATTTGATACAACGTATTTCATAATATGAACTTATTTTTAGAAACAAATTACATCACAATATAGATTTAAGTTTCTACTAATAAAACTAATGATTTCAAAATTTTCGGAATAATATATGATGAGTAAATTATACACGTAATATGTTTTGATGTAATATTTCAAAAGAAAAGTTACTATGCAAGCATAATAACACCCGTGATTCTTCAAAATTATTGAAGTTACTATGCACTATTTGTTTTATTATATTATTTTATTCTTAATAGTAATTTACTATGCAAGATATTATTATATTTTACTATGCACTATTCATTATTTTATTATTATTTGTATATTATAAATAGAGGGGGGAGGGGAAGCAAGGAAAGCATCGAGAGAAAGAGAGAAAGAAAGGGAGGGAGGAAAGAAAGAGAGAAGAAAAAAAAAATAATAGTAAGATAATTTCTTAGTATGCTC
Source organism: Aeschynomene evenia (assembly GCA_013621005.1). NCBI lineage: Eukaryota > Viridiplantae > Streptophyta > Magnoliopsida > Fabales > Fabaceae > Aeschynomene > Aeschynomene evenia. The sequence continues at coordinate 17,599,723 of CM024267.1, read as the reverse complement.
TGTGATTGCAGTTTTATCTGATCTTCCACAACAGAAAAGAATTATTCTTAGATAAAATAATGTCAAGTGAGTCTCAATAAAAGTGTTTGTACGGAGATACTGCCCATAAATACGAGAGTACTATTCACATACACAGTCACTATTCATGACACTATTCACAGTCACTATTCACGACACTATTCACAGTCACTATTCATACGGGCACTATTCATACGCTACTATTCACGGGTACTGTTCATACGGTACTATTCACATATTATTGATCATCTCGTCAAGTCGGACGTTTCTACCGGTTGCTTCTCTAAGAAAAGGGGGTCACCGTTAGAGTCGGGCCGTTCGTGAAACTAAGTTTCCGTCTAGAACAAGGAATTGTCTTCAAGAGGTAGGGGTTAGGCATTATAATTGTCATGAAATTACATGTATAGTGATGAATTGTTGAAGTCTTTAATGTTGTTTAATGCATGTTATGATGATATGTATGAATGTCCTATGGAATATATGTGTTTGTACTTGCTGTTTGGATGGATTAAATGATGTATATGATGAATGAGTACATGTTATATGAAGAGATTAATGTGCAAAGTGAAAAGAAAGTTAAAAGCACATTGAGTAGCCTTTCCGTTCGTGATGAACGTTACAGGGGGCTGGCAACCTCGGTTGTAACGACTCATTAGCGGAAGGTGAATTACCCCCTCTACCCAAAAGTATAGGATGAGCTCATACCTAGGGTCGGCGATGCGGAGGTTACAGGAGGGTGGTCAGGCCAAAACAATGTAAATGATCTACAGGCACCAAAAGGGCGTGCTCTAAATAAGATAGATCCACAGGCATACTAAGTATGCTTAAAAGACTCAAGATAAATAAGAAAGAGATATAGTTTATTATTATAAAGAATGTTACTTTATGCTATATATGTGAATAGTTGATAGTCAAGCACTTAGTACACCACACATTGATGATCATTTATATTATGTATAATTGTTGATTAAAAAGGGACAAGACGCACATAGGTAGTCGTACCGGGATAAGATCGTTTTGGAACTTATAACTGAATTGAATCCATTCATGCTCGCTTATTTATTAATTAAACCCGGGACGGCTCCCCTACTAAGTTACTTCCCAGTACTCACCCCTTGTTTTTCCCTCATTCTAGATGATGAGATTCCACAGGACACAGGAGCAGATGAGAAGCCCGCTCAGCTTTAGTTTATGCAGTTTAATTACTACTAGACTTATTAGCTTCCGCCTTTACGTTATGGATTGTGTTTACTTCATATGTTAGTATTTATTTGTATTTACTCTGAGTCCGGACATATGTTAGCCGGCATTTATGTTTTTCAGTTTATGGATTTGTACAGTGGAGTCTTATGGGTCTCAGTTTTAGGCTCATGGGATGACGCCTATTATTATTATTTACTTTCTTGATTGTATGTTTGGGGAGACTATGTTTGTTATTTCTATTTATGAGGTATTTTTCAGATTATATCAGGTGTCATATATTATCGTTATATTTATACGCAATGCCCTTATATTTATATTCCGCAAAAGATTTTTCGAAAAATTCTCCCGCGTATTTTCTGCGTACAAGTATTTTAAAAAACAAGTATAAGTATGATAACAGAAAGTAACCCTTATGAAATGGCCCTAAATGACTATAGCACTAAGGGCTATCTAGTAGGGTGTTACACTTCTTACTTTCATTGCTTTATTTACTTTTTACAATATCCCAACACTTATATATACTATACATACTAGATCAATAATCTAAAGCCTCTTTGAGAAACGACTTGGGTGACTAGCTATACTACTATAGTTATTCAATTCAATACCTTTTTGGAAACTTGTCTTTAATTTCTAAATTGATTGTTGAGTTAATGGAATTTAACGACAACCTTAGCTCCAACATCAATAACCATCTGGCAATTTCAATTCCTAGACCCAAGAACAAACCATCTTCTTATGCTCATTTGATAATGTGTTACTTGACTTTGGGTTTTGGACCTTACCATTTGGCAAATAAATGGGTCCAATTCCGGGTGTCGACAATATTCCTTCAAGTCCATTCTTGCTTTTATGTTGTCCTTTGTCTTGTCCTTAACATCCATAATAGTGTTCAATATGTTATCAAATACATTATTCTCAATATGCATAACATCTAAATTATGTCTAGTGAGTTTGTCTTTCCAGTACGGTAACTCTCAGAATATGCTCTGTTTAGTCCAGTTATGGTAAACACTGTACCCTGCTTGTTTGTTGATATCTTGCACTTTAGTAATTTTGCTATAGCCACTAACAATTTCATTTATTTTGTGACCTGATAGTCTTCTAGGAGGCCTCTCAATAACAATAGTCTTCTTTTTTAAACCATTTTTATTTCATCTAAACATGTGACCTTCCGGTAAGATTTGTCGATGACAATCAAACCAGGAATTTTCCCCCTCATGTTTTAAAGTGAATGCCTTTATGCTTTCCATGCAACATGGGCATGCTAATTTACCGGCGGTCATCCAACAAGATAACATTATGTATGCTGGAGAGTCATTTATTGTCCATATTAATGATGCATTCATCATGAAATTCTGTTTGGTTGCCACATTATATGTTTAAACCCCAACCCACAAAATTTCGAGCTAATCAATTAGCGGTTGGAGATAAACATCAATCTTGCTCTTTGGGTTGTGTGGGCCTGGAATTATGCATGTCATGAATTTATATTTCTCTTTGTCCGCCAGAAATGATCCGCCAGTAATTTATATATTTTTTTGCAGTGCACATACATTTTTATTTACTAATTTTACAGAATTTTAAAGAAGATTAAGGTTTGGTCTGGTGTTGTTATGGCTCTTAAAAAGTTGTTACGTGATAGCTAATCTAAAAAAGTGGCTCCTAGAGAGTCAGTGTAATATTGTTTGGTAAAATAATGTAAAAGTTGCTCTTAATAATCAAAAGTCATCAAAATAGCGTTTCGTAAATTTATTACAATAATCTAAACATGTAAAATTGTGACAAACGACAATTAATGCATAGATTAGATTAATTTTTAAATTTAATTTAATTGTTTTATTAACCTTTTATCGATCAACGAGTACAAAATAAGTTTTGAAAGACACCTCATGAGATGCTCTCAAAAACACCCCTGGCTTTCAGAATCTGAAAGCATAAGCACCTCAAAAAGTCAGAGTATAATCTCAAACAACAACACCAAATCAAGAGTAAGTGAAATGGATTTGTGGGAAACACTACAAGAGTTTTGCGATATACAAACGCCAATATCGAGGACATAAAGATGACAATTAAATAATATTGACAACTTATAGACCATAATTGACTGTCGATTCCAGAATTGTCGGAGTTTATATATACCGATGGCTAAAATAGACCGTCGCTATTTGGGGACAACTTTTTGACGACTAAATAATAAATTAAATATCGCTAGTTATTTTTTTGAGTCGTCATTTTATCAATAAATTAAATGCTTTACCGTCTGCATAAGGACAATTAATTTGTGAATTTTAATAATTTTATATCGATGACTTTGATGCGGTCTTTCTCATTTAATCGTTTTGTATTACTAGTGGTTTTGTGACGAATGGTGTGTAAAATTAAATTACAAAACCAATGATTCTGAGACGATTTTTTAGATAATTGAAGTATGAATAGCAACGACATAGAGACAATTGTAATAAAATACGGATGGAATACCGAATATATTAAAAAATATTTCAAAAAAATAAAAAATAACATTATATAAAACTTAATACAAATGTAATGTAAAATTATATTAAATAAATAATTTATCAAGTAATATATATTGGAATTAAACGTCAAAAATAATATAAAATATATTTAAAAATCATTTAAATAATAATACATAAATAAAATGCAATTTCAACACTCGTTTCAGAATAATCTCTAGTTGGTGGGCAAAATCTGTCATATACCATTTCCTCAAATCGATTAAAATTATCCTGTCAAGTTACATTCCCTAAGTTATGTTATTGATCAAATAAGACCTCATTGGCATTACTAGGTTCACCATACCCCAAACCCTCTAATTGATCATACATTGTTGCAACCTCACTGTGTTCAGTCCACACCCAATAATTAGGCTAGAAACCGTTCTTGAATAGATGAACCTTCAATATATCGGTATCCAAATAAAATATACACCTACATTTTACTCAAGGACATCTAATCTTCCTTTCAAAACGAATATGTTCTATTTGACTTGCAAAATTCACAAATTCATCAACCCCTAACAAATTTCGATGTTAGCCCTTCTATTAACGAGAACTCTGTGATACATCCATGACCGATCAAACGCAGACATTATAACACCCCGTTTTTTATTAAGTTCTAACTAAGTGAAATTAAGGGTAATTGACCTTGGTTAGAATTTAATTAAATTTGGATGGATAAGTTTCTTCTAGTTAAACCATCATATATGTTATGTGATTTATGTATATATGTATGTGTGTGTTTATTATATGTTATGTGATTTATGTATATATATGTGTGTTTATTATATGTTATGTGATTTACGTGTGTATATATGTGTTTATTATATGTTATGTGTGTATATATGTGTTTATTATATGTTATATGATTTATGTGTATATATATGTAACACCCTACTACTGAGGGGTGTATGTGCGAAGGGCTCTATCCATAAGACCACGCTACTAGGGCATAACATAAAGGCTAAACATAAATAAATAAATAAATAAATAAATAAATACTAAGCTAATAATATAATTGTATCCATCTGAAACATACATAACTTAACTGAGGCATAACTTAACTGATAAAGGAATTCTGCCTCTAAAGTCTGGAGCAAAACTATACATGATTGATCTGACTGTGAAAATATAAACTAATAAGCATAAACTAAACATAGACTGCTAAGACTCCATGGAAAATGCGAAGCTCACCAAGGAAAGCAACTGCAACCGACCTCTACTGGATCAACAGTCCCTCGTTTGCCTCCTGATCGAACTCTGAAAAAAAATGCGGGGAGTGAGTTGCAAGCTCAGTGATGGGGTATCATGCATGTCATGCAACACATATTGTCATGTTATCAATCACATATACTTGTCCTGTCTACGTAGTTGCACCTCTCTAACGACGGACGCGTACCGCTTGAGGTATCCGCACTCGAACCCCCATGTTGAACTGATAACTAATAAATGACGGAACACGAGCCGCCCTGCAGTATTTGATAAATGTGACTCGCTACCACTAGGGTGCGACCATATGACGGAACACGAGTCGTCCTATGATCTGGACCTCTACAATCACGCAGGTGAGGCCAGTCATACTGTATCTGTATCTGGGGTGGGACTCGAGGTGCTTCGTCGCAGTATGACATTGCTAGACTCCCGGGATCTCCATCCGAGCTATAGCGTCTGAATCCATACTACGACGGTTCGCAGACTACGTAAACAGTCATCAAACAATTCTACAATCATTCTACTCACACACTGCATGTTATTATAGTGATCATATATCATGGGGTTCTAACATGTTTAATATCATGACATAACATAGCATAAATCATTCAAGCTTATAGAAATAATCATAAATAAATATAATCATAACTCATATAATAAATATAATCATAACGCATAACATCATAACAGGTAACATAAATACAAAGGGATCTAGAAGCCATTCACTCTTTCCTGTCATGTTATCTATTAGGGAACTTATCTATCTGAGCATATCCTCTACTAAGACCTGTTATCCTCTAGGGCACGTTTCTACTAAGGTATGTTATCTGTCTAAGATATGTTATCTGTCAAAGGCGTGTCATCTTACTGAGGCATACTATCTTACTAGGTCACGTTATTCTACTAAGTTATGTTATCTTAATGAGTTATATTATCTTATTATGTTATATGTCATCCTAATAGGTTATGGTGTTTTACTAGGTTACATTATCTCACTAGGTTGTATTAATTACTAGGTTATATTAACTCACTAGGTTATACTCCCTCCATTTTTTTTTAATTGTCCAATTTAGAGTTGCGTGCGTTTTTTTTTAATTGTCCATTTCAAATTTTGAGACAACATTTATTATTTTCTTCCCCTTTTACCCATATTTAATACTACTCACTAATCTCTTTTACTCTTTTACCAAGTAAAGTAATAAAGGGTAATTTAGTAAAGTAGGTGTACATTTTGTTAATTTTTATACTATACCAATCATTTCCAAAATACTCGCGCGCATTTAAAACTGGACAATTAAAAAAAAACGGAGGGAGTATTAATTACTAGGTCGCATTAATTACTAGATTATATTATCTTACTATATCATGTCATCTTACAATGTTATGTTATCTTACCACTTGAACCTGGGTCGACACTTGAACCTGGGTCGACACTGAAATACCAAAACACTACCCAAACGTGCATCAAAAGATAACAAGGCTAAAGTCTACTTAAATCCTAAAAAAGTAACGGAATTCCACATCAACCACCAAAATGCAAAATATGCAAAAACAATGCAAACAACTACAATTAACACACTTAAGGAATGCAAGATGTACATATAAGGGCAGAGGATGCTCAGAATTTTGCATCCTATCAAATACCCCGACAATTAACAACTTGCATGTCCTCATGCAATACATCCTAAAGTTAAGCAACACAAGAATCTAACCTAACAAAAAACATGCTTGATGAATCAAAAGGCAACCAATTTCCAATGGATAACACAAGGTTTGGTTTCAAGTTCATGAATTGCAAGAGAGAAAGATAGAGAATCCATTTTCCAACATGTACAAGGTGAATTAATCATTTGACAAAAATCAGGCAAGTGGCCACTCAAAGGTAGGTGTATCATCACACAACTCACCAACGTGTATGGGCTATATTACTTCACACTCACCGCCGGTAGACATGCATGACCATAGGCTTGCTAGAATTCTCATTCCTCCACAAGAAAGATCACATGCATCAAGGATCAAGAGGACTTAGGAGGGTTGTAATGAGGCTAGGTTTAGGGCAGGGGAAATTCAAAGCTAGCAGAGCTAAAACTTAGGTGCCGGAGAGCAACTAACTCTACCCAACCCCAAAGCAAACCCCATAACCCGAACCTAGTGCAAGATAATCCAATTTCCCAAATGACCCCCCCTTTTTATTATTAAACGAAGGACTTAAAGGAAAACAGAAAACCAATATAAACAGCCCCAAGGGATATCAAAAACCAAAGGACATTCAACTTTTATTTCTCTTTTTTTTTTATGTATTTATTTATGCATTTATTTATATTTTTGCTGTTTTTGGTTTTCTCTTTTTTTTTTATGTTTTTAAAACAAAGACATTTACATGATTATTTTCAAAATAAAGATAAAGATGAGTAAAACCAAAGATACTATAGCTCACACCCCCCCACACTTAAACCGAAGCGTACCCACATGCTTCCCCCACACTTAAACCAAAATCCCAATCCCAAAATAAAGCACCACAAAGAACAAGTGAAATTGCTCTCCTAAGCCTAAGTTAAGGATGTGAAATTGTTTTACACTTTATTAGGCTATGATGTTAGGGTGATAACAAAAAAACGGGATAAAAGGCTCAAAGTGGCTAGCAAGGGAGTGATGTACGAGGGTGGCTATATGGGTTAGTAGCTAAAACAAAAACAATGCCTCAATCATGTCCAGAGATGCATGCACCAATCCAATGTTTCAGACAAGAATTCAAGCAAGTTCTAGCAAGCACAAATGAGAAGTACACACAAGAAAGATAGGTGACATGTAATGGGACCACCAATTAAAGCTCAAAAGCTTACAAGGGTATGCCACAAACTCATTTTAAGTCAAACAATCATTCACCAAAATCAACAGAAAACTCATGGTATGTACTCTCTTTGTGTTTCAATCAAGCAATTCACTAACCATTAACCAAATCCACAAAATAAACGTAAGGAAACCAAATAAAACATCAAGCATGCTTACACAAACTAAACACAAAACAGAATGCAAAGAACACAATACAATTAGCACATAAACACAAGATAGAAGAAAATGAAAGGAAATACAAACAGCGGTGTAGTGGTGGTTCAATCGGAGTCCTCCTCATCCGAGTCCTCAATCGGCTTCTTTCCCTTCCCCTTCGCGACCGCCTTTTTCCTGCCACCCAAGCACGAGAAGATCTGAGTTAGCTTGCTCATGATCCTCTTCTCCGAGTTTGCCACTGTCTGAGTGACATGGGCCTTGAGTTCCTTTTTGAGGGCGGCGTTGGAAGCTGCTCCCTCCTCTCTCAACCGTGCGCCCATGTCCTCAATCGCCTGAAGGATCTCTCCGGATACCGCCGGAGGCAATGATGGTGGCGGTGATGGGATGTGGGAGCTACCTCCAATGTCAGGGGCATCAATTGGCTGCACATTCTTCCTTGCCCTTTTCTGAGTAGGGCGGGAGAGAGGGTCGAGATTCCGGTTGAGGCGGACATCCGCCTTGACCAAAGCGGCGGCCTCCACCTTATCCATCCGCACCGCTAAGTCATCAGTGGGAAGCTCCTCCACATATGTAGCTCGGCATGCCCTAGTGATGAGGCATGCGAATGGTAGAGCATCCTTCCTAGCCTTGCGGCGGATGCCATTCATCGTGTTGCGTATCAGAGTCCCCACACAAACTGATTTCTCCCTAAGCAAGCAGTATACCAGAATCATCCGGTTGATCGGTACATCCGAGAAGTGGCCAGTAGGTAGAAGGAATGAACAGACCAACCGGAACCAAGCGCGGGCCTCTATAGTCAACATGGAGGAAGCTATGCGCAACCTTGCTGGCAGATTCTCCTTGGATAAGACCCATTCCGCTCCCGGATATGTAATAGCTTCCTTGACCTCATCCAAGAACGCGGGAGTAGGGCGCTCAGAGAGTCTCTGGTAGTCGTCTCTACCAGCAAAAGGAACCCTGAGGAACGTGGCAATGGCTCGAGGGGATACCGGGACTTGCTTCCCCCTTACATGGACGTGCAGTTGCTCGTCCAAGAGCATGTTGGCATAGAATTCTCGGACGAGTGAGGCATTGGGGGAAACTTGCTTTTCCAATACGAACCCCCATTGGCGGCTTTCGATTGCGGCCAACACTCCATCGAGAACATGCTTCGGTGAATTGCGGTAATTCAGGACCGCCTCCGCAATCACCGCTCTATCCTCCATCTGCTCCCGATGAACCCATTCAGCCTCTCGGCAGGTGAATCGCAATGGGTCGTTTGACTCCTCAGCTAATTCCTCTTCGGAGTAGGGTGCCGTGACTGGTCTTTTCCCTTTAGATTGTTTTGGAGCCATCTGCAAAATAGAGTGAAAGCCACATACCAAAAAGGGAAGCACACACATTAGCGTTAGAAAGAAGAGACGATTTGTCCACCACACACGGATTGACACACAAAATGAAACGAAACATCGCTAAATGCAACAATCCTAAATGCAATGAACACAATGATGCCTAAATGCAATGAACACTATGAACATAATATGCTCCACAATGAATTTCACAATGATGTTACGCAACTAGTATGAACACAACTAAATGCATAGTCTTAATTAAAATAAAACACAATGAACACTAGATGCATGAACCTAAACTATTAGAACACAATATTCTTGAAAATTTGATATTAACCACATCCTAATAACTAAATGTACAATAATACCAAGAACAATATCAGCATAAATCAACAATAGCAACAATGAATAATTTGAATGATGCAATAATTGAAACAATTTAACAAAACTAATTAGGAAATTAATAACAACATAAACACATACGGGTGGTGATGAGGGAGTTCTGTGAGGGAGAAGGAAGCTGAACCGCGGCGGCCGGAGCAGTGCCGGCGCGCGGCGGTGGCAGGGAGCAACAGAACAGAACGGGAACACGTAGCAGTAGCAGAGGACAGAAACAAGTGGCAGCAGCTGCGAGCAGAGGGAAGTAGCGGCGGCTCGCGGCTGTGACAGGGAGCAGCAGTCGGAGGAAGCAGCACGCGGCGGTGGCCGGCGTGGCGGCTGCGATGCGAGTCGCGAGGGAGAGAGAAAGGGGTGGCGACGCGGGAGGTAGCCGCTGAAGCAGAAGACGGCTGGAGGCGAAGCTGCACTCTACCTCGCGGAAGGTGGCTGTGCTAACGGCACAGCGGCGGCGCGGTGGATGGAGCGCGGCGGCAGTGGTGTGAGAGGGAGTGGTTGCGCGGGTGAGTGAGAGAGAGAGTGACAGACGGAGGCTCGGCCAGGAGAGAGAGAGAGGGAGTCGCGGGTGGTGGTGGTGGTGACCGGAGTGACGCCGGAGCCGTGGTGGCGCGGGCAGGCGGCGGAGGCGGCTAGGGTTAGGGTTGGTAGGGTTAGGGTTGGTGTTGTGTGTGTAATGTGTGAATGAGAGTGTGTGAGTGAATTGTGAAGAAGAGTATTGTGAGGGGTGTAGCTGATGATCAAAACGACGTAGTTTTGATAATTTTAAAATTTGAATTTTCAAACTTTTTTTTTTTTGTGGTCGCGCGCGACGGGTTCTATCGCACGCGACGGGTGTGGTCGCTGGCGACGTGTGTAATGGTCGCTAGCGACGAGGTGCAAAATTAAAATTTGGCAGTGTGATTTGAAGCGTGTGCGACGAAAAGCATGTCGTTGGGCGACGGGGCTGCTGGTCGCTAGCGACCAGTACTTGGTGGCTAGCGACCAGTACTGCATAGTGCAACAAATTGGTGCAAAATTCTTAATTTTGAAGCCCCAATGACCCTAAACTACCAAAATATGACCCTAAACTACGAAAATATGATTCCTAACCTATGGAAATGCAAATATAAGTGCTAGAAAGAGAAAACTTACCGGTGGGTTGTCTCCCACCAAGCACTTTTGTTTAACGTCCTTAAGTTGGTCGTTTTGGCCCCTCAGTGGGGCTCAACTCCTTCTAAAAGGAGGACTTCCATTTCCTCAGCGGTCTCAACATCCTCTCGGTGGAATATCTTTAGTCCGTGCCCATTGACTTTGAAGAGAGAGTTTGTTCGCGGACATGAGACTTCCACCGCTCCATACGGGTACACTTTCTTCACCAAGAAAGGTCCGTCCCACTTAGACCTCAGCTTCCCGACCATCAATTTCAACCGGGAATTGTAGAGTAGCACCCCTTGGCCTTCCTTGAGTTCCTTCCTCAAAATATTGCGGTCATGGAAAGCCTTAGTCTTTTCCTTGTAGAGCCTTGAACTCTCATAGGCTTCCATGCGCAATTTCTCTAACTCAAGGAGTTGAAGTTTCCTTTCTTCTCCGGCTTTTTGGAGATCCATGTTGCATTTCTTGATAGCCAGTAGGCTCTATGCTCCATCTCAACCGGTAGGTGCATGCTTTCCCGAAAACCAACTGGAACGGGCTCATTCCAATGGGAGTCTTGTATGCTGTGCGATAAGCCCATAGTGCATCCTCCAATCTCAAACTCCAATCCTTCCGATTGGGATGCACTACCTTCTCCAAAATCCGCTTGATCTCTCGGTTGGAGACTTCCGCTTGTCCGTTGGTTTGGGGGTGGTAGGGTGTTGAAGCCCTATGAACAACCCCGTATTTACAGAACAAAGCGTCCATACTCCTATTGCAGAAATGAGTCCCACGGTCGCTTATGATAGCTCTCGGAGTGCCAAACCTACAGAAAATATTAGACCGCACAAAAGAAACTACAACAGAAGCATCATTAGTCCTGGTGGCTATAGCTTCCACCCATTTTGAAACATAATTCACAGCAAGTAGGATGTAAACATAACCATGAGAAACCGGAAATGGTCCCATAAAATCGATGCCCCAAACGTCGAAGATTTCACAGAAGAGTAAGGGTTGTTGAGGCATCTCATTCTTCCAAGAGTTGTTTCCGGCTCTTTGGCATTGTTCACATGCCTTACAAAATTTAAAAGCATCCTTCTTAAGAGAAGGCCAATAGAATCCACAGTCAAGAACTTTCCGGGATGTGCGGTGTGGTCCAAAGTGACCTCCACTTGCGCCGGAATGACAGAAACGAAGTATAGAATGTGTCTCATGGTCCTCCACACATCGCCTAATCACTTGATCGGCACCAATTCTCCACAAAAATGGTTCATCCCACAAGTAGTATTTACAATCACTTTTGAATTTGTGTACTTGGGATTTTGAAAAGTTTGGGGGGAGAACCTTGGCTTCCAAGTAATTAGCGATAAGTGCATACCATGGTACCAAGTCAACTTTTAGCAATCTCTCATCAGCAAAAGAGTCATCAATGGGATGGGGATCATCAAGAAGGTGCTCAAGTCTACTTAGATGGTCTGCAACCAAATTTTGAGCACCACTCCGATCCCTAATCTCAATGTCAAATTCTTGCAAGAGTAACATCCATCTGATGAGACGAGGCTTGGCCTCAGGTTTCTTCAAAAGATATTTGAGGGCGGCATGATCCGAATATACTTCTACCTTAGAGCCTAGCAAGTAAGAGCGAAACTTCTCAAGTGCAAAAACAATGGCTAGGAGCTCTTTCTCGGTAGTAGTATAGTTGGATTGCGTCGAATCCAAAGTACGAGAGGCATAGTAAATAGCATGAGGAACCTTACCCACCGACTGTGCCAACACGGCACCCAACGCATGGTTGGAGGCATCGCACATCAACTCGAAAGGGAGTGTCCAATCCGGAGGTTGGATCACAGGTGCGGTGGTCAAGTGCCCCTTAAGCGCATCAAACGCCTTCTTGCAAGCCTCATCAAAGCAGAAATCCACGTCCTTTTGCAGCAGTTTTGTGAGAGGGAGGGCCGTCTTGCTGAAGTCCTTAATGAACCGCCGGTAAAACCCTGCATGGCCCAAAAAAGAATGAACTTCCCGCACGCATGCGAGGTAAGGCAAAGAAGTAATCACATCTATCTTAGCCTTATCAACACAAATGCCTTCCCTAGAGATAATATGACCAAGGACCACACCTTTTTGAACCATGAAATGGCATTTTTCAAAATTTAACACCAAGTGAGAGGAAATGCATCTCTTTAGGACCTTGGTCAAACTATCTAGGCATGCATCAAACGAGGAACCAAAAACAGTAAAGTCATCCATAAAAACTTCGATGCAACTTTCCAGAAAATCAGAAAAAATGCTTACCATACACCTCTGAAAGGTGCCTGGGGCGTTGCAGAGCCCAAATGGCATGCGCCGATAGGAAACCGAAGGGGCATGTGAAAGTAGTCTTCTCTTGATCCTCTGGGGCTATGTGAATCTGGAAATACCCCGAAAATCCATCCAAGAAGCAAGAGTGGGATTGTCCGGCCAACCTCTCTAGCATTTGGTCGATGAAGGGCAAGGGAAAATGGTCCTTCCGAGTTGCTTGGTTGAGTCGGCGGTAGTCTATGCAAACCCGCCAACTATTTTGGACTCTCGTTGGGACCAACTCATTCTCTTCATTACAGATGACGGTGATGTCGGACTTCTTGGGAACAACTTGGACGGGGCTCACCCATTGGCTATCATAAATGGGGTAAATGATGCCCGCCGCCAAGAGTTTGGTCACTTTCTACTTGACCACATCCAAGATCAAGGGATTCATCCTTCTTTGAGGTTGTCTCACCGGTTTTGCACCCTCCTCCAAAAGTATGCGGTGTGTGCATGTGGACGGGCTAATCCCGGTAAGGTCTCCCAAGGTCCACCCAATAGCCGCCTTGTGATCCCTCAAGACTTGCGTAAGCTTGTCTTCTTGAGTGGTAGGTGGAGAGATCACTGGTTATGATTACTGGTTGAGCTTCTCCTTCCCCCAAGAAAATGTATTTGAGATGTGGAGGAAGAGGCTTCAGTTCTTCAGTGGGTAGTGCTTGAGCTCCCTCAGGAGGATCACCTGAAATAGCAAATGCTTTGGCATAAGAACAAGCATCATATCCAGAAATTTCACTAGAAATCAATTCTTTACTCAAATCAATTGTTTTATCACTTGCTCCAAAAAGCTCAAAATCCTCATTCGCACACTTTGTGCACAATTCACCTTTTTCCAAACAATTTTCACAAGTCTCAAGGCTCAGGTCATTGCCAATGACACTAGAGGGGTTTAAGCCTTGAAACCACCCTTCTACCTCATCCTCAACCAATTCATCAATAATATCAACAGAAAAAATAGAATGAGATTCAAAGGGGTGTTTCATAGCTTCTTTAAGACAAAAACGAGCCTTGAGATCACCACATTCTAGGTCCAAAGTACCCGCATACACATCCACCTTGGCCTTAGCGGTTTTGAGAAAAGGTCGGCCAAGTATGAGTGTATGTTGGTCCAACGGTACCTCATCATTGGTGTCCAACACAGAAATCAACGGGAAAAATTAATTCATTTACCTTAACAAGTACATCTTCAAGAATTCCCTCCGATTTTTGGACACTTCGGTTTGCAAATTGGAGAAGCAAACCGGTTGGCTTGAGTTCGCCGAAGTTGAGGGCTTGATAGATGGTCTTGGGCATGACATTAATCCCCGCTCCCAAGTCTGCAAGCGCGCCCTTGATGACCATTTTACCCACCACGCAAGGTATAGAGAATTTCCTCGGATCTGGAACTTGCGGGGCAAGGAGGGAGATAGCATGGCAACTTCAACTTGAGACTTTGCCTCCTTGATCCTCCGCTTGTGAGTGCAAAGCTCCTTGAGGAACTTAGCATATTTTGGGACTTGTTGGATTGCATCCAAGAGGGGGATATTGACTTCCACCTTCTTGAAAGTCTCCAAAAGATCCGGGTCCACTTCCACTTGCTTTTTCTTGCTTCCCCTAATGAGTTGAGGGAAAGGCAAGCACCTTGGTTGGGCTTCCTCTTCCTTTTTGCCCTCCTCTTCCTTTTCCTTCTTGTCCTCCTCTTTGCCTTCTTCAACCACTACCTTCCCCTCCCCTTTGTCCTTCTTCTTGTCATCTTCTTCCAAAATTTCCCTTTCCGGTAGAGTGGTTCCGGAGCGAAGGGTGATGGCATTAACGTCCTCCTTTGGGTTTGGGAATGGTTGAGCGGAAAGTTGCCCTCCTTGGGCATTTGAGGAAGATGCTTGAGCATGATAGGGCTTCGGCAAGTGCACCGAATCGTACAAGTAATAAAGTCCACGGTGAGTGGGTATCGTTCCCACGAGGATTAAAGAACTGAGCAAAGATTTCGTGATGTGAATTTCTAATTAGACGAATCGAAGGGTAATGAAAGGTTTGAAATCATAAATTCAAAAGAGTATCAAAGTAACAGACAGTAAGCTAATTTTGAAAACTTCAAAGAATGAGAGGTTAGGGAATCGGGTTCACGTATCTTCTGAAATAAATAAAACAATTGCTCGCCTTCAAATTCTAAAACTTTAATTCAATGAACGAATCTTAAATTGTCAATTCCAATCCCTTGGTAATTTGACACTTTTTCTATGAACAATCAGTCAATCCCTTGATCAAATCGTTTCACAGAAAAGAAAATATGTTTACTGATTCAAAGTTCATAAAAGTCTTGACTCTATTCCTAGTTATCAATCCTTCCAGCAATTTCCCTTGAGCTAATTCACACACTTATTTTCCCAAATAAACATATGAATCCAAGATAAGTTGAAAAGCGATTTCCCAATCTTCAGAACAACACAAAACAATAAGGTAGTTACCTGAATCGAAGAAATAGAATTCAAAGGTTTGCAATCATCGGATTAATTCATAGTGATACGATTCCCCTATCCCTAACAAGGAATTAGTTGCTCATAATCAAAGTAAACAAAGCATAGAAATTGATAGAAAGCAGGTTAAAGAACGAATAACTCATTATATTGAAAAACAGAGTAAAAACAGAGTACTGGAATGAAAAACAAGCTGCTGCTGAAAAATAAGGATTCAAGATGAGCGATCAGATAATCGATTACCTAATTTCCCCCTATTCTAGTCCTATATATAATCAGATAGTCTAGAATTTAAATTGATTACAGAGGGATTTTGTTTAAAAATAACTAAGACAGTGTAATATCTAAACAGATTTAATCCTGAATTATAGATGCTCTGTTTCCACTTTTATCCGGACGCAAGGCGTAGGGAGGACGCGGCGCGCTGCATGGGTTGGTTTCTCCGGGGCGCGGGGCGCCTGCTGGACGCAACGCGCAAGCTTCCTGGGCGCACGGCTGGTGGAGGGCGCAAGGCGCCTTGTTTGAGCGCCTGAAGTTATTCAATACTGTTTGTAGGGCGCGAGGCGCCATCCTGGGCGCTAGGCGCCGTATTTGGGTCATGTCGGGCGCTAGGCGCTTCATTTTGGCTGCATGGAGGGCGCTGGGCGCCAGGTAGGCGCTGGGCGCCTGGTGGAGGGCCTGGCGGGGCGCTGGGCGCCTGGTGGGGCGCTGGCGGGGCGCTGGGCGCCTGGTTGGGCGCTGGGCGCCGGGATGGCTGGCAGCACTCCAGCCTTAACTTGCAGGCCACTTTCGAGGCTCCAGATGCAAGAATTGGATTTCGGCATCTTCATCAAAGTTGTAGATCTTTTCGTTATCTTTCCAATGACACCAAAATCAACCTCATCCAACATCTATAGCTCCAAGTATGGTTAAAACACCATGAGAGGGTTATACACCTTTCTGCTTCTACATTGCTGCAGCTTTAGATTTTGCAATGATTTTCCATGTTCCTTCAAAGCTCCCAAATGCAACTCCAATTCTTCTACAAAATAGAACCAAAACTACCAAAGAACACATAACCGTACCAAGAATTTAAATTAAAGTCTAAACTAATTAAATTACTCTAAAATTGAACAAAATACTAATAAAACTAAGATAAAGTATTAGAAACTTATACTAAAAATATACTAAAAATGCCAAGGCATCAGAGCACTCTCCAATTGGAGGATCTTCCTTTGCAACTCGTTTTGTTGTTGAAAGAGGGCATCGGTTTGTTGCTTTTGTTCCATAAGCAACTTGATGATTTGTTGCATGGCGGGGTTCTCCGCATCATTGGTTGGAGGAGGTTGAGGGTTTGGAGCGGTGGGTGGAGGGGCTAGAATTTGAAGAGGGGGTTTAGTGCCGGTAAGTTGAGGTTGGGGGTTTGGTCTTTGGTGTGGAGCTTGGTATTTTGGAGGTTGTTGGTGGTATGGTTGGGAGTTAGAAGCTTGGCCATAGGTGGGTTGGGAATATTGGTTGTTTTGGTTGTTCCCCCACCTAAGGTTAGGATGGTTTCTCCAAGAGGGGTTGTATGTGTTGCCCATGGGTGGATTCTTTGGGTTGAAGGGGGGTCTATTGTTGAATTGGTGTGTAGCGGCCACCATGGTTGGATCATCCATGAGTTGGGGGCAAGTGTCGGTAGGGTGGTCACTTGCACAAATGCCACACACTTGTTGGATGTCAATGGGTGGAATGGAAGGTGGCTTGTGATGGTTGAGTGCAAGTTGATTCACGAACACCGAAATCTCATCCAACTTCTTGTAAACCCCATTGGACTCCATAGCAACCACTTCATTGAGCCCTTTCGAACTACGAGCGTCCCTTGATCCGAATTGTTGGTAATTCGCCGCTATGGTCTCAATCAACTCCCTAGCTTGAGTTGGAGTCTTGTTCATTAGAGCACCCCCACTTGAGGAATCAATGGTGCCTCTATCCGCCGGGTTGAGTCCCTCATAGAAGTATTGGATCAAGTGATTTTCTTGAATTTGGTGGAATGGACAACTAGCCACCAATTTGTTGAAGCGTTCCCAATACTCATAGAGTGTCTCTCCATGCATTTGCTGGATTCCACATATTTCCTTCCGGATGGAGCTAGTTCTTGAAGCGGGAAAGTATTTTTCCAAGAATACCCGCTTCATGGTGAGCCATGAATTAACCGCCCCGTCGGGTAAGTTGAGCAACCATTGCTTGGAGGCTCCTTCCAAGGAGAATGGGAAAGCACGGAGTTTCACCAAATCCTCATCCACTCCTTGAGGTCGAAGGGTGGCGCATACGATGTGGAACTCCTTGAGGTGTTGGTTGGGATCCTCTCCGGCTAGCCCATGGAACTTAGGGAGCCAATGGATTAAAGGACCCTTGAGTTCGAAGTCGGCCTCCGCTTGGGGGTAAATGATGCCAAGGTGTTGTTGAGTGAGATCGGGAGCCGCCATCTCCCGGAGTGTGAGCTCGTGATCACCCATGGTAGAGCTTTCACCTGAAACACTAGCGGAAAAATCAAAAGGTTCCGGGCCGAAAAAACTATCTAAATCACTATTAACACTAGCACCTTCACTAAATGATTGAGTAGGTACAGCGGAATCAAACTCTATGTCCTCAACACCGCCAATCCTCCTAGAACGCCTTAAGTTTCTCAGGGTCCTTTCGATCTCGGGATCAAAACGTTCAAAGGATGGATCGGTGTGCGATCGAGTCATTCATAGAGAGCATATAAAGTAAAAACAACCTATAAAACTAAATATTGCAGAAAAATTCTGCACTAAATAGAAAAAGTGGAGAAAATTATTGTATTTTTGTGTTTTTGAGTAAGTGTAAGTATAAACTAGTACTAGATATGCAAAGAAAAGAAAATACTATAACTATGCACAATAATCAACTCTTAAGCCTCCCCGGCAACGGCGCCAAAAATCGATGTAGCTAAAAGCGTAGTTAATTCTTTTAGCTACAACCAACTTAGAGTTTAGAACAAGTTCCCAAAAAGTATTGAATTAATTAGCTATAGTAGTATAGCTAGTCAACCCAAGTCGTTTCCCAAAGAGGACTTAAATTGTTGATTATGTATAGTATATGTAGTGTTGGGATTGTGTAAGAGGTAATGCAAGCAATGAAAGCAAGAGGTATTAATAATGCAAAAAGAGTCTTGGTGTTGAGTTATGCACAAAATCACATTTTCTCTATCCTAAACCCACATAGGCATTTTATCAAACACTTAGAATGCAACTTACACATGCCCAAGGATTACTAAACCAAATTGACTTTGATCAAAACCAAAATAATCTAATCACCCCCAAGCACATGCAAACCTAATTCTTAATCAAGAATTATTCACACTCTCTCAATGATTGAGCCAATGCATTGATCAACACATAGACCCATAAACCCCTAAATGCACTTTAATCCCTTAATCAAGAAATTAATGTACATTCATGGCAAGATAAAAATCAGCAAGCATGAATCCACACAAGCCAACTTAATAGCATTTAAAAGCCCAAGAGAATGAGAAGCAAGAAAACAAATTAATAGTGGGTTTCAAGAGAAAACATAATTTTGGCAATCACCCAACACCAAGAATGAGAAAACTACTCACACATAATCAAAGATAACAAATGAAATAAAGAAATGAGAACCATAATCATGCTGGAAAATGAAAATGAAATTGTATTTAAACTTGGAGAAGAGTAGAACAGTGTAATAGTGTGCAAGAACAAAAATGGAAAAACCTAGAGAGAAGTTGGAGCTTCTCTCTCTAAAAGCCCTAGCCTAATTTGGAAATGAACTAGAATAATTTGAAAAAGTGTCAGCCTAATCAGATAAAGGGACTTTTTTACAAAAAAGGGAGTAGGGACTAAATAGCAAAAACAGCAAAATTACAAGTTGCTGTCACGAGGTGGTCGCTGGAGACCACAACAAGCATAATGCTGGTCGCTAGCGACCAGTATCAGTAAGGGGCACTTTGTTGCTCTTTCTCCGGTTCTCCGTTTCGTTCGCTCGTTCGCTCCGACGCTCCCGATGCTCTCGAGACTTGAAGTAGCTCCAGCCTAGGTCCCTGAAATACCAAAACACTACCCAAACGTGCATCAAAAGATAACAAGGCTAAAGTCTACTTAAAACCTCAAAAAGTAACGGAATTCCACATCAACCACCAAAATGCAAAATATGCAAACAACTACAATTAGCACACTTAAGGAATGCAAGATGTACATATAAGGGCAGAGGATGCTCAGAATTTCGCATCCTCTCAGACAGTAAGTGAAAGCCTATGACCAACTCGAACCTGGGTCGACAGGACAAAGACTTGTGACCAACTGAACCTGGGTCAACAAGTGAAAATAAGATCCTATGACCAATTGAACATGAGTCAATAGGACAACGTGAAATGTGACAAACTAAACCTGGGTCGTCATGAGAAGTTTATGACCGACTAATCATGGGTCTACAGACAGTCAGGACCAATTATACATGGGTCCTCCAATGATTGAAAATTCGGACCGGGAAGATGCACAAATACCAAATGGCGTCTAGGACAGAGATCTAACTCATGCATGTTCGCACTTCAGGCCCTTCAAGACTTTTTTTCCTCACCATGATGCCCCTCCAAGTTACATGATGCTTTTGCATTAGCTTGAAGTCAATTGGGTTTTGTGAGATGTTATTCTTCCCCAGCGCCTTCGTGCTAGCCTTTTTGGGGTTGGCGAACTGTTCTAAATCATGATGTATTGTCGTAAAAGTGTTAAGTTGTGTAGCTCAAACTTAAATTTATCTTACTTGAGATATCAAAATAAACATGCATTGACAGAAAAAGGGTAAAACATTTATTTTATTTATGTGGGAATGAAAAGGACAAGCAAAATTGAAATACAATCCGAGGAAAATTAGAGAATTTGCCCCAGTTTCAGTCGTTTGATGCTTGTTCTATCGATCCCTTGCAATTATTGAATATGATGATCGTTTCTTAGACAAATGCCCTTTTCTTGCCGGAAACTTGCTTCACAGACAGTCGACTTCAATTGCCCTGTGTCAGATTGTTAGGCTGCCCTTTCGGGTTTTCAACCTAGCACACCCATCACCTCCTTTTTTCCTCTTTTACATTTTTTTACCTTTTTTATTATTATTATTTTTATTTGTTTTCCCTAACTTTTGCTTAGGCTGCCTTTTCGGGTTTTCAACCTAACGGGTCTGTCATTTTTTTTAAGCATAAAACTTCCTGACAGCATATGCGTTGATGGGTTTCTGCAATTCTTGGCCATCGATGTCTTGCAAAACCAATGCCCCTCCTGAAAATGCTTGTTTGACAATGTAAGGGCCTTCATAATTCGGGGCCCACTTTCCTCGTGCATCTTCTTGATTTGCAAGAATTTTCTTTATTACCAAATCCCCGGGGCGGAACTCTCTTGGGTGAACTTTCTTGTTAGATGTTATTGCCATTCTACTTTGGTACAACTGGCCATGACAGATAGCATCTAATATTTTCTCTTCTATCATGTTCAATTGCTCATATCGAGCTTTCACCCACTATGATTCTTCCAATTCTGCTTCCATTAAGACACTCAATGACGGTATCTCTACTTCAATAGGGGAAACAACTTACATTCCATATACTAAGGAAAAAGGGGTTGCCCCAGTGCTGGAACGTATATTGGTGCGGTATGCATGTAAAGCGTAACACAACATTTCATGCCAATCTTTAACTCACGACCATCTTGGCGATGATCTTCTTTATGTTCTTGTTTGCTGCTTCTATCGCACCATTCATTTGTGGCCGATAAGGATTTGAATTATGATGCTTGATCTTGAAAGTTTGACAAAACTTTTGAACTTCCGCACCATTAGGTTTGGTGCCATTGTCCTTGATGATCCTTTCTAAGATGCCATATCTGCAGACGATGTCTTTCTTGAAGAAGCGGAGGAACACCTTTTGAGAAATGGTAGCATAGGATGCTGCCTCTACCCATTTTGTGAAGTAGTCTATTGCCACTAAGATGAAACGATGACCATTGGATGCTTTGAGGTTAATGGGTCCGATGACATCAATACCCCACATTGAAAAAGGCCAAGGAGATACCATGTTGTGTAGAGGGAATGGTGGGGCATTAATCCGATCTGCATATATCTGACACTTGTTGCACTTTCGGACGTAAGTAATGCAGTCATTCTCCATAGTGGACCAATAATAACCACTCCTTAGAATCTTACGCGCCATCATATGACCATTAGCATGGGTTCCACAAATTCCTTCGTGGATTTCAGTCATAATTGTACGAGCTTCTTGTGCGTCTACACATCTAAGGAGTACACCATCATGATTCCTTTTATAGAGGACTTCACCGTTTAAGAAAAAGGCCATCGCCAATCGATGTATGGTTTTTCTATTCGTTTCACTTGCCCCTGCTGGATACTCTCCATTTTGAATGAAATTTTTGATGTCATGATACCAAGGGTTTCCATCCACCTCTACTTCTACATTTCCACAATATGCAGGTTCGCTTTGTGATTTAACGTGGATTGGTTGGACGTCAGCATGGACTTCTAGCTTAGTCATCACGGCTAGAGTAGCCAGAGCGTCTGCAAACCTATTCTTATCTCGAGTCAAATGTGTGAATGTCACATCTTCAAATTTCTTAATCAACCGAGACAAATATTTTTGGT
Organism: Aeschynomene evenia; assembly: GCA_013621005.1. NCBI lineage: Eukaryota > Viridiplantae > Streptophyta > Magnoliopsida > Fabales > Fabaceae > Aeschynomene > Aeschynomene evenia. The sequence goes on along the minus strand of CM024267.1, from coordinate 17,577,478 downwards.
AAGGTATAAGCTTTTCATCCTTTGTTTGCCATTCCCCATTTACTTGATAAATTATAAGTGCGGAATCCCCGAAGACCTCCAGTTGTTTTACCCCCAACTCAATTGCAACCTGCAATCCATTCGCTCAAGCCTCGTACTCGGCGACGTTGTTGGTGCATTCAAAATCTAATTTGATTGAAACCGGGTATTGTTTCCCCGATGCTGACACCACGACTGCTCCTATCCCACTTCCGTACATATTGGCTACTCCATCAAAGTACATCCTCCACGTATTCCCTCCTTTAGTCTCAGCTTGTTCGATCGCCAGTATTTCATGGTCAGGAAAATCGAATGTAACATGTTGATCATCTTCAAGTGGAGTATCATCTAGATGATCTGCAACGACACTACCCTTGATCGATTTTTGAGTGATGTACTTGATGTCAAATTCAGATAATATTAGTTGCCACTTCGACATTCTTAATGAGACATGAGGACTCTCGAATATGTACTTTAATGGATCCATCTGAGAGATTAGCCAAGTGGTGTTATACAACATGTATTGTCGCAGTCTTTTGGAGGTCCACACCAAGGCACAACAAGTTCTTTCAATGGCCATGAAGCGGATTTCACACTCATTAAACTTTTTGCTCAGATAATAAATGACTTGTTCTTTTTTTCTAAATTCATCGTGCTGCCCCAGCATTGCCCCCATTGATGTTGGCAGCACTGTCAAGTATAGTATTAGAGGACGATCTGGTGAAGGTGGTGACAAGATGGGAGGGTTCGTCATATAAGTTTTTATCTTGTCAAAGGATTCTTGGCATTCTTCATTCCATTCCTCGGGATGATGCTTCCGTAGGAGTTTAAATATGGGTTCACATGTGCTAGTGAGATTGACAATGAATCTAGCAATATAATTTAATCTCCCAAGGAAACTTCTTACTTCTCGTTCTGTCCGGGGAACCAGCATTTCTTGTATAGCCTTAATCTTTTCAGGATCCACTTTTATGCCATCCCTGTTGACCACAAAACCGAGTAACTTCCCAGCTGAGGCCCCGAAGATGCATTTGTTTGGATTTAGCCTCAACTTGTATTTTCTAAGCCTTTCGAAGAGCTTTTTTCGCAACACTGCTACATGACACTCTCCCTCCTTAGATTTGGCGACCATGTCATCTACATATACTTCAACCTCCTTATGCATCATGTCATGGAATAGCGCGACCATGGCTCGCTGATAAGTTGCACCTGCGTTCTTCAAACCAAAGGGCATCACCGTGTAGCAGAAAGTTCCCAGGGGGTGATGAAGGTGGTCTTGCTTTTATCATTGACGTCCATAAGAATTTGGTTATACCCAGAATATCCATCCATAAATGAGAATCGATGGTTCTTGGCGGTATTATCGACAAGGACATCAATATGAGGGAGGGGAAAATCGTCCATAGGGCTGGCTTTGTTCATATCCCTGTAATCTACACACATTCTGACTCTTCCATCCTTATTGGGTACCGGTACAATGTTGGCGACCCAATCAGAGTGTCTTGATACCTCCAAGAATTCGGCTTCTAATTGCTTGGATACTTCTTCTTTGATCTTCAATGACATGTCATGTTTCATTCTTCTTAACTTCTGTTCTTGGCCTCTGCCTCGGGGTACAATGGGATCTTATGTGACACTATATCTGGATCTAGTCTTGGCATATCATGATAAGACCATGCAAAAACATCTAGATATTCTTTGAATAGTTCAATCATTTCAGCACGCTCCGGGTTCTCTGCTACTTTCAACTCCTTTTTCAGTTCTTTGGTGCCCATATTAACCACCTCAATCTTGTCTTGATCGACCTTGAATTTCTTCTCAGCAACATCCAGCAACTTTGAAAATTGCTCGAGGGCTTCCTCATCCTCTTCGGATTTGTATTCATCACATTCAGTTACTTCAAGTGAATCAATAGACAAGTACTTTTCTTGTGGAAAATTTTCTAGAGCAATTAAATCACAAGAAAAGAAAAGAGGAAAGAATCATTGAATGTCGGTATGATTAGGAAAGAAAAGAAAGAAGAGAAATAAAGAAAAGAAAGAAAAAGGTAAAGAAAGAAAACACGAAAGGTAATGCACAATGGTTAAATCACAAGAAACATGCATGTTTATTTAATGATATCTCAAATAAAATAACAAAAGTTCTAACATAAATTGATACAACCATTTTTAAAGTGATTACTTTGAGGCAACGACATCTATCATAGGCACAACAAGCCAGTTCACCAATTCCACAATGCCCTCGTTGACATGAAGAACATTGTCTCCTTCTTGTTCTAGTGCATTGATAGTGAGGCGACCGAGGGGAAGATAAGAGTCTTCAATCGTGATTACTTTGGCTGGACAAGGAAATGTTTCTCTCAAATGGGGGACCTTCTCTTCTTGTTGCTTTTGCTGGAGTGGAACGAGGTCTTTCCCCATCGCTTCATATCCCAGGCTGAATTTGTTGAATTTCTCCTTAGCAGATATCGGTACCGTGATGCCATGTGAGTATAGCCCCAATCCTCTTCCTGGTTGGTACCCATTTTTAGCCATGATATGGGCTCCTACTCCGTTGATGTTTTGTCCTGCAAACACCTTCAAATTCGCAACCTCTATGCTATGCCATAACATGCTTTCTTCTTGCTCCACATTCTCCACATATGGCAGGGAGACAGGTTTGGACACCATAATTTCTCCTTCACCATGGACTGTAACTACCGACCCGTTCTCGATGTACTTCAGTTTCTGGGGGAGAGTTGAAGGGACAACTCCAATATTATGAATCCATGGCCTCCCCAAAAGCATTGTATAGTCAGATTCCATTTCTATCACTTGGAATAAGACTTGGAACTTGCTTGGGCCTATTTCTAGTGGCAAAGTTACTTCTCCAAGAATACTCCTCTTAGACCCATCAAAAGCTTTCATCACCATTAGTTGGGGAGAGATGTCATCTAAGCTCACTGACAATTGATTCAAAGTTGCCAATGATAGATTATTCAACCCTGATCCCCCATCTATAAGAACTTTAGCCACTATGTATCCTTTACACTTGAGAGTTATGTGCAATGCTCGTGGAGTGGTCTGTGACGCAATTTCCTCGCTTGTGAATGTAATCATGTTGACGCGCCTTATTGGCTCAACCATGCTCACCATCTTTTCCAATGAAACATCGGGTTTCACATATGCTTCATTTAAGATCTTCAATAAAGCCTTATGATGAGGTATTGATGAAAGGATCAATAACAGTAGAGAAATTCTAGCAGGTGTCTTTTTGAATTGGTCGAGAATGTCATATTCACTCTGCTTCATGATTTTCATGAATTCTTCTTCTTCTCGAGCTTTCCCATTTATCCCGAGGTTGTGGGTATCTTCACTGACAAATTTCCCTTTCTCGAGTTCTCTTGGGCCATAACATCTCTCACTCCTTGTCATCCTTCCCATCTCAGCTACATTAGTCACTGTTTCGTTAGCTCTAATCATAGAGCTTTCACCTTTTTCTATCTTGGCTTCGACCCCATAATTCCATGGTACAACATGATTGCTTTCATAGCTAAAAGGTGCCGACTTCAATATCTTCATCACCACTTGTTCTGAATTTTGGGTCTTAGGGAGCGGTGGAATTCGGAGTACAACACGCTCAACAACATCTATCTCTTCCAGATGATTCAGCTTTTTTCGCGCTTGTATGATGCCCAAGGTGAGCAATTTTTGGATACGAACCTTGAAGTCCCAACATCTCTCTATATTGTGGCCACGACCTCCGGAGTGGTAAAGGCATCTTGATTCTTCATCATATCTTTCATTTTCCCTTATTCGGTAAGTGGGCATGGTTAGGTCATAGCCAGCCTCCTTCAAGTTATTGAAGATTCTCTCCATTGGTGTGCGAAGGGTCATTGCTTTCTTAATCAGCAACCCCTTCTCTTCTTCTTCAAATATTGCATTCACCTAATTGTTTCCCCCGTGATTCGGGATTGGATTTGTGACGACGTCAGGTTTTACTTCCTCCAGCAGATCTAGTTTTCCACAAGCGATCAATTTTCTAACATTCGTCTTGAATCTTTCACAATCTTCGATGGAGTGTCCAGCAACTCCCATGTGATATTTGCAAGTCAAATTGGGATTGTACCATGCTGGAAATGGGGGTTCCATTGGGCGCATGGGGCATGGTCGGCATTAGATATGGATAGCTTTGGGAAAGGTGGTAGGTTTGGAAACATGGGTCGATTTTGTGTTTGGAAATTTGGTCGTGATGATGTATTGTTTGGGTAGTTTCCTGGAGCAGGATACATTGGACGGGTTGCTTGGTAGGGTTGTGATTGGATATTGTTGGTTTGTGATTGGGTATATGTGTTTTGATATGGTGGGGTTGGAGATCTTAGGGTGGTTTGTGCATATTGGGGTGTGAAGGTTTGTTGCCCTTGCGAATAATTGACCTCAGGATCTTTCCTCTTGGGCTGAAATACTTTCCTGACTTCATCGTTACCGATTGTAGGAAGTTTACCGGTTTTGGCTAGGCTCTCAATTCTTTCCCCAGCGGTTACTAGATCTGAGAAGTCTTTATATGTTACCCCTGCCATGGCCCCAACAAATGGTGATCCTAAGGTTCCTAAGAAATATGAACACATCTCTGCTATGGTAAGGGGCGGTTGTACTTGAGCAGCCAAAGCCCTCCATCTCTGTGCGTGCTGTCTGAATGATTCTTCTTTCCTTTTCTACATCGAACGCAGCTGCTCTCGAGTGAGTGCCATTTCCAAATTGAATCTGTATTGATTCATGAATTGGTCAGCTAATTCTCTCCATGTGGTAATCTTTGAATGATCCAGTTGTATATACCACTCTAAGGCGGGTCCCATCAGGCTTTCATGGAAAAATTAAAGTTGACGAGGAACCTTTCATCCTTTGACCATACAACCATTTTGGTGATGTAGCTCTTCAAGTGGAACATGAGATTTCCATTTCTATCATATTTGGAGAAATCTGGCATCTTAAAATCCTTGGGGATCATCACCTCCGTTGCAGGACAGAGTTTTTCCACATAAATTGGTTCATTACTACTAGAGCCTTGGATATTTCTTATTTGTTCCTGGATTTTCTTTTCATCCATGCATCAACTTCAACTTGGTCATTTTTAGGTGGTGTCACTATATGAGTAGAGGCATTAGGTTGCCCCTGGGTACCAATCTCGTGTTTCTCAGTGTGGATTTGGTTTATTGGTTGATAGCCGTCTCCTACAGGGATCACAACAATCTGCGACGTTAGCCCTGCATTGTCAGCTTTTGGAGTGTCAGTGGTGACATTAGCCTGCCCGAGCATTGCTGCCTTTTCTGTTGCTAGTGCTTCCAATGTTTCTTTTACGACTCTTAACATGTCCTCCATTCTCATCTCATTTAATGGCAACTCATTAAGTCTTCCTCGTACATCGTCCGCTTCCTGGCTTATGTTCCTCCCTTGGTTCTGATCATTCGCTGCCATCTTACTCCTTGCTCTTGTATTATGCACACAAGTCAGAACAGAGTCTTTCTTCGGACGCCCAATTGTTACTTGTTTATCCCTTTTCAACCAAATGACCCGTCAACTCCTTTTTTTTGTTTTAGAAAGAAAAAGAAAGAAGAAGAAAAAGATAAAATATGCCAAAAAAAAAATGATGAAATGAAATAAAGATGTGTACTTAAAGGTCACCAAAAATTCTTTGCCAAAGCTGAATCATTTGGAACATGCTTGGTGGTAACTCAAAGGGAGAATTTGCTCCTAATTGGATACCATAAATGCTAGCAATGTTGTAACCTTCTCAACAGTGCTCTGTTACCCACATTTTGCACAAGGATAATAAAGTATCTCAGGCCAAAGGTGTGACTAACATCTTTCCTAAGGAAAAGTAATCCCCTTAAGGAAACATTTGAAACATGGTAATTGTTATTCATTATTTGGAAGGATTACATCTGAGAAATACACAATTGCAATAGAATGAAAGACAACACGACCATTTTCGGTTCCAAGGAAGCTACATTAGTGACCTTTGTTCCTTTTTCTTGAGACTTTTAGCAAAATGTCCACAGTACTTCATGAACTCGGTCATTTCTTGGGGCACACTGAACAATGGCATTTCTTTCATTTGTTCATTTGCCTTTTCAAACCGATAAATAAGGTTCGGGACATAGTGACTAAAATCTCCTGTTAGTCTGTCATATTTCTCCTTCCATTGCAAAGCTTCCTCCCTGAATGAGTGTCCAAAGTTTGTTGCCTCTACAAACATGCTCTGATAGCGCCTTGCAGAAGATCTAGCTTGAATGACTTATTCTTCTAATTGTCTTCGTGTCTCAGCTCCTTCATTCAGTGCTTCTTTCAACCTGAGAATGATGTCATCCCTTTTGTACCTCTGTTTCTACCCACTTTAATATTATCTTCTTCTTTTGTCTTTCCTTTTCCATCATACTCTTTTCTTTTACTGAAGTAGCAAGGGCCTCTTCTAATTCCTGAACTGCTGGCGGAGATAGTTCTTTTCTTTTCTTCGAACCTGCATTTCTGTCAACACATTCATTTTTCAGGAATTCAATTTCTCTAATCAACTTTTCACATTGATTTTGGAGGATGAAGATTTCAACATTAGTAGTCGTTTTCTTCTCCTCAAGAAATCGCATTTGTGCCCTCATCATTTCAACTTGTGAATTAGGTTGAGGTTCTTCTTGTGTTTGTATAGGGGTTGTCTTCTTAGGGTTATAGCTTGAACTGATTCTCTTCCTCCTCCATTATTCTCGATACTCCTCGGAGGAAGTTGCTCGATGTTGACCGAGCTCCTTCTTGCCTACGAACTTGACATCTTTCCAGGCAGCCCTGATTAGCTCCTCTTGTTTCCTCGTGTTTTGGTCCTTCTGGTATAAGAAACACCACCCAGTGAGATGATATTCTTGAGGCTTGGTCTGAGTGAAATGAAGTTGCCTGAGCACCAAGGTAGGCTCATAAAATGCACATCCTCTTGATCCCATTAGAGGTAAATTTTTGAAGCTTCCACAAATATAAATGACCCTCTCACCGTGAAACCAAGGACAGAACCACTTGAACGAATTCAAGTGGACTTTTGAAAACTCTTGTTTCCAAGTTTCCGCTTCTTGTTGTTTTATTGTGATGCGATGAAAGTCTGTTAGGGCATTGGTGAATGAACCTCATCGCCTGTCAGCATATACATGAGTGATGAATCACACGTACAACATTTGAGTACAACATCGCAACTTTCCACCATTATTTCGCCGACACACCCCTAAGGAGAGGAATGTATCTGCTAGTATGGCAGAGACAGGGTTTTGGCCTTGCATGTGAGCTTTGAAAAGTACATCCATGGCAGCTTGATCTACTAGGTTTGTTGTGAATGGGAACAAAATTAACCCATAAATTGAGAGGGCTAATGTCAGGTTGAACAAGTCCCAACTTCCTTGTTGTGCTAAAGCATCTAGTCGGTGTCTCTAGGAAACTTCTTTTTATGCCTCGAACAGACCCTCTTTCTTCGATTCCTGTTTGACTTATTAGAATGTCAATGAGCTTTGCAATCTTCTCTTCAGTGATGTAGTACCCCTGGTAGGAATATACACCAGTTCCTTCTTGCACTGGTAATCTAATCATGGTTGCATATTCTTCTATTGTGGGTGTGGTGTCTAATTCAGGTAACACGAAGCAGGAAAGTGATGGGTTCCAGAATTGTGAGAGAGCACTTAAAACTGGCAATTGAACCAGAATGAAGAGCAATTCCAATATATGCACTGCGAACTTGGTGAGACATGGACTTAGTCAACTCTTGTATTCTTTTTAAGTCATTACTAGTCACAGTAACCTTGATACTTTTCTTCCAACTACATACATTGCTAATGTTGTTCATGTTATCTTCCATTTTGCCAAGAATTAATGGCGACCTTTTAGCATGAGGGAAGAGTATGAAATGTTAGAACAAACGACTCCTATGGATGATGTGCATATGCATGTCATTCTATGAAAATCATTAGCAAAGCACTAGAAATTAAATATGCATGATGCTTGTAAAACTCATTATTCTCGCGTCTAAAGGTTATAGTTCCCAGATTGCCCTTAATAACTTTTGAATTGACCATAAGGAGGCATATATCCTCTCAATATGACCAACCAGTTAAGTTAGTAACAATCTGAGTATTGTCCCAACAACTATCAAGTGGGCATAAAGCCCCTCAATGATAATGTCAGGAAGCTTCCTATTCTCGGGACGCATAGACATAGGTGTAGTTTCCATGAAGGGTTCTCACATCTAAAGGCTATGGTTCCCAGATTGCCCTTTCATATGAGATAAGGACCTAACCTTTGAATTAATCATAAGGAGGCATACATCCTCTCAATATGACCAACCAATTAATTTAGTAACAATCTGAGTGGTGTCCTAACAACTATCAAGTGGACATAAAGCCCCTCAATGACAATGTCAAGAAACCCCCTATTCTCGGGTCGCACAGGCTCGAGTATAGAGCCCAAAAAAGTGTAAGGTGAATGTAAGTAAGGTGTGTGTAAGCAGTGTACAAATTATTCCACTCTAACACCATATTTATTCCTACAAAATGTAATCAAATAACAAATATATACAAAATGAAGTCTTCTACCCTAAGGTTCAAGCAAACAGATATATACAATTCAATATATAATAATACGAAAAATGGATAAATAAATACTAACACAACAAAAATAATTTAACATAAGGAACAAATGTTACAATTAATTTGCACAACTAATCACAATGGGTCTGACTCTCACAATGTCCCCAGTGGAGTCGCCATCTGTCGCAACCGGGATCGCGACGAGGACGGCAGAAAAAGAATTTAAAATGTTAAAAATATTGGAGTCGCCACCACAGTTTATTTAATTGGGAAAACTATGGAAAAACCCTTTATTTTAGAAAAAGATTGTCTTGAAACCATATTTGAGTTCGGGAGTCGATTATGCATAGGGAAGGATAAGAATGTAATCATATGCACCCCTATTGCACCCGTCCTGAGACGGTACCTTGAGTTAGTTGTGCAAATCAATTAATAACCTAAAAAATTTGTTCAAATCAATTAATAACCTTGAGTTAGTTGTGCAAATCGATTAATCATTTGTACTTTTTTTTTAATTTTTAATTTTTATAAAAATAAAGATAAAATAAAAACAAATAACAATAACATAATATATTCACATATATTAACAACAAACATTACTATACCAAGAAAAAAACAACAAACGTTAAGCGTAAAATAATACACAAGTTAAAGTTGAGTTTGACAGGGGTTACCTGCGCCTACGTATCCTCTGGTACAATGAGGAACTCAAAACTCACGTAGTTCTATTAAAAATGATTATTATTATTTTTTTATTTTTTTAGATATTTTATTTTAAAAAAGGTAATTAATAATTTTTATTTAGCATAGAAAATATTTTGATAAGGTTTAAGTTAGTACTTGTGTAAGGCCCCGAGAGCTTAATTATACCTTAATTAAGGGGATTTGAAAAAGAATCGCATTGCTTAAGGTATAATTAGGATGTATGCGTATTTGGAACGTGTTTTGATGTACATGCATTGTTGAATATGTGTTATGTGTGCTATGTGACATATGTGTATGATCGAATAACATTTGTGTTGCATCATGATTTAAAATGTAGATTGAGATAGGAAAATGAGTTTAAAGAGACAACCTAAGTAGAGATCATGAGAGAATTTAGGCATTTAGGATTGCTTACAAGTTTATATAGGTATATTAGTGTTGTTGAGAGTGTTAGTACTGGTTCAAGGGTTTTTAGATAGCAAATGGAGAATTAGAGCATGAAAACTGTGTAAGCTCCAGAACCCTTCTGAGAGAATTAAGCATAATTCTCTTAGAGTTATGAAAGTTTTAATGATAACAAGGTAAGCCATAAGTATAAAATTTTACTTAAGGTTTTGCTAATATGTGCGCTAAGTGTCTCAGAAATCTTTAAGATAGTGCAATACCATGAGCAAAGACCAAGACAAAAACATCAAGTAGCCTTGAAATCAATTGATAAAATCATAGCGTCAAAGATATCAGAAAGGATGTCTCAGAAGCGCAGAAGGTGAAAACATGTTTCTAAGGAAAAGAACACTGTCGCCTCAGAAGGGTCTCAGAAGACCTTGCGACTAGTAGTTCTCAGAAGGGTCTTCCCTCAGAAGGTTAGCCTCAGAAGTCCGTATAACTCTTAGAAGGTTGGACTCAGAAGCAACCAAGTGTCTGGACTCAAGGGAGCGCAAGCAGTCTCAGAAAGCTCGCTACAACTAGCCAAGGAAGTGGGAACACGCGCACTGTGCAGTTCTGAAAAGTTCCTCATTTCGCGCTGACTGTAGCAGGGAGCCGTTCTGAAAAGGACACAGCCACATAAGCAAAGTGAAAGCTTCTAATTTCGCGGCTCTTTGATGCCTATATATATGAGTTCAATTCCAGAGCAATGTGACGAAACTCTTGCGCAAAAACTATTGATTAAACGTGCCAAAACTCTGTTGAATTGAAAATCATTTTGCGAAACCTTAGAACTTTCTCAGAAAGACAATTTTTACGAAATTGTTCTTCTAACTTTGCAAAATCTTCTAGTTCTGAATTGGTGTAAACTCTTACATTTGTAAGTTAAATCTAGAAGTCTACTAAGGGTCAAATTAAGTTTGTAACTTAATCTTAGTAGTTTGTTTTCGATCAAATCAAACCTTCAAAAAAACGCTAAGTCCTTCTTTGTGTGAAGGCAGTTTTAAGTCCTCTGGTGTTTGAGGCAAAGTTCAAAGTCCTTAAGTTCTTAAGGCAAGGAAGTCCTTAAGTTTTTAAGGCAAGGAAGTCCTTAAGTGTTTAAGGCAAGGAAGTCCTTAAGTGTTTAAGGCAAGGAAGTCCTCTAGTGTGAGGCAAGGAAATCCACTTCGGGTTGTGAAGTGGTGGAAGTCCTTTACTTGGTAAAGGCAGTGTTGTCTGAGAAGGCACATTAAGAAGAATATCTAAGAACTCTCAACTGAAGGTTGAAGACTGGAGTAGGTTGGTTATAACCGAACCAGTATAAAATTCTTTGTGTTAAGCTTTTCTCCCTTGCTTTTTACTTGCATAAATCTTTGAGAAAAACTCTACCACGATTTTAATTGAGAGGTCTCATGAAAACCTTATTGATCAAAATCAGAAAGCTTTTAAGAAACTCAAACCTTAAGTCGTTTTCTTAAAATCTCTCAGAAAGGAACTTTCTCAGAAAGACTAAGTTCTCAGAAACTTATTCTTCTCAGAAAGCATTTTCCGCTGCAAACTCTTAATCATACCTTCTGAGTAAAACAGCTTTCTAAGTAAAAGTTTTAACAAGCAATTTTTAAAACTTGCACGATTCAACCCCCCCCCCTTCTCGTGCACACATACACTTTCAATTGGCATCAGAGCTCGGTCCTTAAGGGGTTGAGCACTTCGCAGTGTCAAGGAAAAAGATCCACGAAGGGAAATATGAACTCACCAGCTGCATTCATATCAGATGGGGCTTCAATAAACAGACCTCCGATGTTTCTCGGAGACAGCTTCGACTACTGGCGTGACAGGATGACGCTGTTCATCAAGCACACCAGTTTGGACTTATGGGATAGGATCGAGAATGGAGACTATCAGCCTCTGCAGACAATTACAGAGGATGCTGTAGTTGCAACAGACGCTGAGCCAGGAGTGGCACCTCCAGCACTCAGAACCTATACAAGACGAGTCCCTAAGGACGAATGGACTCAAGAGATGAAGGAGAAGATACAACTCAACTTCAAAGCTAAATACATTCTTCTCTGCGCCTTGCCCAAGGTAGAATACGACAAGATTGTGTCGTGTGATACCGCTCAAGAAATTTGGGAGAGATTACACATGCTGCACGAAGGAAATGATGAAGTCAAGGAAACCAAGGTATCAATGCTCGTACATAAGTACGAGTCCTTCTGCATGCAACCTGAGGAAACTATTGACAACATGTCAATAAGATTTCTCCACATCATAAATCAGCTAAAGGTCTTGGGAAAGACCTACTCCAACGCTGAGATGGTGAGGAAAATTCTCAGAAGCCTCTCTGCCAAGTGGCGCCCAAAGGTGACAGCAATCCAAGAAGCAAAGGATCTAAATCAGTTGGGTTTAGATGTATTGTTTGGCTCACTCAGAACTCACGAGATTGAGCTTGAAGGACTACTTGGAGGACCATCTTCATCCTCAAGACCTCAGAAAGCTCTGGCTCTGAAAAGTCAGATCAAAAAGACTTCAAAAGCCCTAAAGGCTGAAGAAATATCTGAGTCTAAAAATGATCAAAACTCAGATTCCGATGAAGATGACATCTCTCTTCTAGTAAGGAAAATGAAGAAAGCTTGGAAGAGAAGACCAAGCAAAGACAAAGAGATCACCCCTAGAAAAGGAAAGTCAAAGCCTTCTGATGCCACATGTTTCGGCTGTGGAGAAAAGGGCCACTTCAGAACGGAGTGCCCTCAGAACAAGGGAAAGAAGAAGTTCATTCCCAAGAAGAAGAAGAAGGCAATGGCTGCTACATGGAGTGACTCAGAAGAGGAAGACTCTGAGTCAGAAAGTGAAGAGGAAGCTAATGTCTGCTTCATGGCCGGTACTGACTATATTCTGGAAACAGAATCTGAGTCAGAAGAGGTACCAAACTCTCCTCCTCTCTCATACTCATACAATGAGATCTCAGAACTCTATGAAGAGCTTCTGAGAGACTCAAACGAATTAGCTAACAATTTCAGCAAACTAAGAAAGTCTTTTAAATCCTTAGAAGCTGAAAATGCTAGACTAATTCAAGAAGTAGAGAACCTAAGGCTTGAAAGAGATGACTTTAAAAATAGATATCTTGAAAGTCACAATCTCTATCAAGCTTTAGAAACAATGTCTTCTGTAACTGTTGAAAAAGCCGAACTGGCTTTGATAGAATTACAAAAGACAAATGAACTTCTCACTTCTGACTTAGTTAAGATGGTCAAGGGTGAAAAAATGATCACACTCTTGCTTGGTGGTCAAAGACCTTACAAGGATAAGAGTGGACTTGGTTATGAATAAATCTTCGAACCAAATGATATTGATCCATCCTTAACTAAATCACCTCGCACGTGCATCGCATGTTTTAAGAGCGGCCATGGTTCTGAAAAATGTCCTATGTTGGAAAAAGGAAAAATCTCTAAGCCTCAGAAGGCTCAAAAGAAAACTCAGAAAGCAAAGCTTTCTAAGAAGACTAACCCCTCTCAGAAGGGAAAAACTTCTCAGAAAGCAAGTGCTTCTGAAAAGGGCAAACAAAAGGTCTCTGACTCTCAAAACCATGACCCCTCTAAGAAAAGAAGGCAAAAGTCCAAGAAAGCTAACAAGCAAGGACCCAACAAAGAATGGGTACCTAAATCTGTTAACTTTGTGACTGCAGGTGCATCATCAAGCGCTGCTCCACCACCACGATGAGCAGTGGTACCTTGACAGTGGCTGCTCAAGGCACATGACTGGAAGCAAGCACTGGTTCAGAAGTCTCAAGCCCAAGAAAGGCGGAACAGTGCGATTCGGTGATGGCGCTAAGGGAAGAGTCACTGCAATCGGAGATGTTGGTAAGGATTCCTCTCACCAAATCTCAGATGTACTTTTGGTCGATGGCTTAACTCACAATCTATTAAGCATTAGTCAATTTTGTGACAAAGGCTTAAAGGTTGAGTTTTATGCCAAGTATTGTCATGTGATTAATCTCACAAATGACAAGATCGTTCTGGAAGGAAAACGTGTTGGTAACATCTATGTTATCCATCTGGATGATCTAAAGGATCAAAAATGGAGTGCCTTGTCTCTGTCCAAGAAGACAAATGGCTATGGCATAAGAAACTTGGTCATGCCCATATGAGACTTCTTTCTGAACTCTCTCAGAAAGGACTAGTAAAGGGCCTTCCCAGAATTAAGTATCAGAAGGATGCAACCTGCGACTTCTGTGAAAAAGGGAAACAGACCAAAGCTTCCTTTCCTAGTAAAAGTGGTATTTCTACTCAAAAACCACTGGAACTGCTCCACATGGATCTCTTTGGACCAACCAGAACGGCTTCCCTTTCTGGAAAACGCTATGGTCTTGTCATAGTGGATGATTACTCCAGATTCACTTGGGTTTTCTTTCTAGCCTCTAAGGAAGAAACTTTTGAGAAGTTCAAAGCATTTGCGAAAAGAGTTTCTACTGAAAAGGATTCGCACATTCATGCCATTAGATCAGATCATGGTGGTGAATTTGAGAATCATGCTTTCGAAAAGCTTTGTGAAAATCTGGGCATTGCTCACGAATTCTCATCTCCCAGAACTCCTCAACAAAATGGAGTAGCTGAGAGAAAGAATCGAAGCCTTCAAGAGATGGCAAGAACAATGCTCTTAGAAAGTGGACTTTCAAAAGGGTTCTGGGCTGAAGCAGTTAATACTTCATGCTACATTCAGAATCGAGTCTTTCTGAGACCAATTCTGAAAAAGACTCCTTACGAGCTATGGAAGAATAAAATACCAAACATTTCTTATTTCCATGTATTTGGTTCTTCTTGTTTTATTCTCAACACAAAGGACAAACTCTCTAAGTTTGATCCTAAGTCCGATGATGGATGCTTCCTAGGATACTCCTTAGTCTCTAAAGCTTACAGAGTATATAATAAAAGGAGTAAATGTGTTGAAGAGACAATCCACATTAAGTTCAAAGAACTTAGTAAGGACATGTCTTAGAAAGATGCAAACTTAGAAGATGAGTTTGAAAAACTCAACATCACTTCTGAGAAAGCCAAAAAGAAAATTCTTATAGATGATGAGACTGACTTCCAACCCATGGAACAACCATCTCCATCTAAAGAAAAATCCAGCAGCATCATCGAAGCTCCAGAACCTAGAGAATCTACTTCTCCAAATACAATGGAACCTAGATTCTCAGAAGGTCAAACTTCTGATGACTCAGAAAGAGAACCTTCTGTGTCTCCTTCTCAGAACCCTACTCTTAAAGGGATTAGAGGTTCAAGAGACTTGAAGAACGTCTCTCAGAACGAAGTCTTGGGCAATCCAGAACGTGGCGTAAGAACCAGAAGGAACTACACAAATCTTGCTATGGTTTCTGAGCTTGAACCAGACTCCATAGAAGAGGCGTTAGATGATCCTAACTGGGTAAATGCCATGCAGGATGAACTTGACCAATTCGAGAGAAATCAAGTTTGGAAACTAACTCAGAAACCCAAAGGCAAGAGTGTCATTGGGACTAAATGGGTGTTTCGAAACAAACTTGATGAAAACGGTCAAGTCATGAGAAACAAGGCCAGATTGGTTGCACAAGGGTACAACCAACAAGAAGGGATAGACTATGATGAAACTTTCGCTCCAGTCGCAAGATTGGAAGCTATCAGAATGTTGCTAGCTTTTGCTGCACACAAAGGTTTCGAACTCTATCAGATGGACGTTAAGTCTGCCTTCTTGAACGGAAACCTTTCTGAGGAAGTTTATGTAAAACAACCTCCTGGTTTTGTGAATGATGCATTCCCTGATCATGTATTTAAGCTTACAAAGGCTCTCTATGGTCTGAAACAAGCTCCAAGAGCTTGGTACGATAGATTGAGCTCTTTCCTGCTTAAAAACGGATTCTCAAGAGGGAAAGTGGACACAACTCTCTCTACACTCTCAGAAGACTCTGGCTTCTTGATTGTCCAGATTTATGTTGATGACATAATATTTGGCGCAACCAATGAATGCCTTTGCAAAGAATTCTCCAAGCTTATGCAAGGTGAATTCGAGATGAGCATGATGGGAGAATTAAAATTCTTCCTAGGATTGCAAATCAAGCAAGAGTCAGAAGGGACAGTTATTCATCAAGAGAAGTATACCAAGGAACTTCTGAGGAAGTTTCTGATGGATAAGGCCAAACCCATGAGCACTCCCATGCATCCCTCTCAAGTAATTGACTTGGATGAAGATGGTGAGAAAGTCTCAGAAAGCAACTATCGAGGGATGATTGGGTCACTTCTCTACTTAACTGCCTCCAGACCAGATATCCAACTCAGTGTTGGGATCTGTGCTAGATTCCAGTCTAAGCCTAAGCAATCACATTTAACTGCAGTCAAACGAATTTTACGATATTTAAGTGGAACTACTAATCTTGGTCTTTGGTACGAGAAAGGTTGTTCTTCTGATGTTGTAGGATACTGTGATGCTGACTACGCTGGAGATAGAATCGATCGCAAAAGCACAAGTGGCTGCTGCTGCTTCTTTGGAAAATGCTTGATCACTTGGTCCTGCAAGAAGCAAAATACGATCGCCCTATCAACTGCTGAAGCTGAATATGTATCTGCTGCGAACTGCTGTTCTCAGATGCTCTGGATTAAAAATCAGCTACTTGATTATCAATTAAGGTACACCAAAATTCCTATCCTCTGTGATAATACAAGTGCTATCAACTTAGCTAAGAATCCTATTCAGCATTCTCGATCCAAGCACATTGATATAAAACATCATTTTATTCGGGATCATGTGCATAAAGGCGACATTGAACTTAAATTTGTGAATACTGAGGATCAAATCTCAGATATATTTACGAAGCCTTTACCCGAGGATCGTTTCAATGCTCTGAAAGGACTTCTGAATCTAAGACGTTTCTAAGTACTTTGAAATTAAGAAAACTCTCTCTTAGAAACCCCGCCTTAGTCCTAGTTTAGACTCTGAGACGAACAATAGAACTAAGCTTCTGAGCTAGAAGTAGGAAAACACAGAAAAACTCTATCTGAGAAAATTTGTTCTCAGAAGACTCATCTCTCAGAAGGAGGGTTTCTCAGAAGGACCACCTCTCTCAGAAAGGTACCTTCCGAGAAACAAGTTACCAACGGTAACTTTTGGATAAGTGGCAGGAAATGGCTAGTTACAAGCCATGCCTATAAATACTCATGGCATTGTTTCATTTGAGCACTTTATGCTTAAAGCTTACCAAAACTCTACCAAATCCTCTCCTCGCTCTTCAAATCTTCAACTGCTCTCTCACTATCTCTCTCTCTCTCTCTCTTGTTCTTCTCTATCTCTTCTCAAAACTCAAACCCCTCTTCCAAATGGCCGTCTCTGGAGAAATCAAGGGCTTAATGAGAAACAATCTCAATGAGATATCCGAAGATATTCTCTATGACAATGAGGAAATGCAATCCCTATTCCACAAGACTTATCTCCCACGGAATCTAGCCATGGGAAGGGTATTGCCTCTCAATGTCTACAACCAGGTGGACGAACTTCAGCTCACATTCCTTAAGCAACCTGGATGGCCAGCCATGATGAGCTCAGAGGATGTATGCTACCCAAATGTGGTGAGGGCCTTCTATTCGCAAATAGAAAGGTTCACCAACAAAGGGGTCAAGAGCACGATTGGTGACCAACAGATCCGCTTCTCATCCTCTGACATCAACAAAGTCTTCAAGACCTTGAATGGTGGTGCTGTCATCGCCGACGACCCAGAATGGGTCAAGGAAGTAGATGACTCAGAAGAAGAAGTCGTGACACTTCTGACTGGTAGCAACAGCCTACCACTCAAGGGGGTAAAGGTGCCTCATCTTACGCAAGAGGCCAGAATCATCTTCTCCGTTGTGCAACACACCCTTCTCCCTCGGATTGGAGACATGGGGAACGTTACCACCATGGATTCCTACCTGCTGTACCACCTGCTGAAGAAGGAAAGAGTAGATTTTGGGAGGATGGTGCTCAACTACATGATGCACCAGGCTCATCCGAAGAGGGCTCTCACAAGTCTACCTTACGGAAGCCTTCTGACCAGAATCCTCGACCATTTCTCCTTCCCACTTGAAGACTATGAATACGTCTTCAACCACAGCAAATTCTCCATGGTCACCTTCAACAACATCAAGAAGAAGAAGGTACCAGAGACGGGGGCACCTAAGAAGAAGGAGGAAGCAAAGCCTTCTAAGGGAGCTGCTGGTCCCAACCAGCCCTCTAAGGCTGAGAAAGGAAAGGAAAAGGTTTCTGATCCTTCAGAAAAGAAGAAGAAGAAGCAAAAGGTGACTCATCCCTCTCCAACAAGGGTGACAAGGAGTATGGCTTCTGAGGATGCTCAGAAGACTCCTCAGAAGGAACCTTCGGTTGTTGAGGCTGCTGAAGACTCAGAAGAAACAACATCTGAGCAACCCATGACCAGAAAAAGGAAAGCACCTCCAACTCTCCAAGTCCCAGACGTGCCACCAGAAGGGAAAAAGAAACGTGGTCGTTTGGTAAAAGCTAACTCTAAAACTCCACCTTCATTTCTTAAATCTTCTTCTACTTCAATTCCTGTTTCTGATTCTGTTGCTGGTTTTAAACCCACCAAATTTAAAACTAAACTCCTACATTCCTTGAATTATCAGGGAAAAACTCACAAAGGAGTGGGGATAAAAACCACTAAGAAACAGAGCCCGCCGAAGCCGACGGGTAAAGAAATTGTAGCAGTTGCTGCTACTGCCGCCGCCACCGCTACCGCTATTGCTATTGCTACTGCTGCTGCTGTTGAAGAAGAGGCAGAAGCTTCTCATCACTCCTCCCCCTCTGGGAATGTCTCCCCCACCAGAGAAGACATTCAGGGGCATGGAGGAAATGTTGCTGATTCCTCGTCAGAAGAAGAGGATGCAGCAAGCTTTCGCATTGAGCATCGCACTCCAGATGCTGGAAGCTCCAAGAAAGAGCCCCAGAAGAAGCCATCTGAGGTTTCTATGGTGGAACTTTCTGAGGCAACCACAACTGAAGTTGCCACTGTGAATGCTGAGTCATTGGCTCAGACGATGCTTGACGTCCAGAAGGCACTGGATCAACCTTCTGAGACTCCAGAAGCTGCTCAGATGCAACCACAACAACAACTACAGCATGAGGAAGCCTTAATTGAACCAACTTCTGAGGTTGGTCTCCTCTCTTCTGAGATCCCTTTGGAACATGAGGAAACTCATGTCTCAACACATGAAGTAGTGCCAGGGACCACCAGCACTGGGCTCAGCTCAGAGGTGGGCGCTGACGCTACCATGGCTGCCGGATTTGCAGCAGTTGAGGCATTTGTTGCCCACAGTTCCTTAGAAGGAACTCTATCTGAGAAGAACTCTCAGAAGGAACCAGAGGTTCCTCCTCTAGATATAACAGAGGTTCCTCCTACATCCTTTGATCAACAAGGTCCCACCTTCTCGATTACGGACTCAATGATTGGTTCCGGCTTTCAGCTGGGTAGGATGGTAGTCACCCCACCCTCTGTGCAATTTCGGCCTTTCTTAGGTCGAACTGAGAAGTTGAAGTGCATTGAAGCCATGCATAGCCAGATCTCAACCTTCAACCTCTCCGACGATGCTTAGACTTCTGGTGCTATGGAGCAACCATCAGCTAGGCAACCCTATGATCTAAACCTTGCTCTAGTTTTTGAGGACACTCAAAGGCAGCCTTGAGGCTGAAGTCTCTCGTCCTCCTTCATCTCGACCCTCATCTTCTCAACAGCCTTCCACTGCCTCTGAACTCCCTCCAGAATGCGCTCAGAATGCGACTCAGAGCGAGATTCTCATGGAGATATGCCAGCTGCTACGCTACATTGCCAGAAGACAGTAGTTCTAAGTCAATGATGGCGTTTATGTCTTAGCCACCCTTTTTGATGTAACAAAGGGGGAGTAGATAAATGATAAAATTTTTGTACACTGGCTATCGTAAACACTAGGCTAGAACTTAGGGGGAGCAACAACTTAGGGGGAGCCAAATATTTTGTATCTTTACAAAACCATAAATGAAAAATCATTACTTTGGCATCTCATGTTTTACTTATTTTATGCTTATCTTTTATTATTTATTTTTTGGCATCTCTTGATTTACTTAGCTTGGTATTTCTGAATTTCATACAAACATTTATCATGAAATACATGCTATGTAATTGATAATCTCAAACAGTGATCATACATTGCATACTTGAATTATTGATTATCACAGCCTTCTAAGAAAATAACGAAGCCTTCTCTCAGAAAGCTAAGTTAGTTTCTAAGAAAGCAAAAGTGAATTCTGAATAAGTTATGAACTTACTCAGAAACACTTCTGAACTTAAGCAAAATTATTATCTTAAGACTTAAGTTGTTATCATCAAAAAGGGGGAGATTGTAAGCTCCAGAACCCTTCTGAGAGAATTAAGCATAATTCTCTTAGAGTTATGAAAGTTTTAATGATAACAAGGTAAGCCATAAGTATAAAATTTTACTTAAGGTTTTGCTAATATGTGCGCTAAGTGTCTCAGAAATCTTTAAGATAGTGCAATACCATGAGCAAAGACCAAGACAAAAACATCAAGTATCCTTGAAATCAATTGATAAAATCATAGCGTCAAAGATATCAGAAAGGATGTCTCAGAAGCGCAGAAGGTGAAAACATGTTTCTGAGGAAAAGAACACTGTCGCCTCAGAAGGGTCTCAGAAGACCTTGCGACTAGTAGTTCTCAGAAGGGTCTTCCCTCAGAAGGTTAGCCTCAGAAGTCCGTATAACTCTTAGAAGGTTGGACTCAGAAGCAACCAAGTGTCTGGACTCAAGGGAGCGCAAGCAGTCTCAGAAAGCTCGCTACAACTAGCCAAGGAAGTGGGAACACGCGCACTGTGCAGTTCTGAAAAGTTCCTCATTTCGCGCTGACTGTAGCAGGGAGCCGTTCTGAAAAGGACACAGCCACATAAGCAAAGTGAAAGCTTCTAATTTCGCGGCTCTTTGATGCCTATATATATGAGTTCAATTCCAGAGCAATGTGACGAAACTCTTGCGCAAAAACTATTGATTAAACGTGCCAAAACTCTGTTGAATTGAAAATCATTTTGCGAAACCTTAGAACTTTCTCAGAAAGACAATTTTTACGAAATTGTTCTTCTAACTTTGCAAAATCTTCTAGTACTGAATTGGTGTAAACTCTTACATTTGTAAGTTAAATCTAGAAGTCTACTAAGGGTCAAATTAAGTTTGTAACTTAATCTTAGTAGTTTGTTTTCGATCAAATCAAACCTTCGAAAAAACGCTAAGTCCTTCTTTGTGTGAAGGCAGTTTTAAGTCCTCTGGTGTTTGAGGCAAAGTTCAAAGTCCTTAAGTTCTTAAGGCAAGGAAGTCCTTAAGTTTTTAAGGCAAGGAAGTCCTTAAGTGTTTAAGGCAAGGAAGTCCTTAAGTGTTTAAGGCAAGGAAGTCCTCTAGTGTGAGGCAAGGAAATCCACTTCGGGTTGTGAAGTGGTGGAAGTCCTTTACTTGGTAAAGGCAGTGTTGTCTGAGAAGGCACATTAAGAAGAATATCTAAGAACTCTCAACTGAAGGTTGAAGACTGGAGTAGGTTGGTTATAACCGAACCAGTATAAAATTCTTTGTGTTAAGCTTTTCTCCTTTGCTTTTTACTTGCATAAATATTTGAGAAAAACTCTACCACGATTTTAATTGAGAGGTCTCGTGAAAACCTTATTGATCAAAATCAGAAAGCTTTTAAGAAACTCAAACCTTAAGTCGTTTTCTTAAAATCTCTCAGAAAGAACTTTCTCAGAAAGACTAAGTTCTCATAAACTTAATCTTCTCAGAAAGCATTTTCCGCTGCAAACTCTTAATCATACCTTCTGAGTAAAAACAGCTTTCTAAGTAAAAGTTTTAACAAGCAATTTTTAAAACTTGCACGATTCAACCCCCCCTTCTCGTGCACACATACACTTTCAAACTGCTGCTACTGTCATGTATCAGCATTTGCTCGCTAGCGATTAACTTTATCTCGCTAGCGGGTGAGGCGGCAAGGGTCCATCGCTAGCAACCATTATAAGGCGCTAGCGGGTAGATGCGGTGGAAGCGGTCGCTAGCGGCCGTGATATGCGTGCTAGCAACCAGCTCGATGACAGAACATGATTTCTGCATTTTCGCATTTTTCTTCAGCCCCTCATCTTGTAATATTTGCATATAGGTCCCCTCCGTCCCTAAAACTTTCCCTCAGCCTAAAGCAACTTCATTCACTCAGAAAACACAATTCCAAACACCTTAAACCTTTCAAATACAATCCTTACAACCTTCACAACCACCAAAACACAAAACGTCACCATCACTTCATCAAAACTCACCCAAATCAGAAACTAAACTCACACCTAGGATCCTTACATCAATTCCTTCCATTCCAACCAAACAAAAATCATCTGGAAGCTTTAGAACTTCAATCACCATCATAAAGAGCAAGGAAACTTAAGAAGTAAGTAGCTCAAAGAGGGTTTTAGTGGTTCTTAGCTCTAGAAGGCAAAGCTACAAGAGGTAGGGGTTAGATTTATGTTAGACAATGTACTCTTGTGTTTTTCATGCATAAGGTTCAGTTTAAAATCGTTATATGCATCAAAATGATAGTTGTGATGAACTGGTGCTGAGAACAGGGTCGAAGCA
The DNA here is from genome assembly GCA_013621005.1 of Aeschynomene evenia. Taxonomy (NCBI): domain Eukaryota; kingdom Viridiplantae; phylum Streptophyta; class Magnoliopsida; order Fabales; family Fabaceae; genus Aeschynomene; species Aeschynomene evenia. The sequence continues at coordinate 17,555,103 of CM024267.1, read as the reverse complement.
CCCGCTAGCATCTACATTACAGGTGCTAGCGGGTTGTCGTACAGCCTTGGGCATTAGCGGCCATAGAGAGCGCGCTAGCGGCCAAGTTGCAGAATTTCTGTAGAATTGTATTTTCTGGTGGTTTGGTGTTTTAATGACTTTAACTTCATGGCTATATTTTCTATATGTCAGTATAATAAGTATATACATATATATATCAGTACTAAGTCATTAAAAAGAGATTTTAAATGATTTATGAAGGGGAATGCAAATGAATGTTTTTATGTGTTTATGATTGAAGTCCAAATGTGAATAATATGAATTAAATGTATATATGTGCTAAATGTATATGCTGAATGATAAGGAATATGATGAGATGTCATGTGAAGTGAGAAATGAATTTATGAGTAGCTTCCTCTACAAATGGAATTGGCAAGGGAGGTTGGCACCCTCGGTCCCCAATACCATTGTGTGAGAGAAAGTGAATAAACCCCTCTTCCCCACAGATTCCTAGTAGAAACTAGAGAGGTATGAGCTCATAGCCTAGGGGACAGGTGATGCAGAGGTAGAGAGTAAAGAGGGTTGTGTCATTTATAGTAAAAGATCATGACACATGACATAAGCATTGAGTCATATATTATGTTGTACCTTTAATTACGCTTTGATGTTGATTACATACTTGTTGCATTCATTCATATAATTGTCAAGACGCATGTAGGTTTGACACTCCGGAATTTGATATATATTTATGAAAATGATATTAATATGAATTATGCATGTATCAATTATTTCATAATAAACCAGAGTGATCCCTCTATTGAGTCCGTGGAGCTCACCCCAATTCCACCACTATTTGTTTTAGATTCAGATCGAGCCACAGGTACCTCCAGTAGGTGAGCGAACTGAGATTACAAGAAGATGGAGACTCAGAGATCCCTGAAGATTTATACTTTTGATTCCTATTTCCTATGATTGTATTTTGTACTGTTATGTTATGTACTATCTGATACTTAGTGGGGTTTATAAGGAAATCATAAGTGACTGTACAAACTTATGGTTTTCTTAAAATCCTTAATACTCTACTATTGTAATATCTATCTTGGATTTACACTTATATGTGTAATAGTGATGTATGTGAGACTATAGGTACTAATTGGGCCACTTTTGTGTATTATTATACTATGTATAGTTATTTCATTCAAGTTCTCGGATAAGTGTGAAGGCTTATACTTCACCACGCACAAGTCACGATTTTAATACTTTCTTACCTTATCTTGAAAAACTTTGGCCTTATTTTCCGCGTATTATTATTTTCAAAACATGAGTTCTGTAACAAAATGGTAAACGCCAATAATTAACTCGATATGACTTAAGCATAAAGAGGTAATTATTAAGATGTTACAACTTGACTACTCAATAAACCTTTGCGATGGGGTAGTATCTACTACTCAATCATCATTATTTATCTTTCATAATTTATTTATTATATTTTTCTTTATTTGAAAGAAAGAAATAAAAGTAATAACAATAGTGACAACAACAACAACCACAATAATAGTAATAATAATAATAATAATAATAATAATAATAATAATAATAATAATATGAAATACCTCACACGCACACGGTTACTAAAGCAGCAAAAATTGATATAGAAACACTCACACACCACACATCAAATTAGGTTTAGGTTATAATTGAGTGTGAGAGATAAAGGTAAGTAGAGGGGAAGAGAGGGAGGCGACCAGAGGCGCTTGACGGCAGCGGAACGGCGCTGGCCGCCGCCGCAAGTGAGAGCACGCGGAGGCAGCGGGAAGAAGGAGGGAGCGGAGACACCAGAGAGGGATAGATTACGGCTGGGGGTGGTGGAGGCCACGACCCTCGCGGCTGTTGCGGCCATCGCGGCTGCAAGGAGCCGCGGTAGAGAGAGGGAGGGAGAAAGAGGCGCAGAGGAAGAGGGGGACCGGAGTGAAGGCGCGTCGTCGCGTATGACAGAGGGAGGCCACCGCCGCCTTTGCTGCTCTGCTACTGCTACCCTGCTGCCGCCGCCGCTGCTATCATCGGCGACGAGGATGATGGTGAGATCTTGGCTGTTCTGTTCTATTCTGTACTCTCCTCTTTAGCTCTTTTCCCTTTTTTTTTAGAATGATGTAAAATTAATCTGTATTTTGATTGGGACTGGACATTGGTGACTTAAATTCATTATCGAAATGCATGATGTTGAATAATATACCTTATTTGTGAATGCTCTGAGTTTGTGAATTCTGGGTATGCTCAATGATTAATTGTGAATGATAAACTCTTTTCTGAAAAAAATGATAATGTGTGTGAATGATAGACTCTATGAATGATGAATGTAAGTGAGTGGCTGAATCTCTTCCTTTTTTTCTTCGTTCTCCCCCTTCTATTTATGGTGTGTGATTTTAATTTAAAACAAAAGCATAATGATTTCATTTTTGACACTCCTCATAAGCATACGAGCCGATTGTGATCATCGAGGGAGAGCTCTTGGTGTCATTATTGAATCCAAATCGGACTGTCTTTTGAGAAGGGAAGACATAGATTAAAGTTGATAAAAGGGGTCACGGGATAATAAACACAAACTGAAAGTAAACCACAGATTAAAAATGAAGAACAAACAAAAACCCCAGTTGTTCTCGGTTCCTTTTTCAATTTATTTTAATTAATTTTTTTTATTATATATATTTTTTTGTTTTCATTGGTATGGGCTAATCTGAAAATTTATGAAATGGGTTAAAAAAAATATAGTCTATTTTGAGCAGGTTGTAATGTCTTTTTTTTTAAAATGGATCAAAAATAAAAAAAAAAGACTATGATAAAATAAAAAGAGATGTTTGATCTTTAAAAACACAACCATGGGCCGGTCAAAATACGGTGTTCACAATTTCTCAGCAGCAATCTTCACAGAAATCTTCTCTGCATTTGATCTTTCTCAGCACACTCTTGAATCAGAACATTATTCTGATCTCATCTTTTCTTGAGCTTTTCTTTTCTCTTTCCTTTTTCTTTTTCAGCTCATAGCTTTTTTCTTTTCTTTCTCAAATGTATCTGATTCTCTTTCAGATTTTTTCTCTCTTAAGCTCTTTTTCTTTTTCTCTCTTTTTCTTACTGACTGAATGTGTATCAAATGAAATTCTTCTTCTATTTTACAACTCGAGACTCCTCTTTTTATAGAGAGCTCTAACACAATACAGCTGTTAAAAAACGTCTATAAACTTTGGCGGGAACTACTAATGATATGGATAATGCTTATCCATTTATAACTTTAAACTAATTTCCCTTTTTATCACATGTGTTAAATCAATCTTCTAATCACATATACACACGTGCAATTATATATCTCAGAACTCTTAATCAACAATTCATCCTGGTTCTGATTTTTATTTTTATTCAGAAACTCATTAAGTTTCTGAACCATTTCTGAACTATTCAGAAATGAGCTTTCTGAATCATATTCTGAACTATCAGAAATGATCCTTTTCTAAACATGCAGTTTCCTTTTCTGAACCTCTTCTCGAGCATTTTTATTCTTCCTTTCTGCTTCTGAACTACTTCTCATGTGTATCTTACAAAGATTATACAATACAAATCCTAATACACATCTAATCCTATCTTCTATGCTTCTAAACACTTTAATACAAATGTTACATTCAATACATGAAGCATATACAAATTACATTTACCATATAGTTCATCTTCTGAACTTTACAAAGAAGCTTTCTAAACTTATTACATACTTTACACTTTAGCCTCTCAATACTAACTCACTTAGTTACATTAGTTTTGTTATTATCAAAACCAAATGAGGAATTACATCAACAATATCCCCCTTTTATTATCAAAACTTATGTAATCTTTCAATGCTTTTTCAGATTTTCAAAACAAAACATAGCATTGACAAAGCGTTTAGAAAATATTTTTCAGAAATATACTTTCAGAAACTCATATATGATTATATCAGAAATCATACAATCATCAAAAATGTAATGCTCTTTTAGAAAATATGTTTCAGAAATTAAAACAATATACAGTAACCATCATAATACTTTCTGAACCTCTCATATATGAGAAAATAACATATGATCTAACATATAACCACATAATGACATATATCTTCCTCTGCATGACATATTCGTATCAGAAAATATTTCAGAAATGATATTTCAAAAATGTAACTAACTCCCCCTTTCTGAATTATCTTCCAGAAAGATTATATATATATCAATGATTATATCTAATCATTCTGCCAATAAGAAAGATTACATCTAATCATTCTCCCCCTTTTTGTCATAATCAAAAAGGTTTAAACAAATATAATGTTGAGTTGTTTCTAAGAAATGTAAATCTATCTTCTGATAGGGGTTTGTGAAAATATCAGCAAGATTATGTTCTGTTTCCACAAATTTCAAATCTATATCACCTTTTAATACATGATCTCTAATAAAGTGATGTTTGATGTCAATATGTTTAGTTCTAGAGTGCAAAACTGGATTTTTAGCAATGCAAATAGCACTAGTACTATCACATAAAAAGGTAATGACTTATACCTCAATGATAATCTTCTAATTGGTTTCTGATCCATAAAGTTGTTTGCAATTGATGAGGCAGCAACATATTCTGCTTCAGCAGTTGATAATGCAACAGTTTCTGTTTATTATATGACCAAGTTACCAATTTGTTTCCTAGAAGACAACATCCTCCAGTTGTACTCTTTCTTTCTTGTTTATCACCAGCAAAGTATGAATCTGTATAGCCTAATACAGCAAAAGTATCTCCTTTCTCATAGAAAAGACCAAGATTAGAAGTACCTTTAAGATATCTAAAGATTCTTTTACTAATTCTAGATGAGAAACTTTTTGGTTTTGACTGAAATCTAGCACAATATCCTACACTAAACTTAATATCAGGTCTGCTTGATGTTAAGTAAAGTAAAGACCCTATCATGCCTCTATACTCAGATTCATTAACACTTTCTTCATTTCATCAGACCATTTACAAGAGATTGTGAGGGATGAATAGGTGTAGACATAGGTTTACAATCTAACATATTGTACTTTCTTAACAATTCATTACAATATTTAGATTGATGAATGAATATACCATTTACCATTTGCTGAATTTGAAGTCCCAAGTAGAATCTAAGTTCTCCCATCATACTCATTTAAAATTCTTGTTTCATAAACTCAGAAAAATACTCACATAGACTTATGTTACTAGAACTAAAAATGATATCATCTACATAAATCTGAACAATCAACAAATGTTTTTCTTTATGCAAGGTAAAAAGAGTATTATCAACTAATCCTCTTCTGAACCCATTTTTCATCAGAAAAGAACTTAGTCTTTCATACCAAGCTCTAGGAGCTTGTTTTAAACCATATAAAGCTTTTGTCAACTTGTAAACATGATTTTGATATTTCTGATTTTCAAATTCAGGGGATTGCTTAACATAAACTTCTTAAGAAATATAACTATTCAGAAAGGCTGATTTCACATCCATTTGATACAAAATGAAATTTTTATAACAAACAAAAGATAATAGAATTCTAATAGCTTCTATCCTAGCAACAAGTGCATAAGTTTCATCATAATATATTCCCTCTTGTTGTGTATATCCCTGAGCTACTAACCTAGCTTTATTTCTCACTACTTCACCATTCTGATCTAGTTTGTTTCTGAATGTCAATTTAGTGCCTATCACAGTTTTTCCTCTTGGTTTCTCAACTAAAAACCAAACTTTATTTTTCTCAAACTGATCTAGTTCATCTCTCATAGCTTCTAACCAGTTTTGATCTTTTAAGGCATCAGAAACTGAATCATGTTCAACTAGTGATACAAAAGCATGATTTGTATTTAGAAATCTCCTAGTTTTTACACCATGTGAAGTTTCAGCAATTTTGAGATTTTGATTAAGGGATTTCAATTCATTTCTACCTTTGGTTACATTTTCAGAAGAGTTAACATGATTGAGATGAGTTGAGAAATCATTTAATTGGTTTGGAGTTACCATATCTGATATTACAGTATTATCAGAATTGCATGTTTTTGAACTTTGATTCTAAATCGTTTCTGAATTTTCATTCTGATCCGATTCTGAACTGTGTTTCTGAACAGTTTCTGGATTCTGATTCTGAACATCTTCTGAACTTGTTGAGTTGATGTTTAACTCCTCAAATTCATTTTCTACTTCATCAGAAATCATCTCTACAGTAACTTCTTCATAATATGCAAAGTCCTTAGAGAATTCTTTGAAATTTATATGTACGGACTCTTCCATAGTAAGTGTCCTTTTATTATACACTCTAAAACCTTTAGAATTTAAAGAATATCCTAAGAAAATAGCATTATCAGATCTAGCTTCAAACTTATCAAGATTATCTCTAGTATTTAGTATATAGCAATCACATCCAAATACATGAAAATATGAAACAGTAGGCTTCTTAAAGAATAGGTCTTATGAATACCCTATTATGAACATAACATGCTGTGTTAACAACTTCAGCCCAGAAATACTTTGCTACTTTTCTTTCCAACATCATGGTCCTAGCTATCTCTTGTATACTTCTGTTTTTCCTTTCTACAACCCCATTTTGTTGAGGAGTTCTAGGATTAGAAAAAGTGTGAAATATACTAGATTCTTCACAAAGGTTTTTGAATAAGTGATTTACAAATTCTCCTCCATTATCACTTCTAATGGTTGAAACTTTGTAACCCTTTTCATTCTGAATCCTTTTGATAAACAATTTGAATTTCTCAAATGTTTCATCTTTAGATTTTAGAAAGAAAACCTAGCAAAATCTAGAGTAGTCATCAACAATTACAAACACATACTTCTTTCCTCCTAGACTAGTTGTTCTAGATGGACCAAATAGATCCATGTGCAATAGCTCTAGAGGCCTTTTAGTAGCAACATCAGAAATGTGTTTGAGTGAGGTTTTAGTTTGCTTTCCTCTTTCACACTCATTACATGTTTTATCTTTGGTATAGAGAATTTTAGGTAATCCTCTTACAAGATCTTTGTTAGAGATTTCAGAAATCAATCTCATATTGATATGGCCTACCTTTCTATGCCACAACCATTTGTCATCAACCAAAGACAATAAGCAATCTAGATTTTGTGAATCCAAATCATCTAGATACAAAACATATGTGTTGCCAATTCTATGTGCTGTAAATTTGACCTTGTTACTTATAGGATCAAATACTTGAACTTTAAACTTATCAAAAAGAACATTCAAATTAAGATCACAAAACTGACTTACACTCAATAAATTGTGTGTAAGCTTATCTACTAACAATACATTGCTAATAACGTGTTTGGATGTCTTACCAACATTACCAATACCTTTTACTTGTGCACATGTACCATCAGCAAATCTAACTAGACCTTTGTTCTTAGATTTAAGTTGGATGAAGCACTCCCTTTGTCCAGTCATATGTCTGGAACATCCTGAGTCCACATATCATCTCCTCTGATCCATGGTTTTGGTTTTAAAGCATTTGTGCAAGTAATTTCAAATGAGCTTTAGGTATCCAAAGTTGTTCGGATCCTTTGATGTTAGTCTCCTTGAGGTTTCTGATATCAGAATCATACTTCCCCTTGGTTTTATACAACAAGTAATCATCAGAAATATGATTTGTTATTAAGCAATAAAAACATTTAGCTTTTCTGAACTTTTTCTGAAAAGACTTTTTATGTTTTCCAAATTTGCTTTCTGGAACATAACCAATTCCATTCTTATTAAAAGAAGCTTTTTGTGATCCTAAAATCATTTCTAGATTTTTAGAACCATTAACAAATTTTTCTAAAGCCTTTCTCAATAGGATATTAGTTTTCAAAAGATCAGCACACCTATCAGAAACTTCTTTGGTTTCTGAATGCTCTTCAGAATCTGTTTTATTTTCTGAACTTGATGTATCAGAAATAATGACAGGTTCTAATGTATCTTTAGAGTTCTTAAGAATGCTAATATCATTTTCTAAATCAAGTTTTTCAAATAGCAAAAGATCATTAACATCTCTTAATCTTTCTAAATCTCTCTCAAGATCATAATTAATTTTTCTGAGATTTTCTACATCATTTTCAAGATCAGAAAAGTTAACACTTGATTTTGAGTTGGTGTTTCTGAACCTTTCCAATTCAATACTAAGTTCAGAATTAGTATTTCTGAAACTTTGCAATTCAATGCTCAGTTCAGAATTTAAATTTCTAAGCTCATAATTGATTTCTTTTTTATTCTCCAAATCTATTTTAACATCAGAAAACTTTTTCAAAACCTTTTTATGAACATTCTGAAGTTTTTCATAAGTATTTGCAAGAATGTTGAAATTAGACATGAGTTCATCAAATGTTACCTCATTGTCCTCATCTTCTGAAATTTCAGAATCTCAATGATAATCTGCCATAAAGCACATGTTTGAAACTTCTTCTTCTTCATCAGAATCATCATCATCACTAAGTGTGGCTTTGTATGCCTTCTTCTTTCCTTTGTTCTTGGATGATGTCTCTTTCAGTTTTGGGCATTCTGGCTTGATATGACCCTTCTCATTACAGTGATAGCAAGTTACTTGTTCTGACTTTGACTTGTCCTTTCTGAAGGTGTTCTGTTTCTTTTTATTTGAACTTCCCTTTCTGAACATCCTTCTGAACCTTTTAATGAACAGAGCAGCTTGTTCTAAGTAAATTTCTGAATCATCTTCAGAATCATCCTCATCAGATTCTGATTCAGAATCATCTTTGAATATCAAAGCCTTTTTCTTCTTTTTCCTCTTGGAAACTTTTAGAGCAGTGTTATCACTGAAATTGTTAGTGCTAGCAATACTTTGCAATTCTATTTCATGCACTTTTAATGATCCTATTAAAGCATCAAACTTCAAAGTTTTTAAATCTTTAGCTTCAGAAATAGCAGTTACTTTAGGTAACCATTTTGCAGGTAAGCTTCTCAAAACTTTTCTCACAATTTCAGAATTAGGCATGTTATGGTTTAGATCTCTTAATTGATTTATGATACTAAGAAATCTAGTGATCATACTATCTATTGACTCATTCTCATCCATTTTAAATTGCTCATATTTAGATCTAAGCATATCTATTTTTGTTTCCTTTACTTCATCAGTGCCATCATGTAATAAGGCTAATCTATCCCAAATTTCTTTTGCAGAACTACAACTTATGATTTTATCATACTCACTTTTAGTTAAAGCACAAATAAGTAAATACTTAGCTTTGGAGTTGAGTCTGATCATTTCATTGTGTTCCTTTGTCCATTCTGATTTTGGAATGATCTTTGTTTCAATAGATCCATCTAGCAGTACTTTTGATGTCTTTGGAATCTGATCTCCATTCTGAATTCTATCCCATAATTCTAGACTGTTATACTCAATGAAAAGTTGCATCTTGTCTTTCTAGTAGGCATATGCAGTTCCATTAAAGAGTGGAGGTCTATTTATGGACTGTCCTTCATAAACTTGAAAATTTGCTTGATTAGACATAGCTTATTTACAGAACTTCTTGAATAACCAATATTCTTGATGTCAATTGGTGATTCTCCAATTTGAATAGATCAAGGCTTGTGATACTAATTGATGGTTCTTCAATTTGAGTAAAACCTAGGCTCTTGATGCCAATTGATGGTGTGAGGTATCTCTTGAGAAACACCTCCAAGCTATGATCCCACAACCCAAGAGGGGGGTGAATTGGTTGTGTGCACTTTTTGAATTTTCTTGCTTTCTTATTTAGAACAATTCTGCAACTTTCAGAGATTGATCAAGTCTTTGAAACTTGTCAAGAATTAGTTTAAACAACAAGAATTAAAATGCTATTTGTGATATCGGAATTATGTATCAATGTTTTTGACATACACAGAAATCAATATGTCTAATACAATGATCTATTTTGCACAACGGTTAATACAATCACAAATATATCACAACACTTTTTATATCAAGCTTTTTGAACAATTAAGCACTTATATATATCATAATTTCACTTTCAGAAGTCTTTTAGAAATTACACTTTCTGAACTCACTCTTTGAACTTCTTCAGAAATAGCTTCAGAATTAATCTTTTTCTGAACAATTATTTCACTTTCTGAATTAACAAACAATCCTTATAACATCAATCAATATGCAATCAATATAATATGATCTTTAATTCCAATCAGAAATCTAAACAGCAATTACACATATTACAATATCAGTTTTTCAGAAATGTATTCTTCAGAAAACTAGTTACAGTTTTCAGAAATCTTTTATATTTCTTTCAAAACTTAATTCTTTCAACTGTTTATTTCATATTTCAATTACATAAACATCTAATAACATATATCATCAATTTTAACACATAAAGATTACTTTTACTTTTTTTTCTTTAACTTTCAAGATAATGTTTTCAATCTTTGTTTTCTCAAAACATATATCAGATTTTAATCAATCAAACACAACATAAACATTCAAATGTTATGCACAATTATCAATGAATGAAAACTATATATGTATGCAAAGATTAGAGTAAGAAGAGATAAACTGATTTTATACTGGTTCGGCCAATATGAGCCTACATCCAGTTCTTCAATCTTCCAATGATTGAGTTCCACTAGAAATGCATCAGAAAACACAAGTTACAATAGTTTCCAGATATCTTTTGCACAAGGTTCTGAAAACCGGACCGGGTATCGAACCGGTCGAGAGAGAGGTTCAGAGGTTTAAAGGTTTAACCGGTTTAACCGGAGGTTCAACCGGAAATTTAAAATCAGAATTTAATAAAATAAAATAAAAATACAACTCCTAAGTATAAAAAAATAATAATAAAATAATAATTAAAAAGAAGGGCTAGTGGACTGCAAAGCTTTTTTTTTGGGTTACAAGCTTCTTTTTTCAAAAAGATTCATTTACTTTATTCTTATGGGCTCTATTCTTATCTTTGGGCCTCATGTGATGTTATGATGTTATCTTACTAGGTTATGCTATATTACTATGTTATATTATCTTACTATGTTATATTACTCTACTAGATTATGTGATCTATGTAAGCATGTTATCTTCGTAATCATATTATTTACCTAAGCATGTTATCTACCTATCATATTATCTACCTAAGCACGTTATCTACCTATCATATTATTTACCTAGGCATGCTATCTAACAAAGCATATAAGCGTAAACATAAACATGATCATAAACATAAACATGAATATAAATATAAACATAAGCAAAAAAATTAAACAAATACAAATGCTACTATGTGGCAACCACGACACATCCACCCTAAAACCTCCACTCACCTGGAAAGTCCTGAGACTGGAAGGAACCGCTAGCTCCGGCTCCAGCTATCGGCACTGCGTTTGCACCTGGCGTGCAAAAGAACCATCAGGACTGCACAAAAGAAACCCAAAACTTAAACTAGGCTGCGCACTGAACCTTCGCTAGCGAGCAACACTTTCTCGCTAGCGAAGGCACGCTCGCCAACGAGCTCTTCTAGCTCCCTAGCGACCAGCACGCTGACAGGGGCAAAAATGTATTTTTACTCACCGTCGGGAACTTGCTCGGACCGAGATATCCCCAAGGTGTCAGACTCACACTCCACAAGAGTTCCTCTTAATACAAAGGACGCCCAAAGCACTACTTTGATAAGGCGGGAGTATGAGGTGGGAGGGAAAAACTATACTAACCACTTATATACATAGGGGGATGGGGGAAGCCGAAATACTATTTTGAGAAATGTGGGACTTGACTGCTCGCTAGCCGCCAAAATCTGCTCGCTAGCGGGCACCTGCTCGCTAGCCGCCACATGTTGACAGCATCAGTGTTTTCTTCATTTTACACGTTTTAACAGCATTTCTAACCCTTCTTAGACATACTTAGACCATATTAAAGCACTTTCTAAGGGGTACTATGATACGGGGTATCACAATATATGTGTTTTTATTTGTGTTTTGATGATGCATAAGGTTATGCATGATGTATGTATGTTTATAGCACGAGTTGGGGCATTTTCGAGGTGTTTTGGGGCTGTTTTGCAACCCAATAATTGATTACACAGTTCAAGTTTTTATATCTGGCCATTTTTACAGGCGATGGTAATCGATTACCACTGTATGATAATCGATTACAGTATGCGCTGTGAGCGTTTTTAGTGCGTTTTAAGTTACGCGTAAGCCCCACAACGTCTCTATATCATGCATAACCGAGCCACCATGTGAGAAACCCTAATCCTTGTTTCAGAAACACTCTAAACACTCTCTCTAAACCCTTGTGCTTCCACCATACTCTCTCTCTCTCTCTCTTTCTCAAGAACATAAAGCCATAGTCATTCCACAACACCAAACTCATATGAAACCTTACTCGGTCACTAAAACAATTAATATCCTTAATCCTCTCACTGAAATACACATTTCTAACGATTCCAATTCTTCAAAGGGGTCGCCTTTGGTTATCCTACCGTTCGTGGGGCTAGAGAGAGAAAGTGAGAATGCGTTCTACGTCAGGAAAATGGTGTCTCTACGCATTGTATAGGAAGTCTACATGAGGTAGGGTTTTAGACATGCATTTGTATATGTAATTTCATGATAATTATGATGTATGATGATGATATTATTGTTGTCTCGTTTTTCCCATTAGGGTTCATAAAAGGGTTATGTTTTACCGAATGATTTTCAAAGAGAATGTGTTTTTCCGATTGAAAAGTGTTTTTGAACGTATTTACCGATTGATTAATGTTTATCTTTGTTTTCTACTGATTGTAATGATTCTAGATTAAAGTTTTAGCCATTGGCTCATGAAAAACGTGTTTTGGAGCCCTAGGATCTTAATTCTCGTGTTCGTAATCGATTACCACGAGTTCCTAATCGATTACGAACTGAGGATTTCCAATCGCGAGAAAACATGCTCTCTGTTAATCGATTACAACTTGTCTGTAATCGATTACAACACTACAACTTTTACGAAAATTAACTGTTTTGACCCTTTATGTTTCCTAATATGTTCTACGACTTATATGGATGTTATATATGACTTGTATATTATTTATATATGATATTATAAGTTATATGCATGATTATATGTTGATATATGTTACGTTATGTGATGATAACATGTCCTGTGAATATGATATATATATATATATATATTATGATGTAATGTTCTGATACAATGTTATGATATGATGATATCTCTGCTCTATTCTGATAATTTAAAAGACGTTCTGAAAGATCTTTGATACTCTGAAAGAATTCTGATAATTAAAAGACGTTCTGAAAGATCTCTAATACTATGATAGAATTAAAATACTCTGTAGCCTTCAGCTTGTGATGAGGGTTGCGGGGAGGGATGGCATCCTTGACAGCAACTCCTTCACTAGAGGAAGGTGAACTGTATCCCCTCTTCCCCATATGTTATGAGCTCATGCCTAGGGGCTGGATGTTAGGAAATCAAGGATGGGAGGGTGGCTTAGCCATGTCTGACAGATTAAAGTTAAAGTAAAGACGAGATAAAAGAAAGCTCTAATATATGTTTTATTATGTTATATTCTTTGATTGTGTTAGGAGCACTAGTACACTACACATAGATGTTTACGTTTATATGCAATGCTATATATATTAATAAAATGAACAAGACGCACTTAGGTAAGACGTTCCGGGAAAAGATCGTTTTCAAACTTATATTTGAATTGAACTCATTCATGCTTCACCTCTTTATAATTAAACTCGGGGCGGCTTCCTCTACTGTGTTACTTTCCAGTACTCACCCTATGCTTTCCTCACCTTTTAGAGGATCTGACCGAGCAAGATGTTGGAGCACGCGAGGAGCCCACACAAATTTAACCTTATGATATAGTTCCTTTATGCTTTAGACATGTTTATTTCTTTACTCAGATTTTATGGATTTTATATATGCTTCCGCTTATTTATGTTTTCTAATTCCGGACCTATGTTAGTCGACAGCTATTTATTTACTTGTATTTATTGTGGAGTTTCATGAGTCTTGGTTTTGGCTCATGGGATGACACCTAGTATCTATTTATGTTTTGGTACTTGATGCGAGTTTATTTATAATTGACGATGTTTATTCAGTATGTGATTGTGATGATTTTAATATTGCTTATCGTATGTGCCAAGCCCTTATTTTCATATCGTAACGTTTTGTGAAAATTTTACTCCCGCCTATTTTCTGCGTATGACATTTTAAAAGAAACAAAGAAGCTATGAAATCTGGATGTGACCCTTAATAATTAGCCTAAGATGACTTAAGCATTAAGGGCTATCTACTTAGGGGTTACATTTTTGGTATCAGAGCAAGTCTATCCTACAGGGCTTGAGGCAATGGACCTTTTATACTTTTATTGAATTTACGGTGGTTATGTCACGCATATAACCTCGTACATATGTTAGTTAGTGTTGAGGTGCGTGATCGTAGTGCTTGGCTGTTAGAGTAACTGTGCACACTTGACTTTGATGTGGAACCTGATCACCTCGATGTTTATTGTTTTGTGTGCACAAGGACATGGCACCTAGTAGACATAATAGGGATGATCCTGACTATCACGAGGATGCAGGACAGGGCACCGGTGTTTCTTCTGAGGCATTTATGGAGGTGGTCAGGGCCATGCATCGCATGGTGGATTACATGTCACAGCAGCACTCTTAGCCGACAGTGCAGCCCGAGGGTATGGATGCTGACAATGCCCACTTCTCGGAGTTCAAAAGGGCTAATCCTTCTCCTTTTCTCGGTACCACCAACCCTTGTGAGGTCGAGGATTGGTTGAGGGGCATGGAGGATATCTTTTCTATGGTGCGGTGTTCTGAGGAGCAGAAGACCCGTTTTGCAGCTTTCATGCTTCAGATGGAGGCCCGTGCTTGGTGGACGGATGCTCGTCGTGCTCATGATGTGGCAGGTATATTCCTATCTCGTGGGACATATTCAAAGGCATATTCTATGAGAAGTACTTCCCTGAGTCTGTACGTTAGGAGAAGGATCTGGAGTTCCTTAGCATTCATTAGGGGAACATGACTGTTCCAGAATACATAACATAGTTTGAAGAGCTTATCTGCTTCTCAGAGATCTATCAGGGGAGAACCCCAAGGAGTCGTGGAAATGCATGAAGTACTGCATCGGGCTGAGACAAGACATCAGGAGTCGTGGAAATATTTTTCCTTTCTAGTTAAACCCTCTTTCTCTTTAAAAACCCTTATCCCCCTCACATACATTGAAAGATATGAGCCCATACACCCTTAGGTTCCCCGTCACTGCCAACCACCGAAAATATTCCTTGACCACGTTATGACCCACTCCTAATGCTTTGAGTAGAGAAAGAACCTTTCCATATCCACACTGTTTACATGAACATAGAGAAAGACCACACTCCCATGTTATAGCCTACTTTTTCTTAGAGAACCCTTTTCCTTCTCACATATGTACCCACATGAACCCTACCACTACAAGCCACCAAATATTTTCCAACTATACTGAACCTCAATATCTGCTAGCCTCCTAAACACTACACTCCTACTTTAGCACGTGCCATTAGTAATACCTAAGAGAATCCTTAAGGAGTCACATATGAGTTAGTTCTATCATACCTCATCCTGTTATCGAGAGCACATCCCACCTAGTAGCTTTGGATGCACGTCGAAGATGTTTACACCTCTTCCTTTTGTTTTTTTAAGTGCCTGCGAAGGTTTGCGAAAAATGACGTTTTGTTTTCAACTTTGGTTTAGAGAATGATTCTATACCCCATCGACCTTAAGCGATGAAGTTCCTTAAGACTCTTTTTACAAACTGATAGAATCATTATTGTATGCTTTTTGATCCCTTTGTTTGTGCATTTTAGTAGCAATAATTGGCACCCATTGTTATGTATTAATTGAATTTTCATGTCAATCATCAAACAATTCACAAATTGTTGCTAGTTGTGCTTAATTGTCACTTAATTATGATCATCCACTTCCTGAGCATTCATTCAGTGTGTCTATGTGATTAGGAATTGGATTGGAGCACAAGGAATAGAGCAAAAAGCCAATTCAAAACTGCAGACCTCGCGAGCGAGCCATCCTAAGTTGCATGCGAAGGAAAGGAGTTCTAGAAACAAAACTAGTTGCAGCAGCTCGCATGCGAGCCCACCTTGTGCCGAGAAGAATTTTTATTTGCAATTTAGTACTTTTTAGATTCCTAGAATTTGCTATTTTGGGACATGCATTTATACCTCATGCCAGACGTCCTGGGAACGTTTTCCATCCCTAATTTAGCCACTTTCACATTTTCCTAGAGTTCTAGAGAGAGAGGCTCCAACTTTTCTCTAGGATTTTAGTTCTCTTCTTCATTTTGTCTCTAATTTCTGGTTTGATTCCTAAACTCTTGTTAACTCTTGCTCATCTCATTAATGCTATTTTGTTTCTTTCATTTAATGGCTGAGTAGTTTTCTTTTGTCTTGGAATTTTTGGTTTTCACCCTAGTGTGGTTATTTATGAGGCTTTTGATGCTTATGATTATTGTTCTAGTGTGTTTGATCATGTTCTTGGTTAAATCTGAACTCCTACATGTATGTGGATTAATGTGTGTGTAGGTTTTTATCTATCAGAAATGTATGTTGGATTTCTTGATTGGGAAAGTCCCATATGTGTTTCAAGTGATGTGATTAAACAATAGATTGATTGGTTTACTTTATTGTTTGATTGAATTTATGAACATGGTTTTAATTCCGGATTAGGAACCTAAAATTGGCTGATACATAGAATTTATCTAGGGACTTAGTCATTTCGGATTAGAAATGGTTAAACCCAAGTGATGTAAGTATTAATCAATGCACACCTTGTGTTTGTTGAATTGCATGTGTCAAAGTCAATGATTGAGTAGCCTAGCTAGGTGTAAATTCCTTGATGCCAAGTCTTTTTATTAGTTAAAGTTTACTTGTTTAATTGCTTTCTTGATCATTAGAATCAAAACCTCCCCTTGTTTTTATTCTTAGCTCACATAGTGATCAATCATAATTGCTTCCTTGAGAGATGACCCGTGTTGACTTCAACTAGCTACTTAGCTTGTGATTAGTCAATTCGGTTTTGGTACACTTTCGCTCATTCTAAATTGAGCATGGTGTCGGAGAGCTAAACGACGCTCTGGCATTTGTTTGGTCAATTTTTGGCGCCGTTGCCGGGGAAGCTAATTTAGTTTATCATTGTGTTTGTTTGTTTTTGCTTGTGCATATGCTTTACTTTATTTTTCTGTTTTGTGCATAATTAATTAATATAATATTTAGTTTTGTTTTATTGTATCTTCTTTGATCTTTTCACTATTGGTTATGGTCTCTATGAATGACTCGACCGCACACCGATTCGGCCTTAGAACGCTTTGATCCCGAAATTGAAAGGACTTCGAGGGAGATAAGGCGTTCAAGGAGGTTCGAAGGTGTAGAGGACATAGAGCAACCTTTCGCTATATCGGGACGTTCTCTAAGTGAGGGTGCTCGTGTAGAGACCGATATTGATAGTGTTTTTGGTCCTGAACGTTTTAACTTCTCTGTTAGTGTTTCAGGCAGCAGCAGTTACATGGATGAACAAGAACTCTCGATTAGGAACCGCATCGCTCCCGATGTGAACAACCAACCGCTTGGAATCATCTATCCGATTGTGGGGGCTGACTTCGAATTGAAGGGGGCTTTGATCCACCGATTGCCCAAGTTCCATGGGTTGTCGAGTGAGGACCCCCATCAACATCTCAAGGAGTTCCACTATGTTTGTGCCACCATATGCCCTACGGTGTGGGGGAGGATCATGTAAAGCTCCGCACTTTTCCCTTCTCCCTAGAGGAAGCCGCCAAGCAATGGCTTCTCAACCTTCCAAATGGAGCTGTGACTTCTTGGCTAGGGATGAAGAGGGTCTTCTTGGAGAAGTACTTTCCGGCATCAAGGGCGGGTGCCATCCGGAAAGCAATTAGTGGAATCCAACAGCACCCCGGAGAGTCTTTGTATGAGTATTGGGAAAGATTCAACAAGCTTGTGGATAGCTCCCCCTTCCACCAAATCCAAGAGCCCCACCTCATTCAATACTTCTATGAGGGGTTCTCCTTCAATGATCGTTGCATCATTGATAGCTCAAGTGGAGGAGAACTTTTGGACAAGTCTCCAACCGCCGCAAGGGAGTTGATTGACACCATTGCCTCCACCCATCAACAATTTGGCACAAGGAACTATGCTGCTTCCAAGGGTGTGAATGAAGTGTACCCCACGGATCACTCCCACCAACTCTCGGAGATGACAAGCGCCATCAAGCAACTTGCCATCACCCAACAAAAGCTTATGACCTACTCATCCTCTCCTTCCATCCAACAAGTGTGTGGGATTTGTGCAAGTGACCATCCCACTGACACTTGTCCTCAATTGATGGAGGAATACTTTACCGTGACCGCTACCTCTCAATTCCAAGCACATCAAGGGAATCAGCCCTATGAAAACACCTACAACCCTTCTTGGAGAAACCACCCCAACCTTAGGTGGAATAACCAAAACCAAGGTCAATCCTCAAACCCCAACAACTCTTACACCCAACCTTCAAACTTCAACAACCCACCAAGGTGCCAACCACCTCACCAAGGTGCCAACCACCTCACCAAAGGCAAACACACCTACCCGCACCTAGGCAACCCCTCCTAATTCAAGCACCTACGCCGCCACCTCCCCCACCTCAACCAACCTCAAGCGAAAGCTCCGAACTCCAACAAGTCCTCAAAATGCTTGCGGAGCAAAATAAGCGCTATGATGAATTGAAGATGGAGATTCTACAAATGAAGAATTCACAGCAAGCCTCTTCAAGCAACCAAGTGGCCTCCATACCTTCTCAAACCATCCCTAATCCAAAAGGGAATGTGCATGCCATCACTTTGAGATCGGGTGCTACTTTGCCCGATAGGGAGGTCCTTCGCATAGAAGAAGAGCAAATGGTGGAACTTGAAGAAGAGGAGGAGGTGAAGAAAGAAGCGAAAACGGGTGGGAGCACAAAGGGTGGGGAGAAGGTAGTGGAAGAAATGGGAACATCTTTGGAGAAGGAGCAACCAATCCGGTTGCCCTTCCCTCAAGCTCATCAAGGGAAAAGGAGGAACAAGGTTGAGATGGATTCGGATCTCCTTGAAACATTCAAGAAGGTGGAAGTAAATATTCCTCTCTTGGACGCTATCAACCAAGTGCCCAAGTATGCCAAGTTTCTCAAGGACTTGTGTACTCACAAGAGCATGTCAAGGTTTCGATTAGGGTGAGAAGAAAACAATTAGGAACCCCTAATCTTGAAGAAAAGAAAATGACGGAAAAAATGAAATAAGATAATGCTGAATGAATCTTTTATTAAAAGAAACCCTTGTTCCAACAAACACTACCAGAAACACGGAAAATTCCGAGGGGATTTTCGATGGGCTTCCGACGGCAAAAATAATTTCTGATGGGTTCCTAACGGTTTTTTTAAAAAAATGACCCGTCGGAGTACGACTCGTCGGAAAAAAACTATCGACGGCGAAATTAAGAAACACCGTCGGAATTTTTTCGAGAAGCTTTCGACGGTTTAGGGTTAGCAAATTCGTCGGAAGTTTCTGATGGATATCCGACGGTTAGGGTTAGGGAAATTGTCGGAAGTTTTCGATAGGTTTTCGACGGTTAGGGTTAGAAACTGCTGTCGGACATTTCCGGGCGGCTTCCGACGGCTTGGGTTAGAAATTACCGATGGATTTCCGAGGGTTTAGGGTTAAGCAGCAACATGATAATTTCAGTAATTTTAGCCAATACCGGGGGGTTTCCGACGGGTCGTGTTGTTATTCTCCGACGGATTTCCGACGGATATTACAGATAAGAAATTTTGTTTTTTCGTATTCTTATTGTGAAATTTTTTCTGTATGACCTTATTAACATATAAAATTGAATAATAAAACCTGTTATCATTAGTACGAAATAATCGAATTGTTTTATCGATATATTTATATATATTATTTAAACGAATATTATGAAAAATTAAATTACAGTAAAATAGTATAACAATATATAATAATAACAATGAAATTAAATGTATGAGAATGTAGCAGAGAAACATAACAATAAAATAGTATAAAGAAAGGGACTACTCATAGTCTGGGTGGCCTTCATCACCACTGGTATCATCATCATCATCATCGATCAGACCCGATAGCAAGTTGGCTCCAGAAGAGCTAGAAGACGCAAACATCTTGAATAACATCTTCATATTCTTCTTCAACTTCGACATCTTGCTCTTGCTCTTCTTCTTGTCCGACTCCTGGTTCTGCAGCCTCTGCTGTAGCTCCTGGATGGTCTGCGCCTGCTGTTGGAGCTCTGCATTCATGGCATGCACACGGTCCCTAAGAGCGTCATCTCCAACAGCAGAACCACATGTAGAGGCCGATGCATGAGATGAAGTGTCGGTGAACCCAGCAATGCCGGTACCATAAACACGGCCCTTATATGGCCCACCAACAGTCTCCAGCCAAATATTATCCTCACTAGGAGGTTCGACTGTCTCTCCTACATCAAGCTGAGGCTTATAGGCCTATGTTGCCTCATCAAACTTCTGCCTGAACTCTGCCTGCAACGTATCAAAAAAATTTTAAAAAATGTAAGTGCTATTGTAAATAAAGATTAACATCGAAACAAAATTATACAAAGACAAATTTTATATGTATACTCACGTAGGTGTTCCTGGAGCGCTCATCCACCCATTCCTTCCCCCTCTCAGTCTTCTTCATGTGGGTCTGCTCGAAGACCTCACCATGAGTGGGGGTGCGCCTCAACTCTTGGGCTTGTGTTGAAGTGAGTTTATGTTAGTATTTTGTGCTAAAACAATAGGTTTAATAACATAGTTAATTGATATTAAACATTATGTACATACCAATCGTGCTCGTGTGCGCTCAACAGTGGTAGAGCCGCCAGTGTGGAGGGAACCACCCTTCAGTGAGGCCCGATTCAGCTTGTTGCGAGCCTGCTCAGCCTTGAAGGCATCGGTGGCCCAGTGCTCCCGAAGCACCTGGAGGTGACGCTCAGGGATCCACTGAAAGCGTGAAGTCTCGTCCCGAATATCCCTGAGCATCTCCCGGAACCTCTTCCCGGCCCTGAAGTTCCAAGCCCGTCTGATGGCTGGTTCCTCCTCAGGGAATATCAGAAAATCTTTCTGCAAAGTTTACAGGAAAAAAAGTTATTAAAAAATGATCATAATAAGGTGGATTATTAAAAAATGAATGAATTAAAGTTTACCTTCCACTCCCTATACCACATGTCTCTCGTGGGCACAGGGATCTTGGAGAACTTGAGATACGGAGCATCAAAATGGCTCTGTATGATCTCCGTAATCTTGTGAGCTCCATCCTTAAACGGGATCCAACTACAAAAAATAAAACATTATTTTTTAAATTACAAATTAGTAAAAATATCGTTTATCCATGATAGTGAAATTAATTTTTAAAACTTACCCATTCTTGCCATCCCATCTGATCCAAGTGGGCTCATCTCCCACGGGGTAACGATCAGATGTATCGGTGGGCTGACTCCCATCACCAGTAACGGGGTGGCTCCTATCAGTAGTGACTACAGGGTGGTCTGGAGCACCTCCAATAACCCCAGACTGTGGGCCAGGTACCGACGCGGGTGGGGTGACGGCAGTCTCTGGAGGATCGCTGGGAGTAGTCTGTGCTGCGTCTAAGGACGAGAAACCTCGAATCCTCAGCGGGTCGTCCTTCTTGGAACGACCTCGTCCACGTGGTGACATATGTATCTGTAAAATAATATTTTGTAAACTTGTTAATTGTAAACATTTCTTGTTATCTCCTAGACAATTATTATTTGATTATATATATATATGTATACTTGAGGACTTCATCGGTCGTTATCTTCTTCACTTTCATCTTCATCCTCGGATCCATATTTTGTAAGCTCTGAATCATCTTTGTGTAAGCTCTGAATCATCTTTGTAGTACAACATACACCCATTGACGCAACAATCAATCTTCACCTCGCACAATCCTAATTTACTAACCAATTTCTTAGCTTGATAAAAGTCTTTTGGGATACAATCTGGTTGAACACTAAGCTCACGTATCAAATCTGCCCACTGGTCAAATGAACTCTGACTATGGTTACCCTCAAACTTAATACTAAGCATTCGAACCGCTAAGGACAGTTCTGAATGAACACAACCTTCTCATAAAGGTTGATGTGCAGCATCCAGTAGTCTAAAAAAGTTTTGTGCATCTTCATTAGGGACTTCCTCAACCGTTTCAGGAATTCCTCTTGTCTCAAGGAAGTTTCCGTCAAAAATCATCTGCTCGTAACAATTCAAATTTTCTTGCCATGCAATAGGATTTCTATTTTCACCCACTCCCGATCCACCATGTTCCTTGATAGGATGCGAAATTCTGTGCATTCTTTACCTTTACATGTGCATCTTGCATCCTTTATTGCTTCAATAATGGTTTTTTTCACTGTTTGTGCATATTTTCACTTTCTTGGTTTGTGTGGCAAATTTACATCTTTTTGAGGCTTGTTAGTGGCACCTTGGTCTTGTTAACCTTGGCCTCATTACAACCAAAACAAAGACCTCTTGATTCTTGGGTGCATTGAATGTTAGTAGTGGAGATCTAGAGGTTTGACAAACCTACGTCGAATGCTTAGT
This sequence comes from Aeschynomene evenia, assembly GCA_013621005.1. NCBI lineage: Eukaryota > Viridiplantae > Streptophyta > Magnoliopsida > Fabales > Fabaceae > Aeschynomene > Aeschynomene evenia. The sequence goes on along the minus strand of CM024267.1, from coordinate 17,532,457 downwards.
CTAACAAGAGAATTGAGAGGAAGACAAGCCCACTATATATGTGAGTTGAGAGCATACACACTCCCTTGAGGTCCTTACATTTCATCTATGCATTTTAAGGGATTTTGCTTGGCTTGTGATGTTGTGCTCCTTGGTATTGAAATGCTTGGTTATTGGAATTTCTTGCTCTTTACTTGTTTTCTTGGTCTTAAGCCAGAACACTTTTGAGCATTCTTTGAAAGTCATGTAGCACCTTGTTTCTTTTGTTTTGATTTCTTAGCTTTAGGATCTCTTGCATGAGGACATGCAAGTGGCAAGTGTGGGGGTATTTGATAGGATGCGAAATTTTGTGTATTCTTTACCTTTACATGTGCATCTTGCATCCTTTATTGCTTTAATAATGGTTCTTTTCACTGTTTGTGCATATGTTCACTTTCTTGGTTTGTGTGGCAAATTTACATTTTTTTTAGGCTTGTTAGTGGCACCTTGGTCTTGTTATCTTTTGATGCACTCTTGGGTAGTGCTTTGTGATTTCAGGAATCTAGGCCGGAGCTACTTCGAGTCTTGGGAGCATCGGGAGCGTCGGAGCGAGCGAGCGGACGAAACGGCGAGCTAGAGAAAAAGCTGCATCTTTGGGTTTTATGTGTTGGTTGCTAGCGACCAGAATTATGCTTGGTTGGTCGCTAGCGACCGGGCCATGACAGCAGCAATAAATTCAGCAGAATTTGCAATTTAGTCCCTAGTTCATTTTATACTTAAGACCCTTTTTTTAAATTGGGCTGGATACCTTTTCATTTTTTAGTTTTTAGTTTTTAGTTTTAGGTTAGGTTATTCTAGAGAGAGAAGCTCTCCCTTCTCTCTAGAATCTCTCTTTACATTTTCTCTCTACACATTACATACAATTCTCCAAGTTCAATTCAATTTCCATTTTCATTTCCATCTTTGCTATTGCTTCTATTTCTTGTTTCCTACTTGCTCTTTTAATTATGGTTGAGTAGTTCTTGGTTCTTGGTGTTGGGTAATGCTAGAATCACATTTTCTCTTGAAACCCATTGCATGATTTTGCTCTTGCTTCCTAATCTCTTGGTTCCAAATGCAATTATGGTTTGCTTGTGTGGATTCATACTTGCTTATTTTGATTATGCCTTAAATGCATTTTGGTTTCTTGATTAAGGGATTAAATTGTGTTTAGGGGTTTTTTGGGTTTATGTGTTGATTAATGCATTGGCTCATTAGTTGAGAGAGTGTGAATAATTCTTGATTAAGAATTAGGGTTTCATGTGCTTAGAATAATTTTACTATTTTGGTTTTGATCAAAGTCAATTTGGTTTAATGATTCTTGAGCATGTGCGCATTGCATTCTAAGTGTTTGATAAAATGCCTAAGTGGGTTTAGGATAGGGAAAATGTGATTTTGTGCATAACTCAACACCAAGACTCTTTTTGCATTGTTAATACCTCTTGCTTTCATTGCTTGCATTACTTCTTACACAATCCCAACACTACATATACTATACATACTAGATCAATGATATAAGCCTCCTTGAGAGCCGACTTGGGTTGACTAGCTATACTACTATAGTTATTCAATTCAATCCCTTTTTCTTGGGAAAACTCTTTTTGTTCTTTAAATTCTAAATTGATTGTAGTTAACTGAAATAACGACTCTTTTAGCTACATCAAAAAAAATTTTAATAATATGAGCAAAGGAAGAAAAGCACACAAAAACAAAGTAAATTCAAGGTCAAAGACCTCATGTTTGGGGTATTTAAAGGTTCAAAGTGCAAGAAAAGAGCAAAGCTCTTGTGCTTGTGCCTTTGTGTGCTTAGAAATCCCCCTTTGTGTTTGATTGAGACTCTCATAACCAATGCTAGTCTAATTTTCTTGGGTCCTTTAGCTCACTTATCCATACTTTCCACACCTTAATCTTGGCCTCATTACAACCAAAACAAAGACCTCTTGATTCTTGGGTGCATTGAATGTTAGTGGTGGAGATCTATAGGTTTGACAAACCTACGTCGAATGCTTAGTCTAACAAGAGAATTGAGAGGAAGACAAGCCCACTATATATGTGAGTTGAGAGCATACACACTCCCTTGAGGTCCTTACATTTCATCTATGCATTTTAAGGGATTTTGCTTGGCTTGTGATGTTGTGCTCCTTGGTATTGAAATGCTTGGTTATTGGAATTTCTTGCTCTTTACTTGTTTTCTTGGTCTTAAGCCAGAACACTTTTGAGCATTCTTTGAAAGTCATGTAGCACCTTGTTTCTTTTGTTTTGATTTCTTAGCTTTAGGATCTCTTGCATGAGGACATGCAAGTGGCAAGTGTGGGGGTATTTGATAGGATGCGAAATTCTGTGCATTCTTTACCTTTACATGTGCATCTTGCATCCTTTATTGCTTTAATAATGGTTCTTTTCACTGTTTGTGCATATTTTCACTTTCTTGGTTTGTGTGGCAAATTTACATCTTTTTGAGGCTTGTTAGTGGCACCTTGGTCTTGTTATCTTTTGATGCACTCTTGGGTAGTGCTTTGTGATTTCAGGAATCTAGGCCGGAGCTACTTCGAGTCTTGGGAGCATTGGGAGCATTGGAGCGAAGGAGCGGACGCATCAGCAAGTCGGAGAAAGCAACTTAATATTGAAAATGTTGTGTTGGTCGCTATCTACCACTTTTTGGTCGCTAGCCACCAAGTCCTGATAGCATCAGCAAATTTTGCATAATTTTGCAAATTGGTCCCTCTAGCTTTGTATTAATGAAACTTTTGTAATTTTGCTGAGACACTTTTTACACCTATCTTTAGTTTTAGTTTAGATTATTTTATTTTAGAGAGAGAAGCTCTCCCTTCTCTCTAGAATTTCCATTTTCTCTATACTTTACTTTTCTATTTTTGTTATTTGCACTTTGTTATTACATCACTCTACATTTCTCCAAGTTTAAAATATATTTCCATTTTCATTTCCAACATTGTGATTGTTCTTACTTCTTCATTTCATTTCATTTCTTCTTTTTAATTATGGTTGAGTAGTTCTGTCATTCTTGGTGTTGGGGAATGTCAAAACCTCATTTTCTCTTGAAACCCACTACTTGAATGTGTTCTAGCTTCTCACTCTCTTGGGTTTTTAAATTCTATTAAAGTTTGCTTGTGTGGATTCATACTTGCTTATTTTGATTATGTATTGAATGCATTTTGGTTTCTTGATTAAGGGATTAAATTGTGTTTAGGGGTTTTTTTGGGTTTATGTGTTGATTAATGCATTGGCTCATTAGTTGAGAGAGTGTGAATAATTCTTGATTAAGAATTAGGGTTTCATGTGCTTAGAATAATTTTACTATTTTGGTTTTGATCAAAGTCAATTTGGTTTAATGATTCTTGAACATGTGCACATTGCATTCTAAGTGTTTGATAAAATGCCTAAGTGGGTTTAGGATAGGGAAAATGTGATTTTGTGCATAACTCAACACCAAGACTTTTTTTGCATTGTTAATACCTCTTGCTTTCATTGCTTGCATTACTTCTTACACAATCCCAACACTACATATACTATACATACTAGATCAATGATATAAGCCTCATTGAGAGACGACTTGGGTTGACTAGCTATACTACTATAGTTATTCAATTCAATCCCTTTTTCTTGGGAAAACTCTTTTTGTTCTTTAAATTCTAAATTGATTGTAGTTAAATGAAATAACGACGCTTTTAGCTACATCATTCCTCTACCATAATTTCCTCCCCATGTTGGGTCCACACATTTATAGTCTGCTTTAAAACCATGTTATGTTGCATAAGGTGAACCTTTACATTATCAACCTCTGAAAGTTTCTGACACCTACACTTGGCTAACGGACACCTTATCTTACCCTCTGCAATGTACTCTTCAGTTCTACATGCAACATCCATAAACACATCGAGACCTCTAATGAACGATGGTTTAATTCCGCCTCTATTATGATGAAGCCTATCGTACATCCACGATCGATCCGCACGAGACATTATAGTGTGTTTTACAGTGTAGCAACCTAATGCATTGTTGGAAATTTCATTAAACATATTTTACATTACTATCTCTTTATTATATAAGTTTTTATTAAACACATTTTCAATTAACCTAATTTCAATAGAGTGCACCAATATATAACCAATAACTCATCAATTGCCGGAGATAAGGACCGGTCTCAGTCAAAGTCAACCAATAAATATCAATTGCCGGAGATAAGGACCAGTCTCAGTCAAAGTCATCTACCCTAAGGTTCTTAGCAACATCTTATACAACAATCATATATCATCGTGATATTGATTTATTATATCAACATAATTATCATCAAACATAACAATCAACAAAATATCAATCATCCTTGTCAAGTTTTCCAACAAATAACAATTCTTATTATACCACTATATATGTTGATTGATGAGGACATAACACTTTTCTCGTCTCTTCGCGATTGGAACAAGTCTGATCACTGGCTCAAAACAGGGACGCGACATGTTCCAGTCGCACAAGAGACGGGAAATTGTGTATGCCCCCCCTCTTCAAGTATATGTACAAATTTTAATTGATCTTTGCTTAATTAATTGATCTAACTTTCTTATTAATTTTTATCTTTGTTGATTGATGAGGACATAACACTTTTCCCGTCTCTTCGCGATTGGAACAAGTCTGATCACTGGTGCAAACCAGGGACGCGACATGTTCCAGTCGCACAAGAGACGGAAAATTGTGTATGCCCCTCTTCAAATATACGTACAAATTTTAATTGATCTTTGCTTAATTAATTGATCTAACTTTCTTATTAATCATGTATTGTACTTTATGAAATATATTTTATGAAATTAGTTTACCAAAACTCACTCAATTATATCTTATCAAATAAATATTTTTCAATTTTAAGTTTAATTATCAATTTTAATTTATCAAAATTTAATTTCATGCTAATTATCAATTTATCAATTATAACTTAAAAAATTTAACAAATTGAAAAATTAACAACACTTACCTTGACAGAGTAGTAAAGGCAGCGGCAGCGACAGAGGTCCAGGCAGAGGCGGCAGTGGTGGTGACAGCGGCGGCGGTGAGCAGCGGCGGCTGTGGTTATAGCGGCGGCGGTGGGCAGCTCCGGATGTGGTGGTGGCGCAGCGAACCGCGACTAGGCAACGCAGCGGCGGCGGTCGGGCAGAGGAGGCGGTAGTGGGGCAGAGGAGGCGACGGTGGTGCAGACGAGACGGCGGCGGGGTAGTTCGCGGCGGCTCTATTGGGAGAACAAAAATTCAAAACATATACCAAACAAAAAAACCAATCGGTTAGAAAGGTAAGTCTACTCACCGTGAGCAAGATGATGGTTTCCTTTTTTGGAAACCACCGTCGACGGCGGCGTGAAGGCTGGCGGACGATAGAGAGCAAGAGAAAGAGAGGGAGGAGTTACGGCGCTGAGTGAGGAAGGAGACGTGGTCTCTTGTTTAAGTTCAACGTTACCGGGGGGTTTCCGATAGGTTTCCGACGGCTACATGATACGCACCGTTTCATTAAACAGGCTAATGGCGCCCAAACCCTAATGGGCCTACTTCCGTCGGTAATCCCTCGGTGATTCAAAATTTAAATTTCCGATGGTTTTCCGACGGGATGCCATGAAACGCAGCGTTTCAGTCATGCGCGGAGGGAATCTCAATCCAAACGGTGCCTGAAAGCCCTCGGAAACCCGCCGGAACTATTCTTATTCAGACGGTTTTCCGACGGGTGTTCATGCAATTCAATATAAGCAGTTCAACTGTTAAAATATAACAAACGATCCCTCATATATTGTTGTTGTCATGAGGTGTATTGTCCTGATGAACTCAATTGATTAGTTATCTTGGTGTTCTCTTATATATAAGTACTTGGGAGTCTCCCTGGCTCTCAAGTCATTCGTCAATGTTGTTGGCTACTTCGAACACTTCGAACACACAGTTCAACTAATTAAAGATTTTATTGGACGGAATATCATTTATTACTATTTTTTTACTAATAGAAACAATCCGGACATTTAAATCCGTTTAATATCACCTTAAATCCAATATTTAAGTTAAGTATGATATGCATCCAGAACCCTCGATCGAAAACCCGCCGGAAATCACTATTACTTCCGAGGGTCTTCCGACGAGAAGCCATGAAACGCAGCGTTTCAGTCACGCGCGTAGGAAATCTCACTCCAAATTTTGCCTGAATGCCCTCGGAAACCCGTCGGAACTGTTTCGTTTCAGACGGTGTTCCGACGGATGTCCATGCAACTCATAATAAATTAGATTAATTTATACTAATATATAATCAGTTCAATTGTTAATATATAACAAAAGATCCATCATATATTGTTGTTGTCATGAGGTGTATTGTCCTAATGAACTCAATTGATGAGTTATCTTGGTGTTCTCTTATATATAAGTACTTGGGAGTCTCCCTAGCTCTCAAGTCAGTCGTCAATGTTGTTGGCTACTTCGAACACACTGTTCAACTAATTAAAGATTTTATTGGATGAAATATCATTTATTACTATTTTTTTACTAATAGAAACAATCCGGACATTTAAATCCGTTTAATATCACCTTAAATCCAATAATTAAAGTTAAGTACGATAGGCATCCACAACCCTCGAAAACCCGCCGGAAATCACTATTACTTCCGAGGGTTTTCGATGACCCTCGGAAGACCGCCTGAACATTATATGATTTTCCGGGGGGCTTCCGACGGTTTGCAGAAACCCCATACCCTAACCCTAACCCTGTACAACACCCTCGGAAGACCGCCGGAAATTATTATTACCTCCGAGGGTCTTCCAAAGGTTTGTAGAAACCCCATACCCTAAACCTAACCCTGTACAACACCCTCGGAAGACCGCCGGAAATTATAATTACCTCCGAGGGTCTTCCGACGGTTTGCAGAAACCCCATACCCTAACCCTAACCTTGTACAACACCCTGGGAAGACCGCCAGAAATTATTATTACCTCTGAGGGTTTTCTAACGGTTTGCAGAAACCCCATACCCTAACCCTAACCCTGTCGATGACCCTCGGAAGACCGCCTGAAATTATTATTACCTCCGAGGGTCTTCCGACGGTTGCTACAAACCCCATGCCCGTCGAAAATGCCCGTCGAAAATCTCCGTGTTTCTAGTAGTGAAAGGGGCCAGACCCCCAAATATATAGGCCTGAGCCCAAAAACAAGATAAGGGTTGTGAGGAAGATAAAAGGGGAGAAGGCACAAGTAAACTCAACCTCACTTGCCCCACCACCTCCACAAAAATTTCAAGATCCGGGATCTTTTTCCTTACCTTGTGTTATTGGAGGTTTGGCGGTGAAGGACGCTCTGGCTGATTTGGGGGCTGCCATCAACGTCATGCCTAAAGCCATTTATCAAGCACTCAACTTTGGAGAGCTGAAGCCTACCGGTTTACTCCTTCAATTTGCGAACCGGAGCGTGCAAAGGCCCGAAGGACTCCTTGAAGATTTCTTGGTAAAGGTAAATGATCTCATCTTCCCTGTGGATTTCTATGTGTTGGATACTGAGGACTCTGCTCCACTAGATCAGCAAACTCTCATCCTTGGCCGGCCTTTCTTAAAAACCGCAAGAGCCAAGGTCGATGTGTTTCCGGTACCTTGGACATAGAGTGTGGAGACTTGAAAGCTAGGTTTTGTCTCAAAATGGCTATGAAACATCCCTCCGAAACTCATTCAATTTTTTCCGCTGACATAGTTGAAGATTTGGTAAATGTTGAGGCGGAGGGATGGTTTCAAGAATTGGACAAAGACCTAACCTTGTTGGAATTTGATTCAAAGATGAGTACAAGTTGTGGAAATTGTCATGGGAGCTCAAAATTGTGGGAGGATTGTGAGGATGAATTCATTAAAATATTTGGGGATGATTTTGAAGTTTTCTCCCCTATTTTGGAAGGTAAAAACTCATCCAACAACCTTTGCACAATAAAACAAAGTGATACAATAAAAATTCTGCAGCAGGGCTCGCCCGCGAACTCCCCCGAAGTTGCATGCGAAGGGGACCCAACTCAGAACCAAAATCGCAATTTTGTTCCCTCGCATGCGAACCAAACTGAACTCGCCAGCGAGCTAGCTCATCCTGCACCAAATTCTTGTCCAATTTCTTCACAACTTGGGCTTGTCTCATCCCTTTCCCCCCTTTCTTTGAAAACTTCTTCCCCTTATGAAAAAGGATCAACTCTAGAACTATAAATTCTCCCCCCTCATTTAAAATACGTTTTTTTGGGGGATTCTGAGTCACTTCCGGTGATCATAGCTAATGGCTAGCCAAAAGAACAAGAATTTAAACTTTTGGAGGTTTTGAAAAGTCATAAGCAAGTCATTGGTTGGAATCTATCGGACATAGTCAGTATAAGCCCCACTATTTGTACTCACCGCATTTTTCAGAAGAAGAGGCTCGACCGATTAGTCAACCTCAGAGGCGAATGAATCCACTCATATTTGACGTGGTGAAAGAAGAAATTTCGAAGTTACTACAAGCTGGGATCATTTACCCTATCTCTGATAGCGAGTGGGTGAGCCCCGTGCAAGTAGTACCTAAGAAATCAGGAATAACTGTGTAAAAAATGAGAAGGAAGAGTTGATCCCAACAAGAGTTCAAAACTCATGGCGAGTGTGCATTGATTACCGCCGCCTCAATAGTGTGACCCGCAAGGATCACTTTCCACTACCTTTCATAGACCAAATATTGGAAAGACTTGCGGGGCAATCACACTATTGCTTTCTTGATGGATATTCGGGATACTTCCAAATATACATTGCCCCTAAAGACCAGGAAAAAACTACATTCACATGTCCTTTCGGAACCTATGCTTACAGTAGGATGCCGTTTGGATTATGTAATGCACCTGACACTTTTCAAAGATGTATGATGAGCATTTTCACCGAGTTCATTGGCAATTGCTTGGAAGTATTCATGGACGATTTCAGTGTGTACGGATCCTTCTTTGAGGGTTGTTTGCAAAGCCTCTCTAATGTGCTCAAGAAATGCATCAACACAAATTTGGTTTTGAATTTTGAAAAATGTCATTTCATGCTAACAAAAGGTGTTGTCTTGGGCCACATTATATCTAAAGAGGGGATTGCAGTAGACCCTGCAAAGATTGAGGTTATATCCGCTTTGCCTTACCCCGCTTCTGTGCGGGAGATACAGTCTTTTCTTGGTCACGCAGGTTTCTACCGGCACTTCATCAAAGATTTTAGCAAAGTCGCCAAACCGCTGAGCGACCTCCTCCAAACAGATGCCGAATTCAATTTCGGTGAGGAATGCAAGAATGCCTTTGATGCATTGAAAATGAGCCTCACCTCCACTCCGGTGGTTCAACCTCCAAGGTGGGAGCTGAAGGTGTATTTGTGCACGAGAAGGGGGGGGTTGAATCGTGCTTGTTTAAAATTTCTTCTAAAAATATTTTCTTAGAAGACTGTTTTACTCAGAAGGGTAAATTGAGTGTTTGCAGCGGAAAGAGCTGTTTGAGAAAGCTAAGCTTCTGAGAGCTTTTACCTTTCTGAGAAAGTACCTTTCTGAGTAAATTGTGAAAGTGTTTTAATATTAGTTTCACTTAAACTCTTTCTGATTTTAACTTAAGATATTTCTCAGTTATGATTAAGTTAAAAGATGTGTTTATTTGTTTTCTTAGAAAGTAAGAGTTAAAGGAAGAAAAGCTTAACACAATGAGATTTTTATACTGGTTCGGTATTAATTAACCTACTCCAGTCCTCAACCTTCAGTTGAGAGTTCTTTAGATATTCTTCTTATAGTGCCTTCTCAGACAACACTACCTTTACCACGTAAAGGACTTTCACCACTTCACAAATCAAGGTGGATTTTCTTTGCCTCCAACACTAGAGGACTTTCCTTGCCTTAAATTAATTAAGGACTTTTCCTTGCCTCACAATAGAGGACTTTGATTGCCTTAAACACTTAAGGACTTTTGTTTGCCTCAAACAATCGAGGACTTAAAATTGCCTTCACACGCGAAGCACTTAGCGTTTTTCGAAAACACTACTAAGATTAAGATACAGACTTTGTTTTTTCTTAGTAGACTTCTAGAATTAACTTACAAATGTAAGAATTTAAACCAATACAAAGCTAGAAGATTTTCTCGCAAAGTTAGAAAAACAGTTTCGAAAAATTGTCTTTCTGAGAAAGTTCTAAGTTTTCGCAAATTATGATTTTCAATTCAACAGAGTTTTAGCACGATTAATCAAGAGTTTTTGCGCTAGAATTTTCGTCACCATGCTCTGGAATCGAACTCATATATATAGGCATCAAAGAGCCACGAATTTAGAAGCTTTCACTTTGCTGATGTGGCTGTCTCTGGCTCAGAACGGCTCCCTGAACAGTCAGCGCGAAATGAGGAACTTTCTGACTTGTACAGTGCGAGTGTTCCCACTTCCTTTTGCTTGCTGTTTCGAGCTTTCTGAGAGTTGATGCTTTATCCATTGAGTCTTGACACTTGGTTGCTTCTGAGTCCAACTTTCTGAGTGTTGTACAGACTTCTGAGGCGAACCTTTTGAGGGAGGACCCTTCTGAGGAAAGACCCTTCTGAGAACCACTAGTCGCAAGGTCTTCTGAGACCTTTTTGAGGCGACAGTGTTCTTCTCTCAGAACTGCACTTTCACCTTTGCGCTTTCTGACTATCCATTCTGATGTCTATTCACGCCATGATTTCTTCTTGTAATTTAAAAGGTTACTCATTGCTTGTCTTGATCCATACTCATGGAATGTGCAAAACTTTAATCTTTCTGAGACACTTAGCACACATGTTAGCAAAACCTTAAGTAAAATTTTTATACTTATGGCTTACTTTGTTATCATTAAAACCTTCTATCACTCTAAGAGAAATAACTCAATTTCTCTCAGAAGGGTTCTGGAGCTTATAGGAGCTTCCCTTCGAGCTCATGTGTGATGCATCAAATTTTGCGGTGGGCACCGCATTGGCTCAAAAGGAGGGTAAAATTATGTATGTCATTGCTTATGCTTCACGTGCCTTGGATGCAGCACAGTCTAATTACACCACCACTGAAAAAGAATTGCTTGCCATTGTTTTTGCATTGGAAAATTTTAGATCATATTTGCTTGGCTCACAAGTGGTGGTGTATATGGATCATGCCGCTCTCAAGTACTTGCTTAAAAAACCGGATGCCAAACCCCGCCTCATTAGGTGGATGCTTTTACTTCAAGAATTTGATTTGCAAATCCGGGACCGAAGCGGCAACTAAAACTTGGTTGCCGATCATTTGAGTCGGACTGAGCATCTCATGGATGACTCGATTCCTCTCAATGATCGCTTCCCCGATGAAAAACTTTTGAGCATCTCGGCTACTACTCCTTGGTTTGCGGATATCGCGAACTACTTGGTCGCCAAGGTGATTCCCACACATTTTTCAAGAGCACAAGTTGCTAAACATAAGCATGATTCACAACAATATGTGTGGGATGATCCATACTTGTGGAAGTTCTGTGGAGACCAAGTGGTTAGGCGGTGTGTACCGAATCATGAAGTGGACTCAATTCTGAATTTTTGCCACTCTCAAGCTTGTGGTGGCCACTTTGGACCGCAACGCACTTCTAGAAAAATCCTTGAGTGCGGTCTTTATTGGCCATCCTTGTTCAAGGACTCCTTTGAATTCTGCAAAAGGTGTAAGAGGTGCCAGAAATCGGGAAAAATCTCTAGAAGGAATGAAATGCCCCAGAAACCAATTTTATTTTGTGAAATCTTTGATGTTTAGGGTATTGACTTCATGGGACCTTTTCCCGTTTCTAGTGGCTTCTCATATATACTTTTGGCCGTGGACTATGTGTCAAAGTGGGTTGAGGCTGTCCCCACTCGCACAAACGATTCTTCCATTGTTTGCTCTTTTGTGCATTCTAACATTTTCTGTAGGTTTGGCACCCCTAAGGCCATTATAAGTGATCAAGGCACCCATTTCTGTAATCGAAGTTTTGAAGCCTTGCTCCGCAAGTATGGGGTTTCACATCAGGTTTCAACACCCTATCACCCCCAAACCAACGGGCAAGCCGAGGTGTCCAACCGTGAAATAAAATCCATTTTAGAAAAAGTGGTTGGACCCTCAAGGAAGGATTGGAGTGCCAAACTATCAAATGCATTGTGGGTATATAGGACCGCCTACAAAACTCTGATTGGGATGAGTCCCTTTCGGATTGTTTTTGGAAAGGCGTGTCATTTGCCCGTGGAATTGGAGCACCGTGCATTTTGGCGGTGAAACAATGCAATCTTGACTTAGGGGTCGCTGCAAGGGAGAGGAAACTTCAGCTGCAAAGAATTGGAAGAACTAAAATTGGAGGCCTATGCAAGCTCACAAAAATACAAGGAAAAAGCAAAGGCATTCCATGATAGGAGCATTTTGAGGAAGGACTTCAAAGAAGGAGACCAGGTGTTGTTGTACAACTCGAGACTCAAGTGGATGGCTGGCAAGCTAAAATCAAGGTGGGACGAACCATTCACTGTGGTCCCTGTGTTTCCACATGGAGCAGTTGAGTTGAAGAATGAAGTCAATCAAAGATTCAAGGTGAATGGGCATCGCTTGAAGATCTTTACACAAGGTGCAATTTCCCCTGGAGCATCCTTGGAAATTTCTCTGCAACAGCCGGTTTACCCTCCATGAGGGTGCCAACCGTCCAACTTAGGGACGTTAAATCAAAGTGCTTTGTGGGAGACATCCCACCGGTAAGTTTTCGTTTCATATCTTTCGAATTTTCTTTCTTTTAGGGTAGTGTAGATAATAAATTAAGTACCAACTTGCATTGAAATTTCGGGGAGTGCACTTCAATCCTGATTTTGGCAATTTTTGGGAATTTTTTGTTCTGCCACAGCGTTCACTCGCCTGCGAGCTCGTTCTGTCCCCCTTCGCATGTGAACCCTTCACTTTGCTGATGTGGCTGTCTCTGGCTCAGATCGGCTCCCTGCAACAGTCAGCGCGAAATGAGGAACTTTCTGACTTGTACAGTGCGTGTGTTCCCACTTCCTTTTGCTTGCTGTTTCGAACTTTCTGAGAGTTGATGCTTTATCCATTGAGTCTTGACACTTGGTTGCTTCTGAGTCCAACTTTATGAGAGTTGTACGGACTTCTGAGGCGAACCTTCTGAGGGAGGACCCTTCTGAGGAAAGACCCTTCTGAGAACCACTAGTCGCAAGGTCTTCTGAGACCTTTTTGAGGCGACAGTGTTCTTCTCTCAGAACTGCACTTTCACCTTTGCGCTTTCTGACTATCCATTCTGATGTCTATTCACGCCATGATTTCTTCTTGTAATTTAAAAGGTTACTCATTGCTTGTCTTGATCCATACTCATGGAATGTGCAAAACTTTAATCTTTCTGAGACACTTAGCACACATGTTAGCAAAACCTTAAGTAAAATTTTTATACTTATGGCTTACTTTGTTATCATTAAAACCTTCTATCACTCTAAGAGAAATAACTCAATTTCTCTCAGAAGGGTTCTGGAGCTTATAGGAGCTTCCCTTCGAGCTCATGTGTGATGCATCAAATTTTGCGGTGGGCACCGCATTGGCTCAAAAGGAGGGTAAAATTATGTATGTCATTGCTTATGCTTCACGTGCCTTGGATGCAGCACAGTCTAATTACACCACCATTGAAAAAGAATTGCTTGCCATTGTTTTTGCATTGGAAAATTTTAGATCATATTTGCTTGGCTCACAAGTGGTGGTGTATATGGATCATGCCGCTCTCAAGTACTTGCTTAAAAAACCGGATGCCAAACCCCGCCTCATTAGGTGGATGCTTTTACTTCAAGAATTTGATTTGCAAATCCGGGACCGAAGCGGCAACTAAAACTTGGTTGCCGATCATTTGAGTCGGACTGAGCATCTCATGGATGACCCGATTCCTCTCAATGATCGCTTCCCCGATGAAAAACTTTTGAGCATCTCGGCTACTACTCCTTGGTTTGCGGATATCGCGAACTACTTGGTCGCCAAGGTGATTCCCACACATTTTTCAAGAGCACAAGTTGCTAAACATAAGCATGATTCACAACAATATGTGTGGGATGATCCATACTTGTGGAAGTTCTGTGGAGACCAAGTGGTTAGGCGGTGTGTACCGAATCATGAAGTGGACTCAATTCTGAATTTTTGCCACTCTCAAGCTTGTGGTGGCCACTTTGGACCGCAACGCACTTCTAGAAAAATCCTTGAGTGCGGTCTTTATTGGCCATCCTTGTTCAAGGACTCCTTTGAATTCTGCAAAAGGTGTAAGAGGTGCCAGAAATCGGGAAAAATCTCTAGAAGGAATGAAATGCCCCAGAAACCAATTTTATTTTGTGAAATCTTTGATGTTTAGGGTATTGACTTCATGGGACCTTTTCCCGTTTCTAGTGGCTTCTCATATATACTTTTGGCCGTGGACTATGTGTCAAAGTGGGTTGAGGCTGTCCCCACTCGCACAAACGATTCTTCCATTGTTTGCTCTTTTGTGCATTCTAACATTTTCTGTAGGTTTGGCACCCCTAAGGCCATTATAAGTGATCAAGGCACCCATTTCTGTAATCGAAGTTTTGAAGCCTTGCTCCGCAAGTATGGGGTTTCACATCAGGTTTCAACACCCTATCACCCCCAAACCAACGGGCAAGCCGAGGTGTCCAACCGTGAAATAAAATCCATTTTAGAAAAAGTGGTTGGACCCTCAAGGAAGGATTGGAGTGCCAAACTATCAAATGCATTGTGGGTATATAGGACCGCCTACAAAACTCTGATTGGGATGAGTCCCTTTCGGATTGTTTTTGGAAAGGCGTGTCATTTGCCCGTGGAATTGGAGCACCGTGCATTTTGGGCGGTGAAACAATGCAATCTTGACTTAGGGGTCGCTGCAAGGGAGAGGAAACTTCAGCTGCAAAGAATTGGAAGAACTAAAATTGGAGGCCTATGCAAGCTCACAAAAATACAAGGAAAAAGCAAAGGCATTCCATGATAGGAGCATTTTGAGGAAGGACTTCAAAGAAGGAGACCAGGTGTTGTTGTACAACTCGAGACTCAAGTGGATGGCTGGCAAGCTAAAATCAAGGTGGGACGAACCATTCACTGTGGTCACTGTGTTTCCACATGGAGCAGTTGAGTTGAAGAATGAAGTCAATCAAAGATTCAAGGTGAATGGGCATCGCTTGAAGATCTTTACACAAGGTGCAATTTCCCCTGGAGCATCCTTGGAAATTTCTCTGCAACAGCCGGTTTACCCTCCATGAGGGTGCCAACCGTCCAACTTAGGGACGTTAAATCAAAGTGCTTTGTGGGAGACATCCCACCGGTAAGTTTTCGTTTCATATCTTTCGAATTTTCTTTCTTTTAGGGTAGTGTAGATAATAAATTAAGTACCAACTTGCATTGAAATTTCGGGGAGTGCACTTCAATCCTGATTTTGGCAATTTTTGGGAATTTTTTGTTCTGCCACAGCGTTCACTCGCCTGCGAGCTCGTTCTGTCCCCCTTCGCATGTGAACCCTTCACTTTGCTGATGTGGCTGTCTCTGGCTCAGATCGGCTCCCTGCAACAGTCAGCGCGAAATGAGGAACTTTCTGACTTGTACAGTGCGTGTGTTCCCACTTCCTTTTGCTTGCTGTTTCGAACTTTCTGAGAGTTGATGCTTTATCCATTGAGTCTTGACACTTGGTTGCTTCTGAGTCCAACTTTATGAGAGTTGTACGGACTTCTGAGGCGAACCTTCTGAGGGAGGACCCTTCTGAGGAAAGACCCTTCTGAGAACCACTAGTCGCAAGGTCTTCTGAGACCTTTTTGAGGCGACAGTGTTCTTCTCTCAGAACTGCACTTTCACCTTTGCGCTTTCTGACTGTCCATTCTGATGTCTATTCACGCCATGATTTCTTCTTGTAATTTAAAAGGTTACTCATTGCTTGTCTTGATCCATACTCATGGAATGTGCAAAACTTTAATCTTTCTGAGACACTTAGCACACATGTTAGCAAAACCTTAAGTAAATTTTTATACTTATGGCTTACTTTGTTATCATTAAAACCTTCTATCACTCTAAGAGAAATAACTCAATTTCTCTCAGAAGGGTTCTGGAGCTTATAGGAGCTTCCCTTCGAGCTCATGTGTGATGCATCAAATTTTGCGGTGGGCACCGCATTGGCTCAAAAGGAGGGTAAAATTATGTATGTCATTGCTTATGCTTCACGTGCCTTGGATGCAGCACAGTCTAATTACACCACCACTGAAAAAGAATTGCTTGCCATTGTTTTTGCATTGGAAAATTTTAGATCATATTTGCTTGGCTCACAAGTGGTGGTGTATATGGATCATGCCGCTCTCAAGTACTTGCTTAAAAAACCGGATGCCAAACCCCGCCTCATTAGGTGGATGCTTTTACTTCAAGAATTTGATTTGCAAATCCGGGACCGAAGCGGCAACTAAAACTTGGTTGCCGATCATTTGAGTCGGACTGAGCATCTCATGGATGACCCGATTCCTCTCAATGATCGCTTCCCCGATGAAAAACTTTTGAGCATCTCGGCTACTACTCCTTGGTTTGCGGATATCGCGAACTACTTGGTCGCCAAGGTGATTCCCACACATTTTTCAAGAGCACAAGTTGCTAACATAAGCTTGATTCACAACAATATGTGTGGGATGATCCATACTTGTGGAAGTTCTGTGGAGACCAAGTGGTTAGGCGGTGTGTACCGAATCATGAAGTGGACTCAATTCTGAATTTTTGCCACTCTCAAGCTTGTGGTGGCCACTTTGGACCGCAACGCACTTCTAGAAAAATCCTTGAGTGCGGTCTTTATTGGCCATCCTTGTTCAAGGACTCCTTTGAATTCTGCAAAAGGTGTAAGAGGTGCCAGAAATCGGGAAAAATCTCTAGAAGGAATGAAATGCCCCAGAAACCAATTTTATTTTGTGAAATCTTTGATGTTTAGGGTATTGACTTCATGGGACCTTTTCCCGTTTCTAGTGGCTTCTCATATATACTTTTGGCCGTGGACTATGTGTCAAAGTGGGTTGAGGCTGTCCCCACTCGCACAAACGATTCTTCCATTGTTTGCTCTTTTGTGCATTCTAACATTTTCTGTAGGTTTGGCACCCCTAAGGCCATTATAAGTGATCAAGGCACCCATTTCTGTAATCGAAGTTTTGAAGCCTTGCTCCGCAAGTATGGGGTTTCACATCAGGTTTCAACACCCTATCACCCCCAAACCAACGGGCAAGCCGAGGTGTCCAACCGTGAAATAAAATCCATTTTAGAAAAAGTGGTTGGACCCTCAAGGAAGGATTGGAGTGCCAAACTATCAAATGCATTGTGGGTATATAGGACCGCCTACAAAACTCTGATTGGGATGAGTCCCTTTCGGATTGTTTTTGGAAAGGCGTGTCATTTGCCCGTGGAATTGGAGCACCGTGCATTTTGGGCGGTGAAACAATGCAATCTTGACTTAGGGGTCGCTGCAAGGGAGAGGAAACTTCAGCTGCAAGAATTGGAAGAACTAAAATTGGAGGCCTATGCAAGCTCACAAAAATACAAGGAAAAAGCAAAGGCATTCCATGATAGGAGCATTTTGAGGAAGGACTTCAAAGAAGGAGACCAGGTGTTGTTGTACAACTCGAGACTCAAGTGGATGGCTGGCAAGCTAAAATCAAGGTGGGACGAACCATTCACTGTGGTCACTGTGTTTCCACATGGAGCAGTTGAGTTGAAGAATGAAGTCAATCAAAGATTCAAGGTGAATGGGCATCGCTTGAAGATCTTTACACAAGGTGCAATTTCCCCTGGAGCATCCTTGGAAATTTCTCTGCAACAGCCGGTTTACCCTCCATGAGGGTGCCAACCGTCCAACTTAGGGACGTTAAATCAAAGTGCTTTGTGGGAGACATCCCACCGGTAAGTTTTCGTTTCATATCTTTCGAATTTTCTTTCTTTTAGGGTAGTGTAGATAATAAATTAAGTACCAACTTGCATTGAAATTTCGGGGAGTGCACTTCAATCCTGATTTTGGCAATTTTTGGGAATTTTTTGTTCTGCCACAGCGTTCACTCGCCTGCGAGCTCGTTCTGTCCCCCTTCGCATGTGAACCCTTCACTTTGCTGATGTGGCTGTCTCTGGCTCAGATCGGCTCCCTGCAACAGTCAGCGCGAAATGAGGAACTTTCTGACTTGTACAGTGCGTGTGTTCCCACTTCCTTTTGCTTGCTGTTTCGAACTTTCTGAGAGTTGATGCTTTATCCATTGAGTCTTGACACTTGGTTGCTTCTGAGTCCAACTTTATGAGAGTTGTACGGACTTCTGAGGCGAACCTTCTGAGGGAGGACCCTTCTGAGGAAAGACCCTTCTGAGAACCACTAGCCGCAAGGTCTTCTGAGACCTTTCTGAGGCGACAGTGTTCTTCTCTCAGAACTGCACTTTCACCTTTGCGCTTTCTGTCTATCCTTTCTGATGTCTTTTCACGCCATGATTTCTTCTTGTAATTTAAAAGGTTACTCATTGCTTGTCTTGATCCATACTCATGGAATGTGCAAAACTTTAAGCTTTCTGAGACACTTAGCACACATGTTAGCAAAACCTTAAGTAAAATTTTTATACTTATGGCTTACTTTGTTATCATTAAAACCTTCTATCACTCTAAGAGAAATAACTCAATTTCTCTCAGAAGGGTTCTGGAGCTTATAGGAGCTTTCCTTCGAGCTCATGTGTGATGCATCAAATTTTGCGGTGGGCACCGCATTGGCTCAAAAGGAGGGTAAAATTATGTATGTCATTGCTTATGCTTCACGTGCCTTGGATGCAGCTCAATCTAATTAGACCACCACTGAAAAAGAATTGCTTGCCATTGTTTTTGCATTGGAAAAATTTAGATCATATTTGGTTGGCTCACAAGTGGTGGTGTATACGGATCATGCCGCTCTCAAGTACTTGCTTAAAAAACCGGATGCCAAACCCCGCCTCATTAAGTGGATGCTTTTACTTCAAGAATTTGATTTGCAAATCCGGGACCGAAGCGGCAACTAAAACTTGGTTGCCGATCATTTGAGTCGGACTGAGCATCTCATGGTTGACCCGATTCCTCTCAATGATCGCTTCCCCGATGAAAAACTTTTGAGCATCTCGGCTACTACTCCTTGGTTTGCGGATATCGCGAACTACTTGGTCGCCAAGGTGATTCCCACACATTTTTCAAGAGCACAAGTTGCTAAACTTAAGCATGATTCACAACAATATGTGTGGGATGATCCATACTTGTGGAAGTTCTGTGGAGACCAAGTGGTTAGGCAGTGTGTACCGAATCATGAAGTGGACTCAATTCTGAATTTTTGCCACTCTCAAGCTTGTGGTGGCCACTTTGGACCGCAACGCACTTCTAGAAAAATCCTTGAGTGCGGTCTTTATTGGCCATCCTTGTTCAATGACTCCTTTGAATTCTGCAAAAGGTGTGAGAGGTGCCAGAAATCGGGAAAAATCTCTAGAAGGAATGAAATGCCCCAGCAACCAATTTTATTTTGTGAAATCTTTGATGTTTAGGTTATTGACTGAAAGTGTATGTGTGCACGAGAAGGGGGGGGGGGTTGAATCGTGCAAGTTTTAAAAATTACTTCTTAAAACCTTTACTTAGAAAGCTGTTTTTACTCAGAAGGTAGATTTAAGAGTTTGCAGCGGAGATAGCTTTCTGAGAAGATTAAGTTTCTGAGAACTCAGTCTTTTTGAGAAAGTTCCTATCTGAGCAGTCTTAGGAAAACGACTTTAAGTTATAATCTTTTAAACACTTTCTGAT
Source organism: Aeschynomene evenia (assembly GCA_013621005.1). Lineage (NCBI taxonomy): Eukaryota > Viridiplantae > Streptophyta > Magnoliopsida > Fabales > Fabaceae > Aeschynomene > Aeschynomene evenia. The sequence goes on along the minus strand of CM024267.1, from coordinate 17,512,687 downwards.
TTTAATCAGTAATGTTTTCACGAGACTTCTTAATTAAAATCGTGGTTAAGTTTTTCTCAAAGCTTTATGCAATTAAAGAGTAAGGAAGAAAAGCTTAACACAAAGAGTTTTATACTGGTTCGGTTATAACCAACCTACTCCAGTCCTCAACCTTCAGTTGAGAGTTCTTAGATATTCCTCTTAATGTGCCTTCTCAGACAACACTGCCTTTACCAAGTAAAGGACTTCCACCACTTCACAACTCGAAGTGGATTTCCTTGCCTCACACTAGAGGACTTCCTTGCCTCCAACAGAGGACTTCCTTGCCTCACAACAGAGGACTTCCTTGCCTTAAACAGTTAAGGACTTTGAACTTTGCCTCAAACACTAGAGGACTTAAAACTGCCTTCAAACAACGAAGGACTTAGCGTTTTTCAGAAAGTTGTTTTTGCTTCGAAAATCAACTACTAAGATTAAGTTACAAACTTAATTTGTCCCTTAGTAGACTTCTAGATTTAACTTACAAATGTAAGAATTTACACCAATTCAGAACTAGAAGATTTTGCAAAGTTAGAAGAACAATTTCGTAAAAATTGTCTTTCTGAGAAAGTTCTAAGTTTTCGCAAAATGATTTTCAATTCAACAGAGTTTTTGCACGTTTAATCAAGAGTTTTTTGCGCAAGAGTTTCGTCACATTGCTCTGGAATTGAACTCATATATATAGGCATCAAAGAGCCGTGAAATTAGAAGCTTTCACTTTGCTTATGTGGTTGTGTCCTTTTCAGAACGGCTCCCTGCTACAGTCAGCGCGAAATGAGGAACTTTTCAGAACTGCACAGTGCGCGTGTTCCCACTTCCTTAGCTAGTTGTAGCGAGCTTTCTGAGACTGCTTGCGATCCCTTGAGTCCGGACACTTAGTTGCTTCTGAGTCCAACCTTCTAAGAGTTGTACGGACTTCTGAGGCGAACCTTCTGAGGGAAGACCCTTCTGAGAACTACTAGTCGCAAGGTTTTTTGAGACCCTTCTGAGGCGACAGTGTTCTTTCCTCAGAAACATGTTTTCACCTTCTGCGCTTCTGAGACATCCTTTCTGATATCTTTGGCGCTATGATTTTATCAATTGATCTCGAGGCTACTTGATGTTTTGTCTTGGTCTTTGCTCATGACATTGCAATAATTTAAAGGTTTCTGAGACACTTAGCGCACATATTAGCAAAACCTTAAGTAAAATTTTATACTTATGGCTTACCTTGTTATCATTAAAACTTTTATAACTCTAAGAGAATTATGCTTAATTCTCTCAGAAGGGTTCTGGAGCTTACATTGACTTCATGGGACCTTTTCCCGTTTCTAGTGGCTTCTCATATATACTTTTGGCCGTGGACTATGTGTCAAAGTGGGTTGAGGCTGTCCCCACTCGCACAAACGATTCTTCCATTGTTTGCTCTTTTGTGCATTCTAACATTTTCTGTAGGTTTGGCACCCCTAAGGCCATTATAAGTGATCAAGGCACCCAATTCTGTAATCGAAGTTTTGAAGCCTTGCTCCGCAAGTATGGGGTTTCACATCAGGTTTCAACACCTTATCACCCCCAAACCAACGGGCAAGCCGAGGTGTCCAACCGTGAAATAAAATCCATTTTAGAAAAAGTGGTTGGACCCTCAAGGAAGAACTGGAGTGCCAAACTATCAAATGCATTGTGGGTATATAGGACCGCCTACAAAACTCTGATTGGGATGAGTCCTTTTCGGATTGTTTTTGGAAAGGCGTGTCATTTGCCCGTGGAATTGGAGCACCGTGCATTTTGGGCGGTGAAACAATGCAATCTTGACTTAGGGGTCGCTGCAAGGGAGAGGAAACTTCAGCTGCAAAGAATTGGAAGAACTAAAATTGGAGGCCTATGCAAGCTCACAAAAATACAAGGAAAAAGCAAAGGCATTCCATGATAGGAGCATTTTGAGGAAGGACTTCAAAGAAGGAGACCAGGTGTTGTTGTACAACTCGAGACTCAAGTGGATGGCTGGCAAGCTAAAATCAAGGTGGGACGAACCATTCACTGTGGTCACTGTGTTTCCACATGGAGCAGTTGAGTTGAAGAATGAAGTCAATCAAAGATTCAAGGTGAATGGGCATCGCTTGAAGATCTTTACACAAGGTGCAATTTCCCCTGGAGCATCCTTTGAAATTTCTCTGCAAGAGCCGGTTTACCCTCCATGAGGGTGCCGACCGTCCAACTTAGGGACGTTAAATCAAAGTGCTTTGTGGGAGACATCCCACCGGTAAGTTTTCGTTTCATATCTTTCGAATTTTCTTTCTTTTAGGGTAGTGTAGATAATAAATTAAGTACCAACTTGCATTGAAATTTCGGGGAGTGCACTTCAATCTTGATTTTGGCAATTTTTGGGAAATTTTTGTTCTGCCATAGCGTTCACTCGCTTGCGAATCACCACGAATCGCATGCGAGCTCGTTCTGTCCCCCTTCGCATGTGAACCCTTCACTTTGCTGATGTGGCTGTCTCTGGCTCAGATCGGCTCCCTGCAACAGTCAGCGCGAAATGAGGAACTTTCTGACTTGTACAGTGCGCGTGTTCCCACTTCCTTTTGCTTGCTGTTTCGAGCTTTCTGAGAGTTGATGCTTTATCCATTGAGTCTTGACACTTGGTTGCTTCTGAGTCCAACTTTCTGAGAGTTGTACGGACTTCTGAGGCGAACCTTCTGAGGGAGGACCCTTTTGAGGAAAGACCCTTCTGAGAACCACTAGTCGCAAGGTGTTCTGAGACCTTTCTGAGGCGATAGTGTTCTTCTCTCAGAACTGCACTTTCACCTTTGCGCTTTCTGACTATCCTTTCTGATGTCTTTTCACGCCATGATTTCTTCTTGTAATTTAAAAGGTTACTCATTGCTTGTCTTGATCCATACTCATGGAATGTGCAAAACTTTAAGCTTTCTGAGACACTTAGCACACATGTTAGCAAAACCTTAAGTAAAATTTTTATACTTATGGCTTACTTTGTTATCATTAAAACCTTCTATCACTCTAAGAGAAATAACTCAATTTCTCTCAGAAGGGTTCTGGAGCTTACAGGAGCTTCCCTTCGAGCTCATGTGTGATGCATCAAATTTTGCGGTGGGCACCGCATTGGCTCAAAAGGAGGGTAAAATTATGTATGTCATTGCTTATGCTTCACGTGCCTTGGATGCAGCACAATCTAATTACACCACCACTGAAAAAGAATTGCTTGCCATTGTTTTTGCATTGGAAAAATTTACATCATATTTGCTTGGCTCACAAGTGGTGGTGTATACGGATCATGCCGCTCTCAAGTACTTGCTTAAAAAACCGGATGCCAAACCCCGCCTCATTAAGTGGTTGCATTTACTTCAAGAATTTGATTTGCAAATCCGGGACCGAAGCGGCAACTAAAACTTCGTTGCCGATCATTTGAGTCGGACTGAGCATCTCATGGATGACCCGATTCCTCTCAATGATCGCTTCCCCGATGAAAAACTTTTGAGCATCTCGGCTACTACTCCTTGGTTTGCGGATATCGCGAACTACTTGGTCGCCAAGGTGATTCCCACACATTTTTCAAGAGCACAAGTTGCTAAACTTAAGCATGATTCACAACAATATGTGTGGGATGATCCATACTTGTGGAAGTTCTGTGGAGACCAAGTGGTTAGGCGGTGTGTACCGAATCATGAAGTGGACTCAATTCTGAATTTTTGCCACTCTCAAGCTTGTGGTGGCCACTTTGGACCGCAACGCACTTCTAGAAAAATCCTTGAGTGCGGTCTTTATTGGCCATCCTAGTTCAAGGACTCCTTTGAATTCTGCAAAAGGTGTGAGAGGTGCCAGAAATCGGGAAAAATCTCTAGAAGGAATGAAATGCCCCAGCAACCAATTTTATTTTGTGAAACCTTTGATGTTTAGGTTATTGACTTCATGGGACCTTTTCCCGTTTCTAGTGGCTTCTCATATATACTTTTGGCCGTGGACTATGTGTCAAAGTGGGTGGAGGCTGTCCCCACTCGCACAAACAATTCTTCCATTGTTTGCTCTTTTGTGCTTTCTAACATTTTCTGTAGGTTTGGTACCCCTAAGGCCATTATAAGTGATCAAGGCACCCATTTCTGTAATCGAAGTTTTGAAGCCTTGCTCCGCAAGTATGGGGTTTCACATCAGGTTTCAACACCCTATCACCCCCAAACCAACGGGCAAGCCAAGGTGTGCAACCGTGAAATAAAATCCATTTTAGAAAAAGTGGTTGGACCATCAAGGAAGGACTGGAGTGCCAAACTATCAAATGCATTGTGGGTATATAGGACCGCCTACAAAACTCTGATTGGGATGAGTCCCTTTCGGATTGTTTTTGGAAAGGCGTGTCATTTGCCCGTGGAATTGGAGCACCGTGCATTTTGGGCGGTGAAACAATGCAATCTTGACTTAGGGGTCGCTGCAAGGGAGAGGAAACTTCAGCTGCAAAGAATTGGAAGAACTAAAATTGGAGGCATATGCAAGCTCACAAATCTACAAGGAAAAAGCAAAGGCATTCCATGATAGGAGCATTTTGAGGAAGGACTTCAAAGAGGGAGACCAGGTGCTGTTGTACAACTCGAGACTCAAGTGGATGGCTGGCAAGCTAAAATCAAGGTGGGACGGACCGTTCACTGTGGTCACTGTGTTTCCACATGGAGCAGTTGAGTTGAAGAATGAAGTCAATCAAAGATTCAAGGTGAATGGGCATCGCTTGAAGATCTTTACACAAGGTGCAATTTCCCCTGGAGCATCCTTCGAAATTTCTCTGCAAGAGCCGGTTTACCCTCCATGAGGGTGCCGACCGTCTAACTTAGGGACGTTAAATCAAAGTGCTTTGTGGGAGACATCCCACCGGTAAGTTTTCGTTTCATATCTTTCAAATTTTCTTTCTTTTACGGTAGTGTAGATAATAAATTAAGTACCAACTTGCATTGAAATTTCGGGGAGTGCACTTCAATCCTGATTTTGGCAATTTTTGGGAATTGTTGGTTCTGCCACAACGTTCACTCGCCTGTGAATCACCACGAATCGCATGCGAGCTCGTTCTGTCCCCCTTCGCATGTGAACCCTTCAAGCTCGCATGCGAACCTGACCCGCACTGGAACTGCACGGAGGAAATTCTTCTTTTTAAAAAGATTTCAAAACCCTTCCCCCAAACCCTCTAACCGTGCACAATACACACAAATACACACACTCCTCACAAACACACATTCCACTGTCAGCCACCCCGTCGTCGCGCCGCCGCCGCCCTCCCCCTTCCATCTCTACAACTCACCATTCCATTCAAGGGTTAGCTTTCTTTTCTTTTATTTTTTTTACCTACTCTAATTGATTAGAATGTAGATGTTAGGGTTAGGCTATTTCCTATAATGTTCATGCATCTCTCTCTGTTTTCTTGCTGGAAATTGGTTAGGGTTAGATTGAATGATTGTGTGTTGGGATTTGGTCACAGCTGAGTCACCCCGAGCTCGCCTGCAATGGCAGGTCTGGGATGAGCTCGCATGCGAAGCCCTCGATCTCGCATGCGAGGGGTCTTCCCTGCAACTTGTTCTTATGCAACAGAGCTCGCATGCGAGCTCCTCCGAATTTGCATGCGAGCCAACCCTGCTGTTTCAAACAGATTCTTTCATTATGTTTTCATTTTTTTCTTTTTCTGTTTTTATTTTTATTTTTTAGTGCTTGTTTTAATTAATCCTTGTCAGTTGTACATTCTTCTTAGCATCTCTCTAAATCTTTTGCACTAACACATTCTGACTTTTGATTTTCATTGGTATTGGTTGTTTTTCTTTTTCTTTTTGTTTTTTTCTTTTCCTGGTTGTTGCTTTGCATATGCCTCGCCGTGCTTCTCGTCCTCAGGCCGACCGTCCAGACGCTGAACCTTTGGATGAGACACCCAACGATTCCTTCACCTTCGGTACAATGGAGGCCAAAGTGTACTACAACTCAAACACGCGAAAAAGGCTGATTGTACCGGAGTGCCGCTTGCAATTCCGGAATTCTCCAAATGGGGTGCTGGACAATGTGGTGGCGGGGGTAGAAGAAAGGGGATGGCATTTCATGTTAGATAGAGAGCCCAGACCATCCAATGTCACGTTGGTTCGAGAATTCTATGCCAACCTCGGGCCGATGGACACTCCTTACGTCCACCTCCGCGGAAGGCAGATTTTGATTACGCCATAAGCCATAGCTGAGATCCTCGGGGTCCCATTCATGGGATGGCCCGATGAAACGGAGAACTACATTGTCAATGTGAGGTATAGAGAAGCTCCAACAATGTTGCAGACACTTACCTACCCAGGGAAGAATGGGTAATGTCTGCGGCTAATCCAGATATGCCTCTCCGTTTCCTGTCTCTCCACTTGACACTACCTGGCCGGGCTTGGCAGAGGCTGAGCAACTGCTATATAGATCCTACTGGGCATCTCTCGGACATCCGATTGGAGCCTGCAGTCCGTTTGTTTTGTCTCCACACTAGGAGGCATATGTGTCTAGCTTCCACCATCCGCTCCATCATGTGGGATGCTCGCAACAAAGATACTAGGACAACACTCCCTTTTCCTCAACTGATCACAAAGATTTCCCGGCGGGCGGATGCCCCCTTTGTTCCTCAAGATGAGATTAGCTAGAAAGCGACAGTCATAGACTTCTCATCTCACTCAAAGTATGACATTCGCACTCATCCTGAGCTCTTGGACAATGCAAACAAGATGACTCAAAAGAAAAAGCCTGAGCCGATCATTCCCGATGAAATCAATATTTCTGCTGGTGCTGGTGGCTCCAACCAACCTCCATAGAGGAGTATCTTATAGCGCCTGGATGATTTGGAGGAGAATCAAATAACCATGAAGAGAGAACTCAAGAGCCACACTACCAAGATGGTGAGGGAGTCGGAGGGGCGCGTTATGAAGAAACTTGACCGAATCCTAGCTTGCTTCAAGGCAACCAGCATGATCAAAGCAAAAGGGAAAGCAAAAGCGAAAGGAAAAAGGCCGGCAAGCTCCGATGAGGAGGACAGCGAGTGAAGCAAACAACTGAGCATTTCTCTTCTTTTCTTTTATTTCTTGTTATACTTGCATTTATGTACTTTGACTTTATGCTAGTTATTGTCATTGTACTTGATCCTTTAAGTTTCTACTCTTTGCTTGTTTAGACTTTAATTGCGTGATTATTGTTTACTTAGTTTAAATTAACTTCGTTTAGTTTACTTAGTTAACTTTGTTTGCTTTTAATTCTTCTAGGTCTCTTTTATTTTTACTTTTTAGCATAAGTAGTTCCCCAACCATGTGCATACCTAAGGAGTAGATAATACAACTTTCCTTTTAGTTAGGGGTGTTCATATATTTGTTTTGTTGAGTTGATTGTACATAATCAATCCTTGGATCATGATTATTCTATCTTTGTTGCATGATCGAATGTGAATTAGCCTAGGATTGAATTTGTGCACTTGGATATGTCCCCTGTGAGCTTTTGAGCCTTCAACGGGTGAATGCATCAAGCCACTCTTCTTTCTTGTGTGCTATTGTCATTAGGTGCATTCTACAACATGCTTGTAGTCTTGTTTGAATTTTTGGGCGTATCTTGGTGTTTGGATATGATTGAGGCATTTTTCTTTTTTTTTTTACCTACTGCCATATGGCCAACCCTTACATCATTTCCCTTGTGATCCCCTTTGAGCCTTGTTTTCCCTTCATTTGATTTAGTACATTACAAGCCTTGGTGTAAAATAATGATTACCCAACCTTTAGGCTTAGGAGAGCATCTGTTCATCCTACATATGTGCATGAGCATGCATTGGGTAATGCAATGGGACTTGCATTGGAATAAGTGTGGGGAGGAAAAGGTTTTGTAATTAGTTGCTTGTAAATAAAGTTTCAGTTTTTATTATTGTATTTTCTTTCTTTTCATTAAAATCATAAAAAAAAAAGAGAAAAAGAGAAAAGAAAAATTGCAAGTTATTGTTTGTATATACATGTGTTTAGTTCAAAAGTTGTAAATATAAATGAATGTGGGGAAATTTGGTTTTGGAAGATGAAACTTGGATTGATTGAGCTCATTTGGATTGTTTGTACATGTTGCATTTCATGCTTGTGTGCATATGCTTTTGCTCTCCTCATTCTAGGTTTTTACCTCTGTTATCATTGTATATCATGCCCTGACCTGGGCCCCATTACAACCCATAAAAGCCCTCTTGATCCTTGCATTCGGGTACAATCTTGTGGAGAATGAGACTACTTGCTAGCATATGGTAATGCATTGTTATCATGGATTATGAGTGTATAGCCACACACTTAGGAAAGTTGAGTGAAACACATGCCCCGAGAGATCCTTGGGCACAGTTCTTATCCTAGGTGTTTTCGCATTGCTTGCCATTTTGCTTATTTTTGATCCAATGGAGTGTTCTTTTGTGTACATCACACTCTTCAATAGTATTGCTTTTGTATAAAGATTGAGCACCCTTAGTTCTAGGTTGTTGTGTATTCTCGTTGGTAGGTTTAGACTTTCTTTCTCGTTAGGGAATTTAGGTTGATTTTTAGTTTAGCTAGGTTTTATATCCCTTGATTAGTGGTGGTGTGTTTTCATTCCCTTCTTTGCTTGCTTTGCTCATTTTATTTTGTGCGAGGACACACAAAAGACTAAGTGTGGGGGTGTTTGATAGAATCATAATTGTATGCTTTTTGATCCCTTTGTTTGTGCATTTTAGTAGCAATAATTGTCTTGGCATCCATTGTTATGTATTAATTGCATTTTCATGTCAATCATCAAGCAATTCACAAATTGTTGCTAGTTGTGCTTAATTGTCATTTAATTCTGATCATCCACTTCCTGAGCATTCATTTAGTGTGTCTATGTGATTAGGAATTGGATTGGAGCACAAGGAAGGGAGCAAAAAGCCAGTTCAGAACTGCAGACCTTACGTGCGAGCCATCCTAAGTCGCATGCGAAGGAAAGGCGTTCCAGAAACCAAACAAGTTGCAGCAGCTCGCTTGCGAATCACCCCAAGCTCGCATGCGAGCCCACCTCGTGCTGACAAGAATTTTTATTTGCAATTTAGTACTTTTTAGATTCCTAGAATTTGCTATTTTGGGACATGTATTTATACCTCATGTCAGAGGTCCTGGGAACGTTTTCCAACCCTAATTTAGCCACTTTCATATTTTCCTAGAGTTCTAGAGAGAGAAGCTCCAACTTCTCTCTAGGATTTTAGTTCTCTTCTTCATTTTGTCTCTAATTTCAGGTTTGATTCCTAAACTCTTGTTAACTCTTGCTCATCTCATTAATGCTATTTTTTTCTTTCTTTTAATGGCTGAGTAGTTTTCTTTTGTCATGGCATTTTTTGTTTTCACCCTAGTGTGGTTATTTATGAGGCTTTTGATGCTTGTGATTATTGTTCTAGTGTGTTCGATCATGTTCTTGGTTAAATCTGAACTCCTACATGTATGTGGATTAATGTGTGTGTAGGTTTTTATCTATCAGAAATGTATGTTGGATTTTCTTGATTGGGAAAGTCCCATATGTGTTTCAAATGATGTGATTAAACAATAGATTGATTGGTTTATTATTTGATTGAGTTTATGAACATGGTTTTAATTCCGGATAAGGAACCTCAAATTGGCTGATACATAGAATTTATCTAGGGACTTAGTCATTTCGGATTAGAAATGGTTAAACCCAAGTAATCTAAGTATTAATCAATGCACACCTTGTGTTTGTTGAATTGCATGTGTTAAAGTCAATGATTGTGTAGCCTAGCTAGGTGTAAATTCCTTGATGCGAAGTCTTTTTATTAGTTAAAGTTTACTTGTTTAATTGCTTTAGTAGGAGGGAGCAGCGGCAGCGGCAGTGAAAGACCCTTAACCCCAAAAAAACCCCAATGCTAATCAATGGAAAAACTTACTCAAATTAAAAAACTAAACCGATTAAAATGTTCTAAATCTTATTAGCAACACAATGATGGTGGTGGCTGCGACGGACAGCGGTTTACTGGGGAGTAAACACCGTTTAAGGTGGCGGTTTAGAGAGAGAAGAGAGAGAAAATAGAGATGAACGGCGGACCAAATGAGGAAGGAGACTCCACCTGCGTTAGTAATACACATATTACCCAAAAACTCTTTGATAACTAATTGAAACAGTGCGTTCCATTTTAGGGTTTCTAATTTTCCATCGATATGCCGTTAGTAAATAAAATACTTACACACGTCGTCTCTATATCGTTAGTATAGAAGAAAAATAAAAAATACTCTAAAAGGACTTTTATTATATATATGTCTTTACGTCGTCGGTATTTACTAAATATTAAATAAGTAATCTCTAAATCGTCCATAATGGACATAAATTATATGTTCGTCTCTACACCGTCGGTATATAAAAAACATAAACTCTTTGTAGTGGACGTCACTACATCGTCTGTATGCAACAAAAAAAAAACAAGTTTGTCCCTAAACCATCTATAAAGAATAGAAATTAATATACCACGGTAAATTAAAGGAAGAAATCCTAAACCTAACCCTAACCGCCCCTAAATCGGCAATATCAAGTGGCGCACAATCTTTTTTAATTTGGCGCCACCAACCTTGTATTTGGTGCCACCAACCTTATATTTGGCGCCCTATAATACTGTCAATGTACTGACAGTTGTATTGATTTATTCGTGGCTTCCGTCCTTATGTCATCGCTATTTTTTTATTGTCAACTATATTTTTGTTTTGACGCCACACATTGCTGATGGTTTATCACGGGATGAATTACTTTTTCATATATTTTTTAAAACGATTTAGTCATCTCTACGCCGTCTCTAATACCGACGGCGAAAATAGTTGTCAATATTTAGCCTTCAGTATACCGCAGGATTCTTGTAGTGATGCAAGAAACAACTAAGATGTCAGACCATGACCTAGGAAACTCCATGAGGTCGGCCCCCCACGACCTAAGAAAATCCATGAGGTCGATCCTCTACCTAGGAAACACCAAGAGGTCGGCTAAGAACCTAGGAGCAAGACTTCTATGAGGTCGGACTACGACCTAGAAAACTCCATGAGGTTACCCAACAACCTAGGAGAAAGAATTCCATGAGGTCAGGCCACAACCTAGGAAACTCCATGAGTCGTCTCTACACCGACTCTAATACCGATGGCGAAAATAGTTGTCAATATTTAGCCTTCAGTATACTGCAGGATTCTTGTAGTGAAAATTGAGAGTGTGTGAGAATGTAATTTATTATTTATGATATATGTAATTTACTATATTTTTCATATGTATAATTTTGATAACTTTTTAATTGACTATTAGTTACGATATTCTTGTTTTACATATATTGCTCATAATTATGAAAGTGCATCGTACCCTTATATGAATCAATAGAAAGTGTAAAAAAATGGTACTCAAGAGTTATTGTTACAGGATAAACCCCTAAGCCCCACGAAGACACACAAAGCAAGACAGAACACTCGACGGGACCATCATGACGCAAGAAACTACTAAGATGTCAGACCATGACCTAGGAAACTGCATGAGGTTGGCCCCCCACGACCTAAGAAAATCCATGACGTCGATCCTCGACCTAGGAAACGCGATGAGGTCGGCTAAGAACCTAGGAGCAATACTTCTATGAGGTTGGACTATGACCTAGGAAACTCCATGAGGTTACCCAAAAACTTAGGAGAAAGACTTCCATGAGGTCAGGCCACAACCTAGGAAACTCCATGAGGTCGGGAAACGACTTTGGAGACTTCCATGAGGTCAGACCATGACCTAGGAAACTCCATGAGTTCGGGCCATGAGCTAGGAAACTTCCATGAGGTTGCACCATGATCTAGGAAACTCCATGAGGTTGGCCCATAACTTAGGAAACTTCCATCAGGCCAGAGCTTCATCTCCCCGAAACCAATCAAGGCTTGAGGGCAACTCCTCTTTAAGTCGGACCTCTCCCCTCTCTTGGACGAGGCAAGCTCACTTGGGGGCGAGCATCTTGTGAAGTCGGACACTTCTACGATATGAGACAAGCTTTCTTGAGTAGAGAGCACCCATGAGGTTGGACTTTGATAGGGACCTCAGGCTTTGTCTAGACCTTGGACAAATTTAGACCCCACCTCACCATGACTATCCCACCAACGAATCTTCTAAAATCCCCAATGATTTGGTGTTAAGTCACCATGGAAGGGAATTATGAAAATATCTGAAACTTCTAAAAAGGGAACCCCTTCTAGATGTTGGTGGGCCATCACTAGATATTCTGGGTGGGCAGATATTTTCCCAAAATGAGTGCAACACAAGCCCGCTATGAATAGGAGTAGTTGCTACACAACCCAAGGTAACATTCATTTCTCATATTTAGTATCCATTTTAAGCATTAACTGACTTAAGTATCGGAAGCCCTTACAAGTCACCACCCCCCGTCCCTTGGCCAGCACTTGTTTTCATTGACCTGGTGGAAGAGTCAAGGAGTTAGTGAAAAAAATGACTTTGATCAGTGTTTGGTGCGAGGGTCACACTTAGGGATGACAACGAGATGGGAAATGTGCGGGGAGTAGTATCCCCATCCCTGCCCCACACAACAAAAAAGATCCACCTCCCTATCATCAATCCCCGCCTTGGGGAGAAAATTGACCCATCCTTTATCCCCACAGATCCTCATTCCCCACGGGCCCCAAATGGGAAATTGAAAATTGAAAAAATTAACTTAAAAAAACTACTAAAATCTCAATAAAAATATCATCAGAAGACAATAAAAAAGAATAATGACAGTGAAAGAGGAAAAGGGAAGAGTGGGGCGACAACTTGATAAGTGAAGATGGGTGGTGAGTATAGGAAGGTAAAAAAGAGAGGCAGAGGTAGAAGAATGAAGGAGGAAGTCATGCAACAACTTGGTGGGTGAGAGTAAAAAGTGAGAATGGAAGAGGAACGAAGAGAATCGTGAAATATTGAGTGAATTATGGTGAGCGTATAAGTGTGTTAATGAATGGTTATATACTATACAAATAAAAAACACCCTCGAGACGGGGAGGATAGCCCCCATCCCCATCCCCAAATTCCCCTCAGAGGGACTATTACCTCCTCCCTATCCCCACAAGGAAAAAATCCCTAACCGCGACCCCCAAATGCGGGATCCCCATGGATATCCCTGCGAACAGATCCCCATTACCATCCCTAGTCACACTAGAGAGAGACATAAAGTCAAGCTGACTCAATGACAGTTTTACCCAATTTTTGTCCACTCCAAAATTGGAGTCACAAGTCATAGCTGGGAGAGACACGAAGTCAAACTCCCATTTAATAAAATTTCATGACAGTATTACTCTTATTATTTTTCCCTAATTCCAAAAATATACATTCGATCAATCCTAACCTCAACTCTTCTTTCTTGTGATTTAGATGCTCTCCCCCACTATTGTTCTTCGTCGTTGCTGCTCCAGGTATATTAGAAAGTGAGGGCGGTAGAGAAACGATATCGAGAAGGCTTCATGGATCCATGGAGGACGAGCAGGAGGGGACGAGAGGCGATCGCAAAACCTGAGGTTGTTGCATTGGGGAGTGGAAGGGCAAAACTGTGAGTGCAGTATAGAGTGAAGTGTGTCGTTGTAGTGCTGCAGTGGTGGTGGTTAGGGATGGTTGTTGGTTTGAGACACATGGATCAATGCTTACTATTGTTGCGACTCATGCTGCTAGCCTAACGGATATGAAACGCGATTGAGGAGGGAGGATGGTGGCGAGGCGGTGGTTGCTCTTCTGGCTGTTGTCTTCAACGATGATGATGGTGAGTTTGGTAATTCCATTTTTTATGTTTTGTTTAGTTCATTTTTTTGTTTGGTTTACCTTGTAGTTGAAAAATTACTAGGGGTAGGTTTTGGTAATTTTGGTAGTGTCATCCTCTTTCGTCTCTCAAAAACAAACATCATACAAGGCACTGATGACTCTACCCATGGGTTTTTACCAAATAGAAAATGGAGATATTCATGGTGTGGCTCCAATAACACTGACTCATATGACTTCATTGACTCTACAACCTGAGTCAATAAAAATAAAAAAAAACCACCCTGAAGTCAAAGGAGGTGTCTCCCATGTAGGATTATCTCCATTTCATTTGGTATCAAAAAGGTCATAATAATAGTAAATATAATTGTCCAATTCTAAAGTAGTCACTTGACATTTATTAAATTCAAACACAATTTTTTTTTGGACATAATGATATTTATAAGCAAGCAGTCTATCTCAATGTGATAACTTCTAAAGCTATTGAAATGTAAACTGAGCAATACACTTAGTCTCTTTTGATGAATTTGGATGTAGTCTTGATTAGTTGGTGGAGTTTAGTCTTTCCTTTCATGCTTTTTTAGAAGTAGTTTTTGGGCATGTTTTGGGATTCCTGGAGAACTTGTTCCTCTTGTTCCTTCTTTTAGGGTCAATCACGATCTAACTATCAAAAAAAAAAGGAGAGAAAAAAGGAGTAATATTGAATGATATGCTGATTGTGATTTGTGTATGGGTATACGAGAGGTATATAGCATTGTATTTATCTATGGAGATAGTGCTTAGAGAAACTGATATAAAATAGAAAGGATACAACAAAATAACAAATTTAATATCATAATTAATGCATTATTTAGTGTCTTCTTGGTTGGACAAAATAAAATTTTCAAGTTGAATTGGGTATAATTAAATTAAAAAAATGAGTGTTAACTTCAAAATCTTTCTGAAAATTTTGAATGATAAAAAATTTTCTAATGATAAAGATTTTGATTGAAAATATTTATATACTCTCTATATAATCTTTTGTATAATAAATTCACTTTAGAAGCTAGCAAGTAAAATTCATAACATGTAAGATTAGTTTCAACCTTTCAGAAGCATAAAAGAATTATAACTAACATAGTATTATACTTCAGAAGGTTGAGAGATACACAACAGGCATAATGGAATTCTTTAGAAGCATGAGAAATATATATGAAACATATTTAAATACTTCAAAAGCACTCATATAGGGTTTTGCATATTCAGAAGCTAGCCTTTATTCTTACTAAACCTAGTATAGGATTTCAAAAGAACTCATATATCGTTTTGCATCTTCAGAAGCTAGTTAATATTTTCAAAATCTAAAATGATATATCTTAAGTTTTCAGAAGCTATGTATTATGCATGGATATTTAGAAAATTCATTTTATAATAAATCCCTTCACTCTACACTTTAAGAATATATGATATTATATAAAATAGAGTGTGCTATGTGCTTTTAATGACTCGAGACATTGGTTAAAATAAAAGTGGACGTTAGTGCTCAATTATATATTATTCTATCAACTAATGACTTCAAAATTAGAAAAAGCAAACGACAGGTGGCACGGTTAAGGAACAAGAGACACGAGAATGAACAAAACATGCATGTCTCATGGAGAAGCACAGAAGGATGCCTCGAAGATTCAATTCTGGAAAATTTATCTTATCAAAACATAAATGATAGGAGTATAATTTGAGAGATAGAGTAGAAGTAGAAAGAAATCTCAATTAAGGGACAGAGAGAAGATAGAATATCCCACTAGGGGCCAGAAGAGGAAATGATTTCACAATTGTCATAATGGCTTCCTAGTCAATTACAATCCTACTTATTTATAGTAACTAAATTGACTATTTTCCTAATTGGGCTCATGGCCCAAATTACTATTCCTATCATTACCTTCCCCTTAAAACAACCTTGCCCTCAAGGTTGTGAAAAAATACAAATCCTAATTACAATCCATAAGCTAACAATTATTTGCAAAACTAATATTCCTATTTTATTTCTATGCTACTGCTCAAAATAAAATTTTCCACCCAGATCCCACAATCTAATTGTACTTACAAAAATTAGATTTAGTCCAAAAATTATCACTAAATCTGCTTCATTAATTTGTGCAGCTCCAAAAATAATACTAGAAGGATATGCCTTATTATTCAAACAAATCCAATTCATCAGGTTAAAATGGATTGGACCCATCTTCCTCTTCCTTCTGGTTTGGGCTTGGCCCAACATGGAGCTCCACTCCAACCACACCAATGCAGAACCCTAACACACCAATGCACACCACCATCTTCCTCTTAGTGTTGAAGCAACAGTAAGCCATGGGAAGTGATGGAACGCCATCCGCCGCCGCGAGAGGCTCCTCCATGGGCGCAAGAACGCCAGTCACACTTTCTCGGCCATGGTTCCTCTCCTTCTCGATTTTGCCGTTGGAAGACCTTGGTGCCGCTTCTTGTAACATCCCGATTTATCAACCTTGCCATGGTTAAGATTAACAACTCGGAACATC
Organism: Aeschynomene evenia; assembly: GCA_013621005.1. NCBI lineage: Eukaryota > Viridiplantae > Streptophyta > Magnoliopsida > Fabales > Fabaceae > Aeschynomene > Aeschynomene evenia. Next base: position 17,496,392 of record CM024267.1, on the reverse strand, counting down.
ACTTTTTTTTTTTTTATATACATATACAGAATAGGGATATAGTAAACGGGGTAAAACTCAACAAGCCATGACATTAGGTTCCTAATATAATAAACCATGTACTGGGAATACTTATATAATAATAGAAACATAACCAAAACATAAAGGTAATATATGTGTACATAAATGGCCCTCTGTATACTGAATTGGACCAATATCTGATGAAAGTGCATGTACAGAATCAAAATCTCAACCTATACTGAGGAGCGCTGCCGCTTACTCAGTGGTACAACTCAAAATGAGGCGACTAACTACTAAAGTAAGCGGCAGCGCTCCTCAGTGTACGTTGAGATTTTGATTCTGTACATGCACTTTCATCAGATATTGGTCCAATTCAGTATACAGAGGGCCATTTATGTACACATATATTACCTTTATGTCTTGGTTATGTTTCTATTATTATATAAGTATTCCCAGTACATGGTTTATTATATTAGGAACCTAATGTCATGGCTTGTTGAGTTTTACCCCGTTTACTATATCCCTATTCTGTATATGTATATAAAAATAAAAAAAAATAAAAAAAAAGTGATGTTCCGAGTTGTTAATCTTAACCATGGCAAGGTTGATAAATCGGGATGTTACATTTTTGGTATCAGAGCAGTTCGGTCCAATTAAAGCTTGAGGACTAAGCTTGCTGTGTCTTCCCAAACCTTTCCTTCAGCCACTATGTGTTGATGTTTTCTTATGATCTGTTGTGCGCCGTTATTTCTTATAATAACTTGCATTTCAACGAGCCTGATCAACTCATTGGTTATGCAGGTATTAGAAGAAATCATGCCGCGACAATCCCATTCCGAGTCCGATCTTTAGAGCATGCTAGAAGCTATTAGGGCTCAGGCGGAAGCCTCAGTCAGGATGGCTCAAGTAATGGAGGCGGAAGAAACCAGCAGTTAGTAGTTAGCGAAGAGTCGCGACGTTATCAGGAATTCAAGCAACGTAACCCTCCAACTTTCTCTGGAGAATTAAACCCCGACCGGGCTGACTGATGGATTCAGGGTATCGAGCGAATCTTTGAGGATATGCCTTTCACCGATGCACAAAAGGTTAAGTTCGCTACCCGGGAACTGAAAGACCAAGCTGAGTCTTGGTGGGAGGTTGTCAAACCCATTCTTCAACCCACCGAGGAACAGATGATTTGGGAAAACTTCAAGGCAGCATTTTTCGAGAAGTACTTCCCAAGGACCCTGAGGGATGCAAAAGATAGGGAATTCCTTGACCTGATTCAAGGAAACATGTCGGTACTGGAGTATACGGCGAAGTTTGATCGTTTGTGCCGTTATTCAACAACTTACCGGTTGAACCCAGACGAGGAATGGAAATGTGTAAGGTATGAGCAAGGACTGAAGCCGGACCTCTATGACAAAATGGTTTCACACAACATCAGGAACTACGCCACCTTAGTCAATAGGTGTCTGGCCCAGGAAGAGGGTGCCCAGAGGAAAGCTGTGGCGGAGCAAGAGCTGGCCAAGAGGAAGCGTCAGGAGGACGCAGGGGAAAATCAGAACGTTCATACCCGGTCAATGGTGCCATATGGAAGACAATACCCGAAACGTCAACAGCAATTCCCTCCACGCCATAATCAATACAGAGCTCCCTTACCACAGGGACAGATTCAATTTCGCCCTCAGCGACAACAACAACCAAGGAGATTACCACCTCTAGCTAGACCTCAGGGGAATGTGCCACCTCAAGGAAATCGTCAAGATGGACAGAGGAACGCGCCACTGGTTCCGGTGGCAGATCGACCCCTTTGTAGGGTGTGCGGGCTGAGACATCTTGGAAACTGTCCCACATGTTTCCGGTGTGGCCAAACTGGTCATTTTGCAAGGAATTGCGGACAGGGAGGAAATCCGGGGTCACAGCGTCAGGCCCGAGTATTTGCAGTTACGGCAGAGCAAGCCGAAGCTTCGGGAGAGTTGATCCAAGGTGAGTGCATTATGTCGAATATCCATTTAACGGTGTTATATGATTCTGGTGCAACACATTCTTTTATTTCTAATACATGTGTTGAGAGACTTAAGTTACCAGTCACGACAACCCCATATACTTTAACCGTGACTACCCCAACCTCTTCTCAAATTAATACTTCATCTTGTGTGCATGACTGTTCTTTTGAAATATTAGGAAGGACCTTTAAAGCTAACCTTATATGTATTCCCTTGGTAGGCTTAGATATTATTCTAGGAATGGACTGGTTAAAGTTAAATAGAATTACCTTAGTTTGTGAAACCAAAACCATTCTTTTTCCCGATGACCTCCAGAATAGAACCAATAACATAGAATCTCCCCTTAGTTCCCATATACCCCTATACTGTTGTAAGGTAAATGCTCAGGAATACCATATGTTCGCTTCAAGTACAACCGCCAAGGATAAGCAAATTGGAGATATTCCGGTCGTCTGCGACTTTCCTGAAGTATTTCCGGACGAGATTCCTGATTTTCCTCCGGAACGAGAAGTAGAATTCAAGATCGAACTAGTACCAGGAGCAGGACCGATTTCAGTTGCTCCATATCGAATGGCACCTCCGGAACTTAAAGAACTGAAGACGCAACTAGAAGACCTACTGGAGAAGCGTTTCATACGACCAAGTGTGTCACCATGGGGAGCACCAGTTCTGTTCGTGAAGAAGAAGGATGGTTCGATGAGATTATGTATAGACTACCGGCAGCTGAACAAGGTCACCATCAAGAATAAGTACCCATTACCACGGATAGATGACTTGATGGATCAATTACAAGGAGCCAAAGTATTCTCCAAGATTGATTTACGATCTGGATATCACCAGATAAGAGTACGGGAGTCGGATATTCCTAAGACAGCTTTTAGATCAAGATATGGGCATTTTGAATTCACAGTAATGTCATTTGGACTTACAAATGCTCCAGCTGTTTTCATGGATTATATGAACCGGGTGTTTAGGGAATATCTGGACAAGTTTGTGGTGGTGTTCATCGACGATATTCTGGTTTACTCAAAAACAAGGAGGAACATGCTGAACATCTAAGACAGATTCTGAGAATTTTGTCGAAAAAGAGACTATATGCCAAACTTTCAAAATGTGAATTTTGGTTAAAGGAAGTACAGTTTTTGGGGCATGTAGTATCTCAAAAGGGAATAGAAGTAGACCCCGCTAAGATCAAGGCCATTATGGATTGGGAAAGACCGACGACTGCCACGGAGATACGAAGCTTCTTAGGATTGGCAGGTTATTATCGGAGATTCATACAAGGATTCTCTCAGATCTCCGCACCGATGACAAAGTTAACTAAGAAGAACACGTCCTTTGAATGGAATGAGGCATGTGAGCAGAGCTTCCAGGAGCTGAAAAAGAGATTGACATCGACTCCGGTGCTGACCCTACCAGATTTGGAGCAATCTTTCGAAGTTTATTGTGACGCATCCGGACGAGGCCTAGGATATGTACTAATGCAACAAGGTAAACCAATAGCATATGGGTCTCGGCAGCTTCGACCACACGAGCTCAACTATCCAACACATGATCTGGAGCTAGCAGCAGTCGTATCAGCCTTGAAGATATGGAGGCATTATCTCTTTGGAACAAAGTTTGAAGTTTTCTCAGACCACAAAAGCCTCAAGTATTTGTTTGACCAAAAGGAACTCAACATGAGACAACGTCGCTGGATGGAATTCCTTAAGGATTTCGATTTTACGTTACATTACCACCCTGGTAAAGCTAACGTAGTAGCAGACGCTCTAAGTCGAAAATCCTTGCATGCAGCACGAATGATGATTAAAGAATTGGAGTTGGTACAACAATTCAGAGAATTAAGCCTTGATGTGAAGCCGACACCTACAAGCATCAAATTTGGTCATTTAGTCATTTCCAGTGAATTTAAGAGCAGAATTGAGCAGGCACAGAAGGACACGCATAACAAAGACTTCCAAGAGACGATACAAGCAGCTCAACAAGGAAAGATTAAAGGATTGGAGCAAGGGATTGATGGAATTTGGAGATTTGAAAAGCGTATATGCGTGCCAAATGTCAAGGAACTCCGAGAAGACATATTACGTGAGTCACACAAGAGCCATTTTACCATACATCCGGGAATGACAAAGATGTACCATGATCTTAAAGAACGGTTTTGGTGGCCCGGAATGAAGAAGGATGTGGCTCAATACATTGGGAAGTGTCTTACCTGTCAGCGGGTAAAAACAGAACATCAGAGGCCAGCTGGAATCCTGAATCCCCTTCCTATCCCGGAATGGAAATGGGAGCACATTACCATGGATTTTGTGTCGGGATTGCCTCTTACACCAAGAAAATTGGATGCAGTTTGGGTAATTGTAGACCGATTAACCAAATCGGCACACTTTCTGCCAATTCGGATGACATATCCATTGGAAAGACTAGCTAAGTTATACATTGACTGGATCATCAGACTACATGGTACCCCTACTTCGATCGTCTCTGATCGCGACCCGAGGTTTACGTCCAAGTTTTGGGGAGCATTGCAACGGGCTTTCGGAACAAAATTATGTATGAGCACCGCATATCATCCTCAGACCGACGGGCAATCAGAACGGACCATCCAGACATTAGAAGACATGCTCAGAGCAATGGTATTGGAAATGCCTGGAAGTTGGGATTCACACTTACCATTGGTAGAGTTTGCTTACAACAATAGTTATCATGCTAGTATTGGTATGGCTCCATATGAGGCACTCTACGGCCGAAAGTGTCAGTCACCATTATGTTGGAATGATTCTGGAGAGGGACAAGTTCTGGGACCAGACCTGGTGCAACAAACCACAGAGAAGATCAAGATGGTGAAGGACAAAATGCAAACGGCTCAGAGCAGACAAAAATGCTATGCGGATAAGAGACGACGGGAATTAGAATTCAGCGAAGGAGATCACGTATTTCTCCGGGCAGTACCTACAACAGGCATAGGTAGAGCCCTCAAAACCAAAAAGTTAAACCCAAGGTTTGTGGGACCATTCCAAATTCTTCAAAAAGTCGGAGCCTCAGCCTATCAATTAGCTCTTCCACCGAACCTATCTAACCTACACAATGTTTTCCATGTCTCTCAACTACGAAAGTATCAGGCGTCACCTGAACATGTATTAGAACCATAAAATATTCAGTTAAAGGATAACTTGACATTTGAACTCCCTGCCACAAAAATAGTAGACTATCAAACTAAGCACACACACAATAAGGAGATACGCCTGGTCAAAGTTGCTTGGGGAAACAAATTGCTAGAAGATTATACGTGGGAACTTGAGTCGGAAATACGTGAGAAATACCCGCACCTTTTTAATGATTAGACAGGAAATTTCGGGGACGAAATTTCTTTTAAGAGGGGTAGATTGTAACACCCTTGCCTTAAACATATTATTTAATAATTAGTAGTTAGAAATTAACAACTAATTATCAATATAATTATTGCGATAATTTTGTATGAGGTATCATTATTACGTTTATAACATAATTACATACGTGTATTAAACAATAAAGTGACCCTTTGAGTATCATTAAAGAGAAAAATAGGTCAAACCATACTCACCCGATTATCACCGAATTTACCACATTTATCCTACACATTTTTCTTGACCACCCTATAGGTGAATATACACCATCACACCACTCGGAACCATAAAACACTCACATCTTATTTTTCCCGGAGTATCAGCGTACGTGGCTTGTGCAGAGAAGTCATCTGACTTCTTTTTGGTGCCTCGGAGTTTTGCTGGAAGCCACGACCTGCTAGCCCTGACTCCACCTTGTAACACCACCTACTTGCACCATGAGACGGAGCCACCACCAGCTTGAGCTTCCTTCGAAGGAGGGAAAGCTTTCTTTATAATTAGAAAAGCTTCGTGTAATTGAAAGACACAAACACTCCGACCACTCACGTTACTCTGTAAAAATCAATTCAGACAAAACTCTTCGTTACGTTCCCTCGTTCATTTTCACAAGTGAGTTGCTTTGTTCTTCTTCTTTCAATAAAATGAAATCTGATGCATGTTTATGTTCTTTATTCAATTGCAAGTTAGAAATATATATTTTAACAAAAATGTTGTCAACCATAAGTTACTCTGTTTATAGTTATGCCTGTAACTCTTCCATGTTTAAACTAATCTGATGATTTTTACATATGCTCATGATGTCCACAAATCCAACATGTATGATTCTCTGAGTTTCTGAATTTGGTTAGTATTCGTTCATGTATGTGAACACAGTATGTTAAATAAAAGCACGAGATTCTGATTCCAAATATCCCTGCAACCATTCAAAAGTAATTAGTAATATGTTTATAGGTATGCAGGTGTTAGAATAAACTATAAAATGGTTTCTAGATTCTGTATGTGAGTATTTCTTTGAAATTTGAATGATTATCTATCCGATTCCATGACTTCATAAGCCTTAAGAATAATAAATGATGATAAGAAGATTTAATAGTTTAGATAGAAATTGGAGTTAGAGAGTTACATACCTGGAAACTACTTCATGCACTACGTACATAGAGTAGGCGTTGCGCGCCTGGAAGGAAGCAGGCTGGATGCTGCCTGCGCGCAATGCACGGGCGCGGGGCGTGCGGACGCAGGACGCGCACGGGCGCGGGGCGCTCGGGGCGCGCGGGGCGCGCAGACGCAAGACGCGCGGGGCGCGAGACGCGCAGGATGCACGGGCGCGGGGCGCCTGGAGCGCGCGGGGCGCCTGGAGCGCGCGGGGCGCCTGGAGCGCGCGGGGCGCGGGAGGTTCAGGACGCGCAGGGCGCGAGGCGCGCTGGGAGCGCAGGGCGCGGGCGTGCGAGGCACGCAGGGCGCCAGGCGCTGGGAATCGCGCACTCGTGGCCTGCCATGCGCTGCGTTGATTCCTGGTGCACCGAAGCTAGATCAATTTCTATAATTTATTTTTATAATCAATAAACTAAGAAATAATTATATAAACTACGAAATATTTTTATAATTATTTCTTAAAACTAGTAGCAATATTTATTTCTTAAAACTAGTAACAGTATGAGCGAATTATTAAATATACAGAACAAGGCAATACCAGTATATATATATGTATCTATGTACTGTGAGAACTGAGAAGCTTATAACTAAATCAAACATAAACTACTATTGCTATGCAACGATATTACTACTCAGTAGTATTACCTGGTGATCAAGATATCTGCTGCTATATACTAAATCTGTAGATTAGAGTAATAATGTGAAATGGTAATGCTAGTGTATAAGATTGTACTCATGCATGATGGTTGTACTGTCCTTGAGATTGTATTATGAATTGCATGAACGACTCGGAGGAATTCCTAGAATTTGTCCGGATGAGTACCCGAGGATGCTACATGTGTTTTTTAACTGTACAATTATAACTGCTGCTTGTTATATCTGTTCAATTGAATTTCTGGTTAGCTTGGATCCAGCCATTTAATCGATTAGATGGTAGTGCATTGGACCTACGGGACATGTGGACTAGACGACAGTGGACTCTTTTGACACAAGACACCTCCGAATCAAGGAACCTTTAAAGTTTAGGCGAGAACGGAGCTGTGGTCAAGGTCAAGACTTCCCGGTCTAGGACTCAGAGCATATTTGAGGGACACATAGTCCCGACTTGCATAAAATACCACGGCCGGGCCGTGATGCCGAATAGTGTTATCCGAGGAGTTAGAATTTCCATGGCTGGGCCATGATGCCGGACTTGCAATCCGAGGATTTTTTTTTATGACCGGATACACATTCGAGGTTTATAGTGTACACTTACATGAAAAGTGGAGAAAACTGCTAACCTTCAATTCAACGAACGAAGAAGTATTCAAATGTGAGGCGTGGACCAGTGGACTCGTAGTACGGCCTACGAGGAAATTGTGAAACCAACCTTATAGTTGATATTTACGTAGGTTGCTAGAAATGCGAGAACCTAGTGAAAACGTAGACTCCCTTAGAAACGGATCCTTAAGATGTTTGATCAATCAAGGTAAGGACTCATAGTTTTGGAACTAGTACCACCTTTTGAAAAGAAAGAGTATTACTTTGATTGACTAGAATTGTCATACGAGCACGTTGATCCGTGTGCTTTACGCAACTCACTAAGACTCTCGATTCTTACCCTCTCTTTCTTTCGTATGTCAAATTCTAGATGGGTCAGCTTCCACCCCCTCCACGTAGACCTTATGTTTTTGGACTCTCTACGTACGACCCAGAGACTGGCTTGATTTCGGTTACGCACCACGTCCCTGGTACCACACAGTTCTTCTTACCGGATCTCACACGAAGATTCCCAGCCCCTCGACATGACGCAGCTCCAGCTCACGCAGCATCTCCACCACCACCACCAGCTACAAGCGGAGGAGGACCCGGTCGAGGCAGAGAACTCAGACCCAGAGGAGGAACCCGAGCCTGATTATGTACCTGGCGAGCCTGGAGCAGATTCATCAGAGGAGGAGGATCCCGAAGAAGATATACTAGAGGGTGAGGAGCAGCAGTAGACAGTCGAGCGGTCGTATAGTGGAGATTTCTTTTGTTTAGTAGTTAGTCGCCTCATTTTGAGTTGTACCACTGAGTAAGCGGCAACGCTCCTCAGTGTAGGTTGAGATTTTGATTCTGTACATGCACTTTCATCAGATATTGGTCCAATTCAGTATACAGAGGGCCATTTATGTACACATATATTACCTTTATGTCTTGGTTATGTTTCTATTATTATATAAGTATTCCCAGTACATGGTTTATTATATTAGGAACCTAATGTCATGGCTTGTTGAGTTTTACCCCGTTTACTATATCCCTATTCTGTATATGTATATAAAAAAAAAAAAGTGATGTTCCGAGTTGTTAATCTTAACCATGGCAAGGTTGATAAATCGGGATGTTACACTTCTGCTTCACTCTCTTCTTGAGGATCTCGACTGCGATTCCATGGGAACACCGCCACCAGGATGACCGCTGCCAGCACCATAGGAAGAACGCGATGGATCTCGCCATCTCGTCTCTGCGATAGATTTCGGGATGTCGCGCCGCTGGAAGACTGCGCCGTTTCATCACCATCTTCCTTTGCAAAGGCGCCGTCCTCGGCGTCGATGGTGCTCTGTTTCATATGTGAATGCAGATCTCCATCGTTCTGACTCCCTCCGTCATCTGTGATGGTCGTCCACAGATCCGACGACTCCGGTGGTGGAACCCGTCGTTCTTCCGCCACTCCTTCAAAGCGAGCTGACCTCAGATCGCCACTGTTTGCCGCCGAAGCGCCGGAATTTGTCGCTGGTCCCGTGAAGGTCACAGGTGAGTGATGATCGAGATGTGTGGCTTGTTCAGCTCTTTTCTGTATAGCTGGTGATGATGCTTGATTTGTGTCTGAATGTTCTGGATCTGAATTTTCTGATTGTTGAATTGTTGAGTACTGTTCTTGAAGAATTTTAGATTGTGATTTACAGTGCTTTTCCCAGCGATTATGCTCAGCGATAGACTTGTCCACTTGATCCTTCAATTTTAAAACTAGATCTCGAATTGAAGGTTGATCGGAGGTTGAGATCGGAGAACCACCATGGCAATATGGCATGGTGTTCAATGAAAGCACCAAATGATAGGAGTATAATTTGAGAGATAAAGTAGAAGTAGAAAGAAATCCCAATTAAGAGCCAGAGAGAAGATAGAGTATCCCACTAGGGGCCAGAAGAGGAAATGATTTCACAATTGTCATAATGGCTTCCTAGTCAATTACAATCCTATCTATTTATAGTAACTAAATTGACTATTTTTCTAATTGGGCTCATGGCCCAAATTACTAATCCTATCATTATATTCAAATGTTCATTTCCAGAAGGCTATAAAAGGATGCAAGAATCAAATTGAAAGGAATAAAACAGTGACAACAATTACTACAACACAAGCAAAGCATCAACAGAAAATACACTTAAGCCTTTCATTAAATATCTTTTATTGTTGTCTTAGCCTCTGAACATATTTTATATTCTTTCTCTGGAAAGAAAACCTCCTTCATTGTAACTAAGTGTATTCACCTTGCTCTAGCAAGTATTATTTAGGAGTGTGATTGAGAAGCAAACTTAGTTGCATCTTAGCTCTCAATTTGAGTTATTTGTGAGTCTTTGGACTCCAATCCCTTCATTATAAGTGAGAAAGTCTTTCTCAGTTTGAGAAAGTATTGCTTCTGAAGAAAGTCAGTAGAGGTCATTCTCAAGCGAAGAGTGGGCAAAAGTCTTGCCTTTGAATGAGGTAAGCAAGAAAGTTTTAACTTCTGAAGGAGGTTGGCAGAAGTCTTTCCTTAGGTTGAGGGTGAGCAAAGTTCTGAATTGAAGAAAATATCAACTCAGGTGTTATAACTTTAATTAAAGTTAGTGAAACTCAAACTAATTAGTTTGAGAACTAGATGTAGACATCAAGTTGGCCGAACCAGCATAAAAACTCCAGAGTAATAGTCTTTCAACTAAATCTCTTTGCTTACTATAAAATTTTAATTGTTAAATCACTTAACCATTATTTCAAAAGCTATTAAATACTCAGAAGCGTCTTTAGAAGCTTCTAAAATCTTAAACCTTAAGTTAAGAGCAAAATAGCTTCTGAGCTTCCTACAGAAGCTGCATTTGCTCTGGACTTAAGAAACTAGCTTCTAAACTAATTATGTTGCATTTATAAGTGTCCACAAGCTTCTCAAGTATGAAAAGACCATTTGAAAATTTTCAGAAGCAGTTTTTAAAGGTCAAGAAGCACAATTCAACCCCTCCTTCTCGTGCAAAACATTAATTTCAATGAGTTTGTTTGATTTCTCATTTCACTTATAGAAAAAATGTATCACTTTGATTGATTCTTATAGAAATTAAAAATTTAAATAAAAATTATTTTTCTAACATTATTCTCAAATATATAAATCAACTCTTTTAAAATCAATTAATTTTAAAAATCTTTCTATTAATAGAAAGATCACACATAAGAAATTCAATGTGAAATGCAAATAATAATTGAGATTCATATTGTCACACCCCTAATTCTATTGTCACACCCTATTTATTAACTTTTAAAGTAGTGTTCCAAAAACCTCTTTCACCAATATAATAATTTTAACATTTTATCTATAATTACATCCATTTAATTTTATACTACTAGTGACTCTTTTGTGTTTGTCAAGTCGCTATTTTAATTTTCAGTTATAATATTTTGTAAAATAATAGTATTTAATTCAATTTTATTGATAAACTTTTTATAAAATAATACTATTTAATATATTTAAAGTTCCTTTCAGATCTCATTTTAATTTATTAAAATATTAATATAAAAGATGAATAGAAAGAAAGAAAGAGAAAATTTGGATAGGAGAAGTAACAAACGGTAGTTACTTTTCAATTCTTTCTAATTTTTTATTTATTCTATTTTTAGAAACTAAAAAGTAACCAACTTTTTGAGAATTATCTTTATAAGTAGTAATAGAATAAGTAGTAATAAATGATGGTATAATAAATAAAATATTTTATGATAAAAATATTATAATTAAATATGTTTAAATAATTGAGAAGTGTATACTATATAGCGAAATGATAAACAAAATATAAATGAGATCATATGTGGGCTGCCATTTTTATTTTGATTTTATCTATGATAAATCTGTTGTAATTCTCATAGGAATACAATATTTTATCTAAAATTTTACAACCATGTTTCTATATGGGTCTGTTTGGCGTAACATACTAGACATGATAGTATAAGTTTATGCTATATGTTACGTTGTTATTCATCATTTGGTGCAAACAACGTATTGTATAACTTTATATGTCATGACTCCTTTGTACGTTAAAATAGTGTATAACTTAATTATGCCTCTAAGGGTCGTATTAGGTCTGATTAGCTTTTAACATATAATAATTTTATTTTTTTTAGCTAGTTAATAATAAGTAATATAATCAATAAAATAACTATTCAATAAATAATTAAAAACAAATATTTCAAATAATAATAATTAAATTGAAACAAATGAACAATAATAAAAAATAATAATTAAATAAATATCAAAATATACCATAATAATATTATATTAAACTTACAATTTATAACATATAAAATTATTTAATAATAAAATAAATTAGAAATAAAAAATTTAATATAAAAACTTTAACTAATATAAATTAATATTTTAAATAATAAATATTTAAATAATAATATATTTAAAATTTTACTAAATTAATAAATAATTATTATCTATATATTAATTTATTTATTATTATTTATAATTTTAATTATAAGTTATTATTATAAAATATAAAATATAATATTTTATACTGTGTTGCATAGTATTAAAAACTTATCAGACCTTATACAATCAGGTCTAATACTTATAGCCCTTATACTACTAGGCGTGTCAAACGAGCCCTATATGTATGATATAGCTATGGCCTCCTAAGAAGGGGGGGTTGAATTGGGTGAAAGTAAATTGCTTTAACTCTCCAAATCCACCGACTGCTACAAATTCAATCCCTTGCAATATGAATAACGAGATTCTTATTAAGTTTCTCAACTTGAAAGACTGTGCTAGTTCAGCACAATTAATAAGCAAATAGAATGTAAAGTAAAACTTATTAGAATCTATGTTGTATATGTATGTGTGTATGTGTGTATGTGTATGTATGTGCAGCGGAATAATATCAGAGTTACATCACACAACAAGTTATTCCAAATACAAGAAATTATATGGACAACAATAATGTGATCTCAATCATACAAGCATCAAATCAACTTTCTGACTCAGCTTTTGAACCTTTAATGCATTTATCTCAAAACCTTTTTGAAAGACTTTCTGAACTACTTTTCTTAGGGTGTGTTTGTGAGTTGGGTTTTGGAGGGGAGGGGAGGGGAGGGAAAGACTTTGAGAGGTTTGGTTGTGTTTGTGAGTTGCATTGATGGGGGAGGAGAGGTGTTTGAAGGATTTTGAAAACTCTCCAAAATCCTCCAAACTCCTCATTTTCAAGTTCCCCCAATGTGGGGGATTTTAAAACTCACAAACAAGGAGATGTTATCTCTTCCAACCTCTTCCCTTTCCTCTCCCTATCTTTCCCTCCAAAACCTTCCTCTCTCTTCCCCTCCAAACTCCCAAACAAAGCCTTAAAAGACTTTCTGAACTTCTTTCTGAACACTTTTTTGAATTAACAAACAAGCTTCTGAATGATTTTACTTTATGATTGTTTCTTATTTCAGAATAAAGATTCAATTCTCATGATAATTTTCTTAAAACCATAAACACACAATCATACAATTAACATATGCAAATATAAGAGTTTAAAGGTTTAGAAAATGCAAACACGATTTATACTGGTTCAGCTTAATGTGCCTACATCCAGTTCTTCAATCCTTAGATTGAGTTCCACAATGCAATCCTCCAAGAAATCTTCACAAGCCTCGATATTCTTTCAACATTCTCAGGTTCTCATTTACAATAATGGTACCTACCACTGACTATGAATCAACATTCACATATTTTTCTCCACGAAATTTTTCAAAAGATATCCCCTCATCTGAACCTTTTCTGAAGACTTTCCACTCCAATAAACCTTTCAGATTGCTATCACTGCTTTCTGAATCCTTTCTGAAGATTTTCACCCTACTTCAGGAATCTCCCTTCTGAAGTCTTTTGCTGTGATTCTCAACCACATGCTTTTTTGCTTGTAATCTTTTCTTTGAAATCACACTTGGATCAATTACAAAAAATACTAATTCTTTTCAGAATCTTCTCTTAGCACACATTCTTCTTTTCAGAACATTTCTTTTCTTAACAACGTGTCTTTCTCTTTTGTGTCTTTTTTCACACTGATTTTTCTTTTCTTTTCTTTCTTTTGATTTTTTTAGATAATTCTTTTCTCTTCACTAAAACTTTTTTCTTCTATATTCATCGTCCTTTTTAGTCTGAGTATCATCTCTTTATATAGAGATTCATGTAAGAATATTACAAAACAAAATATGTCAGCTAGTAATAACTAACACAATTAGAGCTGTGACCTAGATTTGATCTAATCTCTTTAGAGCCGTCGTAGAAACATCTTATCCTTTTAAACATCACATGCTCATTAAACTAATCTTCAAACTTCAATTAATCTTCATTTATGCTTATGAAGTTTGTATCATTCCACTGAAATAATCTTCAAACCTCTAAAGTATTTCTTCAAGCTTCTGAAGGTTTTTCATTTATGCTTCTGAACTATCTCTTCAAGCTTTTGTAGAATTTCTTCATCTTTCTAAAGCATTGTATGAAGTTTCTGAATAATCATTTAAGCTTCTGAAGTGATCTCTAAGCTTCTCAAGAAACCCTTAAGCTTCTGAAGTAATCTCTAAGCTTATGAAGAATCCTTTAAGCTTCTCAAGTGACTTTCCAAGCTTCTGAAGATTTGTACACAATGATCCAGTTACAGATTTACATTATTATAGATCTTACGCTAATACATCATTCTAATCTAAACTAGATTACAAAAATCTAACTAGATTACATGATTCTCAATACAATTCAAAGACATATACATTTTTTAGAGTTTAAGAAATGAAATATTACATAACCTCTCTAGACAAAATGTAAACATCAGTTTTGTTATGTTCAAAATCAAAATGAGGGTTGTAACATTTACAATGTATACTATGTAGCGAATATAATAAGAATTTAAAAAAAATATAGATACAACTTTAATTTCCTAATTGTTTAAAAACAAAGTAATATTTTGAATATTTGTAGTAAAAAGAGACTTAGATTTATATATTGAAATAACTATTTTCTTTTTTTTTTTACTTCAACTTACATCTTATGGTACTTATTAATTTTATATAAAAACTCCTTTCATTGAGTGATTTACAAAATTGATCCAAGAGCTGAAAGAAAAAATAGGGGATTTATTGGTTACCCAATTGTATATGTTCAACCTATTAATATATGCTAAAGTACATTAAATTTGGTACCAATGGAGCACGGTGGTCGCGGTCGCAGTCTTCCTAGACGCGTCTCATTTCCAATCACACCTCTTCTTCATCTCTCTCTTACATTATGTGCTCTCTCTCTAGTGACAGGTTATGGATTGAGTTTGTTTTCATAAATTGATAAAGTTAGAGAATATCAATATAAATTAAATTAATTTTTGAAGATTACTTATGTCACGACCCAACTCGGATCGTGACCGGCACATGGGACACCGAGTCCCATGTCAGCCTTAACCTGTAATCCACACAACAATCTAGCTAAACAACAACAACCACAACTACAATAACATACACACATACATAAGATCCATACATATAGTCTGGTCATAACATTCAGCTTAATCCATGAATCATCATACACAATACCTACATCTAAATATATATGTCATACATGTCCTCATACATGCCCATAATAAAGCCTAACAACATCAACACAATAACAATAAGTCTTACATAGACTTATACAACATTCATCCTCTACCCTAGTCCAACGAATCCTGTCTGTAACATAAGGAGCATACACTAGATATGAAATACATAATGCCTCTAACACATGAGGCTCACCAAATCTAAGAACCCGGAGGAACGGATGAACTCGTCCCTTGATCTGAAAACATATTGTATGAATGGGTGAGTCATACGCTCAGTGATTTACAGGTTATAAGCAGTGTATGTAGCATACAACAGTGCAAAGTAGTTACAACATAAACCAATAATATATATATATATCAATTTCATCGTTCTTATACAGTCTCTTTATCTTGGTAGCTTTTAACCTATGAACACCTGGAGCACGGCCCCGACTCATGTTCATAGGTAGTATGAATGTCCCGCGAGCTATGCCCCTCATCAGACACTATATTGGGAAATCCCGCGAGCTATGCCCCTCATCAGGTTTCCCATTTACGACCCCACGAGCTATGCCCCTCCTCAGGTCGTTTTACCATCTCTTAATTCATTCAAATTTCATCTTATTTAGCGCTGTTAGTGGCACATATCATTCATAATCACAGCCTCAATAATTCATTATCATCATCACAACATTTCAGTATCGGGTTTAGGGTAGTGGTGAACGAATGGATTTGAATACATAACTTAAAAGTATAAGGATTTGAAGTTAAAGTCTTAAAAATAGAGTTTTTGTACTGATGTAATCGATTACAGGCCTCTGTAATCGATTACCAGCTTCAAATTTCGTCCGGAAGAAAATTTTTGCGAAAATAGGCAGTCTGTAATCGATTACAAACCCGTGGTAATCGATTACAGTAATCGATTACAGATTCTTGGTAATCGATTACCAAATCGCTGTAATCGATTACAGCCTGGGTCAGAGACGAAATTCTGCAGAAAACTTCGCGAAAATCATCTCCAAATCCACATTTTTCACCACAACCCATCCAAATCAAACACAACCAACATGAAATATCAATTATATATCAACCAATCTCAGTCCTTATCAACTATCATAACAAGAAATTCACAGATTCAATCAAAATCATACATAAACCACAAATAACCCATTACTCACAAATTACTCCAATGAGCTCCAAGACACCACCCGGAGCTAGGATGAGGTACCCGGAGCTTCCCTAGTTGGTTGAGACCCAAGAGAACACATCACAAACCTCAATCTCACAACAAAATCAAAAATCCCAAATATAAACCCTAAACCCCCAAAACCGAGATTGGAGAGAAATAGACATCAATGGAGAAAAATAAATACTCTACACTTACCCACGATATACTAGATGAGCAATGGTAACTTGAATCTTGAAGATTGATGAAGATTTGAGGTTGGTTTCTTGAGAGGGAATGAGAAAGAGAAAAGAGGAGGAAAGGAAGAAGAAGAGATGAGGGGGGAGAGAGAGAGAGCACGGGAAAGAAAGGGGAAGGGAAGGGAGAGAAGAAGAAAAAGGGGAAGGTGGGGCCCACGTGGTCCGATCTCCCCGGGTGTACCGTGATCTCTTACTCAAACAAACTCAGACTACCCAAGGTATTACAACTTACCTAACAAGTTACCAGTTATATAAATTTAAAAAATTTAAATTAATTTTATCTATAAACCATGACTCATAGATGTGTTGGATATCTGTGCCCTATATTTTCCTGAGTACCGAATCAAAATCCAAAAAAATATTATTAAATTAATTTTTTTGAAGATAATTTATATGTTATTAATATAATTCTATATTTATTTTCATTTGAAATTTTTTAATTTAATATATATAAAGAATATTGAAGCAAAAGAACTATTTGTTATTCGAATATATGTTTAAATTTACATTTAGTGCTATAGAATTAATTTATTTTTAAAAGTTTAATCGATATTAATTTTTAGGTTTTTTCACCAAAAAAAAAATCAATATCATTATATATATACATCTGGTATAAATATCTACACAGATGTCTTATTTTACCAATTCTTTGTGATAATCGCCCCCAAGGCGATTATGAGATATACTGCATCTCATTTTTGCCTAGTCAAATATCCAACTATCCGGTGACCTGTCTCGCGAACCCGTAAGTATATCGTTTATCTAAGTTAGTTTTTAAATAATCCGTATACGATAGTTTGATCTGTTGTAAAGCTATTTTATCAATGAATGATGCATAATCTATTATTGTATGTCTGTTTTACAATAGAGACTGACTAGGATATCTCCAACTATCGCGTGACCCGTCTCGGGGACTCGTAAAACGTATCTCACAAAAAAATGAATTATGTAAATATTTACACACAATATAAACATTGTCAAATAAAAAAGATACATTAAATGTACAATATAAATATGTCAAATATAATACAAAAAAAAGTATAATATAAATTTGATAAATATAATATAATTAAAATCTATTCATGTTTTTATATTGTGCTTTTAGTGTATGCATCATATTTGACAAAGTTAATATTGTGCGTAAATATTTATATAATTAATTTTTTCTGTGAGATACGTTTTACGAGTCCCCGAGGCGGGTCACACGATAGTTGGAGATATCCTAGTCAGTCTCTATTGTAAAACAGACATACAATAATAGATTGTGCATCATTCATTGATAAAATAACTTTACAACATATCAAACTATCGTATAAGAATGATTTAAGTCGCGAGATAGGTCACCAGATAGTTGGATATTTGACTAAGCGAAAATGAAGTGCAATATACCTGATAATCGCCTAGGGGGCTATTATGAGAAAAAAATAACTCATAATCACCCAGGGGGCGATTATCACAAAGAACGAGTAAAACATAACATCTGTGTAAATATTGATATCAAATGTATATATGTGATGATATTGATTTTTTTTTAGTGAAAAACCCTAATTTTTATTATTTAAGTAATTATATATTTTTTTATCATTTTACCATTCATCTTTTATATAAATATATATGTGTGTATATATATATACCAATAATTTGTATTTAATTTATTATTTAAAAATATTTAATTATATTATTTTTATCATAAACTATTTTGTTTATACTAATAAAAATAGCATATTATCATGGTATAAAAATAAATTATTGTGATTATAGACAAAATGTTAAGATTATTATATTGATGAATGATATTTTTGAAATACTACTTAAAAAGTTAATAAATAAAATATGACAATAGAATTACTGAATTTGGGTGTGGCAATAGCCACTCCTCTCTCTCTACATATATATATATATACTATTTTTTTTAATATAAAAATATGGTTTCTAATCAAAGCCGATGCTTACTTTAGCATCTAGTAATTAGTGGGTGTGTAAATATAACTAGTGAATATAGTAATCACAAGCTGTGAGCAGGAAGAAAATCTGAAAATGTCATGTAGCAGGCTGATTTGTGAGTAAGTGATATCATTCATGATGGATGCGCTAGCTAGCATGCATACAGGCGTGTCTTGCGCTCGCGTGCCGGCCTCATGTCCCACCCCACGTGGCCCCATATGTGACCTGTATCCGTGTCCATCCTTACCCTAATATTCCTCCTCCTTGCACTTTTTTCACCTGCTATTACACTTTTGTTGCACCTTAAATGAGGGTGAGTAATGTGTTTAGAAAATAAATAGAAAAATTAGATGAATAATAAAAAATTTTATAATATTTATAAGAAATAGTTTTTATATATAATAAAATCAGTCACTATCAATCACCATGTATAATAATCCAACTTTTAATAACTATTAATCTAATTTTTAATATTATGTATTAATCCAACATTTTAAAAGTTGAATTAACATTTTCAAAAAGTTGAATTTTCTCATATGATGACTGATTTTGTGGTATAGAGGCATTACTCAATATTCATTTATATTATTAGATTTTAATATGATCCTACACTTATATATAGGTAATGAAACAGTAGCTAACATTATAATCAAATTCTTAAAATTCTACAGATTAATATTGTACACATGTTGTATAATCTTTTATTATATATCAATCATTTTGCTAAAATAAAATACACTCCTCTCTTTTAAAAAGCATAAAAGATGGATGTACATTGCTTATACAATTCCTGCATATATCCTTTGTAGATCCCAACTGATTTTGGTGCGCATCAAATGCTCACAGTGCACGCACTCCCACGCCACGTCACCCACTACAATTTCAAAAAGAATATCATAATAGAATCACTCTCTACAAATCATCCGCGATTCCATTTCAACATTCTTTGATCTCATTCAAAATCATTCTACAATTTGCTCAATTACATATGCTCTGCTCTGAAAAATCATTCGCAAATTCCTTTCAACATTCTTCGATCTCATTCAAAATTAATTTTGCAATTCTGTAAATTACACTCGCTCTGCTCTGAAAAATCATTCACGAATTCCTTTTAACATTCTTCGATCTCATTAAAATCCTTTGCAAATTCTTCTTGACCTTATTCGATCTTCTTCAATAGTCTGCAAACCTGTATCATCGATGACGACCTCACTGATCAGCGAAGAGATTAAATGGGTACACCATATGCAAATCCCCAATTACTCTAATTATTCTTGTATAAATCATATTAAAAAATACACACATCTATATGTTACCAATTCACTCATCATAAATGCACTCATCATAATATAGTTAATGCACAACCATAAGTAACGAACGCACTCACCATAATATAGTTAATGCTCACACCTATATGCGAATGCACTCACCAAAATATAGTAAATGCACACAACTAATAATATTCAATGCACACACAATTCATCAATATATATTGAAATGGAAAAATTAACACAAGAAGGAGGGGGTTGAATTGTGCTTAAACTCTTTTTCTAAAATAAGGAACTTTATCAAGCCAATGCTTGTAATATGCAAATGATGTTAGTTAAACAATTATAATATGAAATTAAAATAAGAGATAGAGATAGAAATGCAACACCAAGAATTGTACTGGTTCGGCCAAAACAATGCCTACATCCAGTTCTCAACACACTTGTTGAGGCTCCACTAATGATCATATGTACAATATAGTATTTCTTCAAGCCTTCTCAAGCTCTACAAATATGATATTCTTGACCCAGCCTTCTCAGGTTCTTCTCCACTAATCCAACACATTAGGATCAAATTTCTCACTTAGATATTCTTCTTACCAGCCTTCTCAGACTTAATTACAAATGTTTATACAAAAGGGTGTGTATAGAACACAATTTCTTGACTCTAAGATGTCTAAGACACTCTTAGATTTTAGACTCTCTATTCTAGACTTTTGGTATACAACGAATGTATCTAGAATGAAAGTAAAATGATTACAAGATCATAGAATAAAAAGAATGTTGCTTCTGATGTAAGCTTTTGATGTATTTATGTTTTTGCTCAGTGTTGCTTGATGCTTCTGATCTTCAAATGTTTCTCTATTTATAGATGATGGAAAGAATAAATTTGTTGGAGTTTATTGGGTCTTGAGTAAATCAGAGATGTTATTTTGATTTCCCTTAACGAGTTCCCAACGTATTATAGTTGTTGCAATTGCTTTATGTTTCTGTTAGTTGCTGGCACTGTTTCCACTCACTTGTATTTTAATATATTCTTCCATAATCTCATATGTCTTGAGTCTTTAAACATTCTCTACATACCTGTCAGATGTTTTGTAGTGAGTCAAGTGTGTTGAGTGTTGTTACGAGCTTCAAGAAGAATTATTTGAATTTAATTCTTCTTTTGTTGTTGTTGCATGCTTATGATATAAACTATCTTCACTGTAATCATCCTTCTGAAGTTGCTTCTAGCTTTTGATGATTATAATTTCAAATAGTAATCTTTCTCAAATGAATTTCTTGATTTGAGAGGATTTCTTGCTTGAATATATACTTTTTGAAGTTGATTTTGTTGATTCTGGACATATCAAATGGTATATCAATCTTTTGAAGTATTTTGAAACTTCTTTTGTGGCTTTTGATGTATCTTTCCAAGTAGTATGAGAGACATATGTATGCTCCGAATGATGTGCACACAAGCTTCTGATTTGATTATATTGCATTTTGAAACACAATCGTTTAAGCTTCTGATGTGTGCAGTCTTCTACTTCAATCTTCTAATGTGATTTGTATTTTCTGGTGATGCTTCTGAAGCCTTACTAGCTTCTGAAGCATTTTACTAGCTTTTGATGTGACCAGAAGTATGTTTAAGAACAAACTCAAGATGCTGCAATTTTAAACTTGGAGTTATTGATTGTAGAATGCTGCTATATGCCTTATAATTGAATTATTACAAATATTGATTTTGCTAACAATCTCCCCCTTAAACTTTGTTTTGATAAAATTAGAGATAAACATGTTTTGGAAGCGAGTTTAGATCGTATCAAGTTGATTGCAACATTATATAACTTTTAGTTTGATATCAAAAGTTGAGGTTTTCAAAATATGCTTTTGAAGAAATATCAAAACTTTGAAAATATGATCAGATTTTTGAAAAGAAACTTGAGTTAGAAAACTTCTGATCTTAATCTATTAAATCCTTTTTGATCATTAAACTTTTGAAAAGCATAAGTATCAGAACAGACGAAATCATTATAAAACAACAATCACTACTAGAAATACGTCATTTTTCGATGGGCTTTTCCGATGGGATTTTTACCAGTCGAAAATACGGGCGACTTTTCGACGGGATAAAAGACACTTTACAAATTTATCATTTTTTTGGATTCATCCCCCCAAACCCGTCATAATTATTTGGGGGGGGGGGATTGTGTAACCCCAAGTAATTCCGTTAATGCTTAAGTCACTTTAGGCCAATTAATAAGGGTCACGTCCTGATTTCATAGCTTTATCTTTTACTTTAAAATATAATTCGCGGAAAATAAGCGGGAGTAAAATTTTCACAAACGTTTACGATATATGAAAATAAGGGCCTTGCGTGTACGTAGAACGAATAATATAAACAAAGCACAACATATAGTATAAATGCGAATCACATATCATATAAAACATAATAACTCCCATCACAACATCAATAAATAGTAAATACTATGTGTCATCCCACAAGCCTAAAACTGAGACTTATGAGACTCCACAATAAATACTGTAACATCCCAATTCATTAACTGTTCCATGGTCGCAATCAATATCTTGTTATGTTACTTAACCCGAAAAACCCCATGAATTTTTTTTTGTGTGTAACGTATAACATAAACTCATGTTGTGAACAAGTAACAATGTCGAAACTCGAGAGCCATGACCATATGAATAGTGCACGAATGGATATCCTGGATAATCATCTAAACCAACAATAATGGATAACCAAAATATAGGTGAAGGCCCATACATACTTGGCTGCAAACACATATGTGTCTGTATTACAAATACTTGAGAGTTCAAAATCTCAGTTCAGTAGTTACAAGATATTATAATTGGAAGTTGCTTAAAACAACGATAAAGGATAATAAAGACCTTGGCCCAGAATATACAACAAAAAGGGACTCCAAGGTTGAAATGATAAGAAATGTCTATACAAAATATGCAAAGCTCTCAATACAACAGATATCTACTAAAGGGAACAAGACATTGTCCATCAAGCTACGCCGTTGGTCATCCTGGGATGGAATCCATCGCTGTCTCCGAGCCGGGGTTCTTCGCCTCACCTTCCGCGACTTCCGCGCCCAACTATAGAGATGTCTTTACGGTCTCGTCGCCCCTCGGGTTGGGATATGGAATAGGCTCGTCAAACGAAGGTCTGGGTACTTCTCTTGGCGGTGATGATGATACGCGTACCGAGATGGATGTCGGGACAGGGATAAGACCTAGAATCGAGGCACAAGAAAGGAATAGAATAAGACATTGAAGTCTTAGTGAGTTACTCGGAGCACACGGACCTATGTGCTCATGCAGTCGATTCTAGCCAGTCAAAGTAATACTTCACTTCGATACAACCCTTTTCCTTTTCACTTTAAGATCAAAGCAACAGTGAAGTCCTTACTTTGACTGGCCACACATCTTACTGGTCCGTTTCTAAGGGAACCTAAGGGTCTCCCTAAGTTCTCGCATTTCTAGAAACCTACGTAAGTATTAAGTGCATCTTGCGTTCAACAAGTCCCTTATAGGTCGTACTATAAGTTCCTGGGTCCACTCGTTACACTTAAGACTCCTTTGTCTTGTTGAACCAATGGTTTAGCCGTTCTCCACTTTATCATGTCTCGGGATCCACACCCGAATAAAATAATTTCTCGGGATCTATAACCAGATAAATGATTTCTCGAGATCTACACCCGGATAAATGATTTCTCGGGATATACACCCGGATAAATGAGTCTCTCGGGATCTACACCCGGATAAATGAGTCTCTCGGGATCTACACCCGGAGTTTCCAAAAAGGACTAAGAGTCCCATGCATGCTCTGAGTCCCGAATGAGGAGATCCTATCACCGGTTACCACTCCGTCCTCACCTAAGCTGCGGGTCATCGATCCGGAGGCATCCGTGCTAGTCAATCCACCGTCACCTGGTCCCCTTGCCCACCATTTGGATTGGAACCACTATGTGGGACATAATGCACCACCACCTATCCTCTCGGTGGCTGGATCTCGGCCGACCATAGGTTCAACTCCACAAGCGTTTATACATGCCACTATCACCCCACATGATACCGTTGATGCATCCCATAGACAACTATATAAAACAGCTATGCATACCGCTATCACCCCACGTGATACCGTTGATGCACCCTATAACGTTCAAATCTACCTCTAGTTGCTTCGGGATACTCTTCGGGAGTTTACTGGCATGTACTTCAGGAGTTACCCGACATTCTCCACGAAACCAACATGATCATCGAATCATCTCAATAAATCTCTATCTAGTTGTTTTCAGGGTACTCGGGAGTTTCTTGGCATGTACTTCAGGAGTTACCCGGCATTCTCCACGAAACCAACCTATTATCATTCGTGATTCATTACTTTTCTTAACAGTATATGGTGCATAATCATATCATTACAACAACTATCTCAATCCAGTATTCAACTATGCATGTAATCTATCTTTGAAACAATTATTCAAATAAACATAAACTTTAAAATCAAACACATAAGTAACACACATATTTCTCATTTCATCATCTTATACACCCATAATATCATTTCATACAAGTATCTATGACCATAATCTCATTAGGTCACATAACATACTTTAACATTCAACCATAGCACCATATAATTTAATGTACTTAACATCACATCAGCCACGTATAACACATCACCTCAATCCAACAACCTTTATCACAAAAAATCAATGCATAACGGCATTATGCATATTCACATACAATTATCAGTTCAATTGATCATTTCCATATCATTTCACATCTGTATGAAATTTAGCTCCTTATTTCAGAATATATAATTATATTCCCTTTCCATACCCTTCATCTTTTCATCATAAACATATAACTTCATCCACATATACAAATCATTTCAATAGAATTTACAATTCTCGGTCTAGTGTCTTATTATCATATTATATCATCACATTGTACTTCACCATCTTCATTTATTAAGCATCATCAATTCATATCAGTACAATACAAGCACCATTTCAAGTTAGCATATTACTATCATGTTATATCAAAACAAGTCATCATTTCAATTGCATAACACATGCATAAAAGCATCCGAGTTCTCCAAATAAATCATTCTTACTTTAAATTAATTCATTAAATCTTAAATCATACACGTAACTTAAATCTACAATTTTCCTCATCAGATCTCACAAAGCTTTCAAACAATCAAGTTCCCATGTCACACTTTAACTCGCAATTCTTTACACATAAACTTGTACATTTCCCATACCCTTTTTAAGATCAAATAGCATTGCAACATACTCATTTTTATCATATTAAAATAACATATTAACACCCTAATCAACCTTTGAAAACTTGTACTTGAAATAGGACAAAACAGGTGAAATTTTACTTTTCTGCTGTAGGGGATCGATCTCCAGGGGTCTGGGATCGATCCTGTACTAAAATTGTCCCTCTCGGATAAAATTTTGCCCAGGGGATCGATCCCCAGGGGTCTGGGATCAATCCCCCCTTTAAAATTGCGGAAAACACATTTTCTCAACATGGGGATCGATCCTCTCATAGTGGGGATCGATCCCCACTGTAAATTTTCCAAAATCAGCAACTTTTCAATAGGGGGATTGATATAGAAATAATTGTATTGATTATTTCCCTCTTGTATGCATGTAATTTGACCACTTTTGAGATGAATGAGATACCTTTGCATCATATTAGACATTTGGTACTTGATTGGAACTTTGTGCATTTTCTCAGCATTTCGTGCTTTGTGACACTATTCTGTAATTTGCCTATAACTTGAGTTCTATAAATTGGGATTTTGTGTTCTTTGTCTTGTTGGAAAGCTTAGACACAGGTCTACAAAGTTGATGAAGAACTTGAAAGCTGATTCAGACCATAAGGATTCCAAATTGGAGCTTCAAGTTGAGTCAATCTTGCTGCAGCATTCTGGACAGCAATCCTGGACAGCAAGTGTTGCAGAAGCTATAGTTGGAGCTACAGATGTTGAAATCACTCCATTTCAGTTGCATTGGAAAGATAAGGCACAAGGCTTCATTTCATCTTCAGAGCTCGAAAGCAATTAAAGTCTCTAATAAGCTCAAAAGTTGACTCAAAGTTGCTGCAGCGAATGTGACAGCAATCTGGAGCAGCAGTCAGTATTTTGCTTAGAGTGAAGTACCAAATTAACCCCCGAAAGATTTTGTCGCTGACAAAATCACCCCCAAAACATTTTAACGACAAAATAGCCCCCAATGATGTTTAACATTTGACAAAAGACACCCACCGTGAACTTTCTTCAACGGACGTTAACTACAGTGATGAGATGGAACACACAATGTCACTGTGGATATTTCTATACAATCAAAATCCATAATTAGTGTCTCTTTCCCCAAATTTATGAATTGAAACCCTAATTAGTGTATTTTTTAGGGAGAATGAGGGAGAGAGTAGAAGATGATTTAGGGTTATAATTCATAAATTTGGGGAAAGAGACACTAATTAGGGATTTTGATTGTATAGAAATATCCAAGGTGACACTGTGTATTCCACCTCATCACTGTAGTTAACGTCCATTGAAGAAAGTTCACGGTGTGTGTATTTTGTCAAACGTTAAACATCATTGGGGGGCTATTTTGTCGTTAAAATGTTTTGGGGATGATTTTGTCGGCGACAAAATCTTTCGGGGGTTAATTTGGTACTTCACTCTTTTGCTTATATCTGGAGCTATACTTACTGGAATTGGATGATCTTGGTGGCTATGGAAAGCTAAGACATAGAGCTACAACTTTGCTTCAGGGCTCGAGGGCAGAATCATCCATTATAGGCTTCAGATATTGGCTGCAATATTTCGGGCAGAAGCTTAGCCTTGCTGTGTTTCCTTAAGTGTCATAATTTTGTGCATTGTCCATTGTACCCTTGCCTTATGTGTTGTAAGTGTTTAGTGTATGGGCTTTTTAGACATTTCCACCTTCTTTTATGTCTATTTAAGTCCTACATCAGACTTGGAGGGAACACTTTACATTCATTTTTTACAATTCAAGTTTTAGAATTACATTTTCTCTCTAGTTTCTCTCATTTTCGTTTTTCTTTCTTCTCCCATTTTCTTCTTGCTGATTTCTCCATGATCATGGAGAACTAAGCTCATAGCTAGCTTGAGGATGGAAGATTGTAAAAGATATTGAGATTAGCTATGTGATTGAGGTATTCTTGTATTTCTTTCATGATTCATTCAAGAACTTCGAATTCTCTCTTCTCACCTCTTCTTGATTTATGATTCAAGAATTATGAAGATTTTCTAATTCTTGAATTATGAATCCAATTGATTAATAATTCTAGAGATTTCTGAGTTATTGATCAATAAACTTAAGTTGAGAGAACATCTAGATTTAGAGATTTATGATCTAGAGAATTGAATTGTTGAGCTTCAATCTTGATACCTTGAGTTAGGTTTTGAGATTTCAGATTTAATTCAAGTGTGTTAAGATGAATGTTTGAAGATTTTCATAAGACTTGATCTGAATTCAGATTTGAATTTGGATTTGAAATTCAATTTAATTCTTGAAAGGATCATAAGAGGATAATGAATCAATGATATATGCTTTACAATTCGAATTCCTTGAGCTAGTGTCTTCTACCTATTTGATTAAAATCCTGTTAGCATTTTCTCATTTCTGAAATTTGATGCTAAAATCCCCAAACCTAACCTTGCATAATCACTCTTCACTTCTTGAATTCCTTGGGAAAACGACCTAGGTATTCCACTTGTCTACAAGTTATCTAGTTTTTAATTTGATTCAATTCGGCAATTGATCAGGGATCGATCCTCCAGTGGTGGGGATCAATCCCCATAGCACAGATTCTGCAGAAAGTGCAGAAATCGCAATCTAGCCCGATTTTCACACCAAAACTCATACCCAACCATCCAAAACACTTAGAAATCATTAATCACACTTACATACACATATGTTCAGTACCCAAACTCCATATCTCAAAAATCTCATACAAGAAAACATACAATTTCACACATGCATGCATCAAAATTGAACATTCAAACACACCCATGAGCTCCACTCATCAACTTCAGGAAGCACTAACAACATGCATGGATGAGCTCGAATTTAGGGTTCCAAAACAACCACTTACAGAAGCAATTTAACTCTCAGACACAAGGAAATTAGTTGGGATGGAATGGTAGTGATGTAACTCACCTCAAAATGAAGGAAAATGCAAGAAATTTGGTGTGGTGATGACTTCCTCTTGGTCTCCCTTGAGCTGTCCGTGGAGGGCTTCTGATGGGTTGTGAGAGAGCTTCTAAAGTGTTTAATGAAATGGAAAATGAGAGAGTGAAGGATGTCTTGGTCAGGGGAAAAGTGGCCGAGAGTTTTAAGGGCCAAGGGGGGTGTTATGTGTTGTTTTAGTGTTGTAGGTGTTTAGGTGGTGAGTAAGAGTATGTGTGTGAGTATGAGTGATGGTGAGCGTCGCAACTCCCATAAATTTATTTATTTTTAAAACCAAGTTCCCCTAATATAGTTTAGTGGAAACTAGGGTCGTCTCTCACAAGGAATGACTAAGAAAGCAATACGCAGGACTAGTTGTATGAGGGTTGTCACAAATTGGGGGTTTTTGTATGCAAGAATGTAAATATTGGAATGAAAATTGGAATGATAAAAAGCAGTGGTTTATGAGGTAGAACATTCATTAGGGTGTTTATCATTGGCTACAAAAGAATGCATGAGTTGATTAATTACGCTAGAGTTAGATCTAACCCTATTGTTGTGATTCTAATGATTGATTGCCTAGAACAAGATTAATCAGTGAGATCTCACCTTTAGTTTAATTTTCAACAATCTTTAAAGCCAATCACATTAATCTAGTTAAAGAGACTAATTAGCCAATTAACTACTCATATACCAATTCCTATTATGCCATGCATCAATTAATCAACCAACACATGAACACATGCTAATGAATTAGCCTAACTCAATCGAGTAAGCCAAGACAAAGGAGTAAACACACACAATTTAAGATCTTAAATTATATGCTAGGAATGATAGTGAACACTTATGCAAGATTAAGAACAAAGCCTCAATTTACCCCAATGATGTTCACACTCTCATAAACCACCAAGAGAAAGAGTAAAGATGGAATGGAGAAATTAAATTGACTTGAATAATAAAGAGAAAGAGTAAAGAAAATAAAGACAAATGGAAAGTAAATGCAATCAAAGAAATAAATGAAGAACGAATAACTGAATTAATTGTGAAAGTGACTTACAAAACCCAAAGACTTAACTAATAACGTTGAAAGTAAACAATGGAGAAAGCTAGAGAACAACTAGGAAAAGAAAATGGAATCCTAATGGAAGAAGGAAACTCTAACTAAAAGTTTAGGGTTTGGAAAATAATAAAACTAGGAAAATAAAAGTGGAGGCTGAAGAGATAGTAAAAGATCTATTTCTGGATGTCTAGGCACTGCTTTATATAGAGGAAGCAACTTCAGAACCCTAGCAATTGGGCCCCAACTCGGTTTTGCATATTGGCCCCTGCTGTAACAGAATTGCGGCGCGCGCTAGGGCGCTGGTATCGCGCCAGAAAGCTGGTGCTGTGCACGAGTTGGATTCTGATAAAGCTCGGGCGCTGGGGCGCTGTGTGGGCGCTGGGGCGCTCGATCCCGGCCTGGATTCCACTGCCCCGCTTCTTACTCAGTTCCTGATGTTTATTGCTCCAATAATTCCTATGACCTGCACCAAAAACAAAAAATACCCAAGATCAAGTGTAAAAGTCATCTTTGAATTGCAAAAACATCATAAAACTAATTAATTTAGCCTTTATTTCCATTAAGTTCCAAATAAATCCAAATTGTATTAAATACAATAAAAGGCTAAAATAGAGTAAAGAAATGCATACAATCACTCAAATTAAGGGCATAAAATATTGTCAAAAATCACGTTATCAAATATCCCCAAACTTGAACAATTGCATGTCCTCATGCAAAAAGCAATGATTCCAAGCACAAATAAAACAATGGCAGTGACATCCTAACACCTATGTCCTAAAAGAAAACAAAATTCTACAGATGATGGAAAGTTAATCAAAACAGCACACCTTGGTTAAAATTACACAAAACCCACAATCATATTACAAGTTGGCATTCAAAGAAAGTCATGAGTTAAGAGAATCAGTTCATGTTATGCAGAGTTGGTTGATTGGCCCTCACCAGTGTGTTTATCTCTCAATCACTTAGTGTTTTGGCTAAGCACTCAAATGAATAAAACACACAAGACTCGCATTCCATAAATTTGCTATACTCCTAACATTGCAATTCCACAAAGACGGTGCATCAAGAGGTCTTTTTAGGGTTGTAACGGGGCTTGGGACAGGTATGACATATATGGGAAGTGGACTTAATTCCAAGAAACTAAGAATTCATGGTTCGACTGATCCTAGATGATTTCCATAATTAAAAGAAAAAGATGAA
Source organism: Aeschynomene evenia (assembly GCA_013621005.1). Classification (NCBI taxonomy): domain Eukaryota; kingdom Viridiplantae; phylum Streptophyta; class Magnoliopsida; order Fabales; family Fabaceae; genus Aeschynomene; species Aeschynomene evenia. Next base: position 17,465,943 of record CM024267.1, on the reverse strand, counting down.
GTGAGAGATGGAGAGAAAAGAAACACCCAAAATCAATAAACCCATACAATTCCCAGCAAGATAATTCCCATGATTCCTAAATAATTCCCATTATTTGCAAGCAATGACATATTTTTGTTAAATTTACTTGAATTTTTTCGTTTTTTTTATTGAATATTCCTCATCCCAATTCTTTTTGACAATTGAAATGAGGTAAGAAAAGAAAAGAACAATTAACAACTTATGTACAACAACACTACCTTTACAGTTTATGTCCATTCCAATATACAATTCAACCCAATTTCCCCACACTTAAGACTTTTGCCCAATAATTAAACCATGTCCTCCTAGTTTCTCAGAAGGGATTTTCATTGTTTTTCGCTTCTTGGCTTGTAATGAGCTTAGTAAAGAATAAAGGGATAAAGACTAAAATTGGCTACAAACAATGAGAAATGTGTATCGGTTGGCTATTTGGCTAAGTGGCTTACAAATGTAAAACAAAATTATGCCTCAATCACACGCAACATGTATAAAACGCAAAACAAGAATCAAGCAAATTCAGGAATAACAAATACAAGTGTGTGTGTGTTCACAGGAACAAAGTGATCAATAGATGCATTTAATCACAATAAGGCTCAATTCTCATAGGTATCCAAACAACCAATAAGGGATAACAAGAACAATTCAAACTCATATAGGAATATTATGCCAACAGTTTCTGAGTTAAAATCAAAAGGGTAACAGCAAATTCAGACCAAAAGGGTGCTATAAAGAAAACTAACCAATCATCTACCTAAAAACACATAAAAGAAAAGAAAACAAAAGAAAAGCAAAAGAGTTAGGCATGAAAAATATTTACAAAAGCCAAATTTTCTACACCCTCCCCACACTTGAATGAGACATTGTCCCCAGTGTCAACAGGTAAAAGAATAGAGAGAAAAAGGTATAGAGAAGGACTTGCGGAGGACTCAATCGTCCTCTGAACCATCGTCATCCTCGTCATCTTCCTCCTCCTCCTCGGCCTCATCATCCTCATCGTTGTCGTCCTCCTCTTCCTCATCCTCCTCAACATTAATAGGAGCCTGAGAATGTCCTGGAGCTCCATAACCGGAGGAGAAACGCTAGTCAATGTAGGACCGGAAATCCCTCTGCACCTCAGCGAACCTCTGGTCATAGTAGCCTTGCATGGCCAGAAACTATTGATCGTAGTAGCTCTGTGCAGCTGCGAACTTCTGGTCCATGTAATCTCTCATGTTGACCTCCATTTGGGTCAACTCAGCAGTGATGGAGTCTAGAGTATTCCCCGCTGGATAGCTCTTGTTCTGAGCTGCCGCATCCTTGGTAGAGACACCAGCGGCGGTGAGAGAAGTATGTGGCCCTTGCCACTCGTCATTAGCGAACTCTGGCACACCACACTGAATGGCCAAAGAGGTAATAAGAGAAGGAAAGAGGAGGCATCAGTTGGCCTCAATGTGGTGTGCTTGATGCATGGTGCGCTGCAAACGAGTAGGCAAGTCTATCCAGTGGCCCTCCACAATGCAGTACAGGAAGAGAGCTTGGTCTGTGGTGAGGTCGGAGATGTGGGAGACGGGATGAGTGTGGCTGAAATAGATGCGGGACCACACTCTGGCTTCCAAGTTGAGCGTGTAGTTCATCAGTGTGCGGGGAAGCATATTAGTTCCCAGCGTTCAGCTGCTACCCGGAAGACAGAGACAGTCCTTGATCACCTCCAGATCTGTGTTTGCCATAATCTGAATGGCATCGGGCTCACCAAATGCATAGTCGGGCTCCGGGGTGATCTGGATGTGAGTGGCTATGTTTGCCATGTCGACTGGAATGAATTTACTCCGGAGGAACACCTCAGTGGCAGACCGGTCATGGAAGTTGGCGTAGAACTACCGCAACAACCATGTGATGTTTGCTCTGACAGGGGGATTGAAGAGATAGTAGGCCCACCCCCGCCTTTCAATTTTAGCAATCACCATGTTGAGCCTTCCTTGGCCCTCATCTTGGAATTGATAACCCAACTCAAAGAGTGGCTTCCTTTTGTAGATGGTGGCATGGAAGGCCAACTCGACGGTGACCTCTAGGAATCGCTCCGGATCGTGAGGCTGATCATACGAATGATCATCCTCATCGGTGGTGCGTACTCGCTTCCCCTTGCCACCTCTGGTTCGTGGTGCCATGCGTGCAGTGTAAGAATCAAGACAATTAAATTTCCAAGCAGACATGAGAATTATTGGCTATTGCTTTTTCTTTTCATGCCATTTTTTTTAATGCAAATGCAAAATAGAAAACAAAGCAACAAAATAAAGAAAGGAAATATCAAATTATGCAGCATCTCAGCAGAACAGGCTTCGACCACCTTTTCCACAGCAGGACGGCGCTAGGGCGCAGTAGAGCGCTCGACCAGCATCAGGTTGGAAACACAACGCAGAACAATTCTTTTCATGCGAGGAGCGCGCCGGGGCGCTCGAGGATTCCGGGAACAGGGCAAAACAACGCAGAACAATATCGAATCATTTGAAAATCATAACCTTTCACCACAAAACTCGATTAAATCGTATAACATGCAAAACCAACCAATTAAATTCACACAAAGCACCCAAAAATCACATTCATCATTCCTCATTCAAGAAAAACCAAATTTCTACCAAGAACAAAGAAGAAAGTAAGGATTAGAGCAATGTACCTTGATAGAATGTAATGCTAGGAGTAAATGAATGAACGTGTGGAAGGATTTAGGAGTGTGTGTGTCAAATATGATGAAGGAGAGGGAGAGGGCTTCTGCTGCTGCGTTAGGGCTTGGAAGGGATGAAGTGGACCGAATGGGTCTGTAATTTGGGATTTTTAGGGTTTTGAGGAAACCCTCTCACGCTAGAGCGCTGACCCGAAACGCGACGTTTCATTAAACGAACGCGCGTGCACCGGGGCGCGTATTTGGCGCCTGGGCGCTGCTTTCTGATGCAGAAACAAGATTTTTGCTGTTGTTATCCTAAAATGCATGAAAACTATCCTAATTTACCTAAATGCATGCAAAATTAAATAAGGAATATGAAATACGAAAATTAAATTGAAATGCAGAAAATAAAAAAACTGGTGGGTTGTCTCCCACGAAGCACTTTGCTTTAACGTCCCTAAGTTGGACGATCGACCGCTTCAATTTCACTTTGGCCCCTCCATGTGAGGAGTATCAACACCAGCTACTCCAGTCATGAGGTGGACAACACTCACATTCCCCTTAGGATTAGGGACTGTTTGAGATGGAATTTGTGAGGTGTCAGCTTGTTCATAGGCTTGTGTAGCCGGATTTCCATTTATTTGGTTGACCTCATTTTGCAAATTTAGCATCATCTTTTGTTGCTCCATGATTAGTTTCATCACATCACCGAGAGTTGGCTCATTAGAGTTTGGAGGTGCAGGTAGGGCCAATTGTTGAGGTGGTGGAGGTAAGGGCATTGGAGCTTGATATGGAGCCTAGGGTTGCCTTTGATGGGGATGTTGGTACCGAATTTGCTGAGGTTGTTGGACTTGTTGTGGCTGTGGATTATTATTCCACCTCAGATTCGGGTGATTCCTCTAGCTTGGGTTATAGGTGTTCCCCATGGGTTGATTTTGTGGCTAAAATTGGGGCTTTCCCGGAAGGTATTCGCAGCCGCCACTGGTGGCTGTTGTCGTGACAGCCACAAATTTAATTTATTTATAAAACCAAGTTCCCCTAATATAGTTTAGTGGAAACCAGGGTCGTCTCTCACAAGAAATGACTAAGAAAGCAATACACAGGACTAGTTGTATGACGGTTGTCACAATTGGGGGGTTTTTGTATGCAAGGGAAATAAATTGGAATTAAATTGGAATAATAAAAGCAGTGGTGTATGGGGGTAGAACATTCATTGGGATGTTGATCATTGGCTACAAAAGAATGCATGAGTTGATTAATTACGTCGGAGTTAGATCTAACTCCTTTGTTGTGATTCTAATGATTAATTGCCTAGAATGGGATTAATTAGTGAGATCTCACCTTTAGTTCCACTTTCAACAATTGTTAAAGCCAATCACATTAATCTAATTAAAGAGACTAATCAGCCAATTAATTAATCATTACCAAATCCTGATATAACACATAAACATATGCCAATGAATTAGCCTAACTCAATCGAGTAAGCCAAGACATAAGATTAAACACACAATTTAAGATCTCAAATTATATGCCAAGGTTTGATAATGAAAACTTATGCAAGATTAAGAACAAAGCCTCAAATTACCCCAATGATGTTCACACCCTCATAAACCACCAAGAAACTTTGTTACTCATGGAGGGAATTAAAATGGCAGAAAATAAATTGGAATAAAGAGAGTAATTAACTTGAACAATTAAATGCAATTAAGGGAAGGAATTGAAGAACGAATAACTGAATTAATGATAAAAGAGTAACTTACAAAACCCAAAGGGCTGGACGAATAACGTTGCAAATATAAATGAAGGAGCTAGAGCTAAACTAGGAAAAACGGAAATCCTAATGGAGAGAAAAATAACTCTAACTAGGAAAAGAAAAGATGTAAAAGTGATGGTGTTGAGAGGTGTTATTTTCTGATGCATTAGCCTCCTTTAAATAAGATGAGCAGACTCCAAACCCTAATAAATTTGGGCCCCCAACTCGTGCAGATAGGGTTTCTGCTGTGACGGAGTTGCGGCGCGGCGCTGGGGCGCGTATAGCTCGGTAGAGCGCCAACGCTGTGCACGTGATGAGTTTAAGTGAGCCTCGCGCGCTGGAGCGCTCGATGCTGTTTCTGAAATCCACTGCTTCGCTTTTTGCTCAGTTCCTGATGTTTACAGCTCCAATAATACCTGTGACCTGTACTAAAAATACAAAATATCCAAGATCAAGTGCAAAGGTCATCCTTGAATTGTAAGAACATCATAAAACTTGTTATTTTAGCCTTTATTTCTATTAAGCCCAATTGAATTCCAAATTGTATTAAGTATAATAAAAGGCTAAATTAGAGCAAAGAATTGCATACAATCATCCAAATTAAGGGTATAGAATATTGGCAAAAACCACGTTATCAAATATCCCCACACTTGAACAATTGCATGTCCTCATGCAAAAGCAATGATTCCAAGCATCTCTCAAAGCTAAGAATTGGCTAACACATTGACAGAGCACCGGAGCGTCGTTATTTCCCAGGTACTCTGGAGCAATTTAGAAAAGGGTTTTGAAAAGGGGTTTGTTGCTGAATTAATCTCAATACGAGCTTGGTAGCAAGTAGTAAGACTAACTCAGGTCGTCTCTCAAGGAATCTGTGTGGCAATTGTTGACTTAAACTTAGCAATAAATTAAAAAGGGGGGGTTTTGATTGGTTTGCAAGGAAATTAAATTGGGAAAAGTAAAGGCGATTAGAATAAAGAAATTAAGTGCAAGTGCAACATAAGTAAATTGGCATAAATTGAAAGTGACTAAAATGTAAAGAAACAGGATTAAAGGCTTGAATTGAAATGAACTCAGGAAGTAAAGAGATTGCTGAATAAAAACTTTATATTAAAGAAAACGAGGGAGAGATTCAAGGTGAATTCTCCCTAAAAACAAGGTTTAATGTAAAAGCAATGACTAAAAATAAGAAAGAGTAAAGACAATGAATTAAAACGGGTGCTCGGAATAGTATGTAAAAGCTGGAAGTAAAGAGTGCCCAAAACAAAGACGGTGAACGAAGAACTGAGAGCTTTGGAAAAGTAAATCCCAAAATTGTCAGAGTGCCAGCACCAGAGTGCATACAAGAGCCAGAGAACTAAAAACTAGATAGATAGACCTAAGCACAAAGGAGCTATTTATACAAATCCCAGCTGCTGCTGCCTTGGGCTGCTGCTGCGCTAGGTCTTCTCGCACACGACCGCCTGGGCGGTCATCACCACCGCCTGGGCGGTGGGTCAAAATTCGACGCGTCCAGATGTGGAAGTTACGCGCGCATGACTGCCTGGGCGGTGTGTTCATCCGCCAAGGAGACTGGTGCGCTGCTGTGGGCAATGAGTTAGTTTTCCTTGGTTTCCAGACGCAATTTCCAACATATTTTATGATTACCTGTTCCTGAGAAGCCACAACACTAACAAAAACATATCAAACGCACCAGTGGCAACAATTAGAGTAATTAATTCGCAAAACGGTACTAGTACTCGAAACGGTAACGCAAATCAAATATTGCGTAAGAACCCAATTTAAGCATAATTGAGAGCATACAATTACTCAAGTTATGAGGAGAAATTAGCATGAAAATACGGTTTATCAAACCTCCCCACACTTGAACAATTGCATGTCCTCATGCAACATAGAACCAAGCAACAGATACAGGATTCCAGCACAGCAAACAAACAAGATAGCAAGGAGGGAAACAGAGCTAGAGCTTACAGACATGGTTAGCAACAGACAATGGTAGTAGTAAACTAGTAAGATAATACAAGTTTCCAATTAACTTTCACAAACATGTTGGCAATTTAATCAAAAGCAAGCAGTGAGCAGGAGAATCAGGTATGAATGCATGATCAGAAAGATGCTAAGCCTCGCAAGGATATAATTCACTCAATAACACTCAGGTGTATAGGCTAGTCCCTAGAACACACAATGATAGGGCTTCGGCAAGTGCACCGAATCGTACAAGTAATAAAGTCCACGGTGAGTGGGTATCGTTCCCACGAGGATTAAAGAACTGAGCAAAGATTTCGTGATGTGAATTTCTAATTAGACGAATCGAATTAAGGGTAATGAAAGGTTTGAAATCATAAATTCAAAAGAGTATCAAAGTAACAGACAGTAAACTAATTTTGAAAATTTCAAAGAATGAGAGGTTAGGGAATCGGTTCACGTATCTTCTGAAATAATAAAAACAATTGCTCGCCTTCAAATTCTAAACTTTAATTCAATGAACGAATCTTAAATTGTCAATTCCAATCCTTGGTAATTTAACACTTTTTCTATGAACAATCAGTCAATCCCTTGATCAAATCGTTTCACAGAAAGAAAATATGTTTACTGATTCAAAGTCATAAAAGTCTTGACTCTATTCCTAGTTATCAATCCTTCCAGCAATTTCCCTTGAGCTAATTCACACACTTATTTTCCCAAATAAACATATGAATCCAAGATAAGTTGAAAAGCGATTTCCCAATCTTCAGAACAACACAAAACAATAGGTAGTTACCTGAATCGAAGAAATAGAATTCAAAGGGTTGCAATCATCGGATTAATCATAGTGATACGATTCCCTATCCCTAACAAGGAAATAGTTGCTCATATCAAAGTAAACAAAGCATAGAAATTGATAGAAAGCAGGTTAAGAACGAATAACTCATTGTATTGAAAGACAGAGTAAAACAGAGTACTGGAATGAAAAACAGCTGCTGCTGAAAAAAATAAGGATTCAAGATGATCGATCAGATAATAGATGACCTAATTTCCCCCTATTCTAGTCCTATATATATAGATAGTCTAGAATTTTCAATTGATTACAGAGGATTTTGTTTAAAAAAACTAAGACAGTGTAATATCTAAACAGATTATCCTGATTATAGATGCTCTTTCACTTTTTCCGGACGCAGGCGTAGGGAGGACGCGGCGCGCTGCATGGTTGGTTTTTCCGGGGCGCGGGGGCCTGCTGGACGCAGGGCGCCAGCCATTCGACCTCTCTCGGGCGCAAGGCTGGTGGAGGGCGCAAGCGCCTTGTTTGAGCGCCTGAAGTTGTTCAATACTGTTTGTAGGGCGCGAGCGCCATCCTGGGCGCTAGGCGCCGTATTTGGGTCATGCAGGCGCTAGGCGCTTCATTTTGGCTGCATGGAGGCGCTGGGCGCAGGTAGGGCGCTGGGCGCCTGGTGGAGGGCCTGGCGGGCCGCTGGGCGCCTGGTGGAGGGCCTGGCGGGCCGCTGGGCGCCTGGTGGGGCGCTGGGCGCCGGGAAGGCTGGCAGCACTTCAGCCTTAACTTGCAGGCCATTTTCGAGGCTCCAGACGCGAGAATTGGATTTCAGCATCTTCATCAAAGTTGTAGATCTTTTCGTTATCTTTCCAATGACACCAAAATCAACCTCATCCAACATCTATAGCTCCAAGTATGGTTAAAACACCATGAGAGGGTTATACACCTTTCTGCTTCTACATTGCTGCAGCTTTAGATTTTGCAATGATTTTCCATGTTCCTTCAAAGCTCCCAAATGCAACTCCAATTCTTCTACACAATAGAACCAAAACTACCAAAGAACACATAACCGTACCAAGAATTTAAATTAAACTCTAAACTAATTAAATTACTCTAAAATTGAACAAAATACTAATAAAACTAAGATAAAGTATTAGAAACTTATACTAAAATTATACTAAAAATGCCAAGGCATCACACAACACTAACACTCTTCCTCAGACTTGCCAAAGATGAAAATAGCCTCTCAATTCAAACTTGATGTATTAAGAAACATGCCACAGGGTTGTAATGGGGCCAAGGTACAGGTAGGGAAATATGGGAGTGTGGACTGAAGTGGAAATTAAGATCTCATGGTTCGCCTAGTCTAGAAAATAATATATTACATAAGCACAAGGACTGAGAACCAAACATTATATGCCACAAAACCCATTCTTAGCATTTGTGGCTCCAACTATATACAAAGAGCTATAAAAACAACTTTATTTATTTATTTTCTAAGATACAAGGCAAACTCAAAGTACAAGATCTGAAAAAGTCTTTTATTTTTTTATTATTTTTCTCTTTTTTCTTTTTATTTTATTTTTATTTTTATATTTTTTTTTGTATATATATATAGAAAATAAGATAACATAAGCTTTTTATTTTCTTTCCTACCAAATACCCAAGCATTGTACACAAACCTTTCACCCCTACCAATTACCCAATTTCTTCCTTTACAAGCATGTAAGAACCCCCAATATCCCAATCAAGCATCATAACCCCCAAATAGTATACAAAACAAACCATGTTCACTTAACCTCCACAGGGTAATCATTGTTTTTCACTTTTTGGCTTATAATGTGGCTAATATGAACAAAGGGGAATAAGGCTCAAATTGGCTAAACAAGGGTAATTACAAGGGTAGGTCTATATGGCAGTGGGCTGAACAAGAAAATGCATGAGTCTATCATCTACATCAAGTACAGAAGATTTGGCTATTTGGCAAGTCTAGGATCAGTGTACCTGTGTGTGTGTGCAATAAATAGTGCTGTTGGAGGCTCAAAACTAAGGGTACACAAGCATCATACATGCATCCAACCAAATTCAAATTGCTCACAAACTGAGAACATATATACCACAATTGCCAACAGTTCAAAATTTTAATTAAAACAAAGGAAACCAGTATCAACTACCTAATTCACCATCAAAACAGAACCAATACTAGCAGCTAACCAGTCTCAGCAGATAGAATACTAACTAATAAAGAGTATCAACTAATGAGAAAATAGAGACAAACGAAACAAACTAAAACAAGAATTAAGGAAAAAGGAAAGAAAGTGTTACCCCTCCCCACACTTTGGGTTTGTCACTGTCCTCAGTGGCATTGTCAGGCTCCATGGAGAGTGGTACGCACACCCTGAGTTCTCAGATCCAACCAACTCAGGTGTGCCCCTTCGACCTGCTGCTGCAGGCTACTCATCCTCATCATCATCGTCAAAGCGGTGCTGCGGGTCAAGCATCAGAGCCCGCATCTGCCGGATGGTCTCTCTCTAGGATGCTCGTAACTGCCCTGTGAGCTCGCCTTGCATCCGCTCAAACCTGGTATCTATGTGGGTCATGAGAGTAGTGCACATAACATCGAATGAAGAAGGGCCAGGGCCGTCAGCATGTGGGTCAGCAATATCAGGGACCTCACGGGCAGCCACGGCGGCGGCTGCGCGCTCCCTAGCTCTTCGCTCTGTGGTATCTCGTTGAACCAGACCAGTGACTCCCACTTTTGGGATGTCTCCCTGCCAATCATCAGTATCTTCTTCTGGCACCCCTGCCCGCTCAGCCATGGTGGAGATCAAAGCAGGGTAGGGGAGGCTACGGAAGCGAGCACCGTGATGCACCTTACTCGTGGTAGTGTATATAATTTTTGGCACATTTATCCACGAGTTCCCCAAAATCAGGTAGACAAGGATGGAATCGTTAATGGTGATATCTGAATGGTGAGAGTTAGGCCGTATGTGACTGAAAACGGCCCGGGTCCACGCTCTGGTCTCTAGAGTGATGTGCTTTGAGGGGAGATGGGTTGGCAGACCATTTGCATTTTTGTGCCAGTCCCCCCCCCCTCAACACAAAGTCTGGCTCTTACCCTCTCCAAGAGATCTACAGTAGGTTGACGGCGGAGCTGAGTGAACTCATCATCATCCTGCCACGTTCTGCGAGTGGGTAGAGGAATGCACAGGATCTCTGCTATGGCCTTGGGGATACCGGGACCTGTTCACCGCGGAGATGGACATGAGTTGCTCCTATGGTGTGGTAGTTCGCATAGAACTCCCTCACCAGAGTCCAGTTGGCTTCATTTGGCTCAGCGAGCAGGAAGTTCCACCGACGCGTCTGAATCTCTTCCACCACAGCTCTAATAGACTGATTTGAGCCCCCGTAGCAGAGGTGGTGCTCATGGAGGATGGAACGCTTTTGGAAATCTTCATAGTAGCGCTCCTCAGCCATCAAGCAGTCAAAGAAATAACTGTCAGAAGCTTCCACCTCGCGGAAGTCTCAGGAGGACTCTCCTTGAGTTTGTTGTGACCGGCGGGATCTTTTGGGTGCCATCGATCTGCAAAAAAAAATACGAACAACAACACAGATACATAGGGACAATAAAGGGTTAGGCGTCAGTAGCAACAACATAATAAAAAAACTCAGAATTCTGACGATGCATTGCAGTCGCGGGACAACCGCCTGGGCGGTGCGAGGCGACCAAACACCGTGCAGCGGCGTGAATAGTGATTCCGCCATTTTTGCACCACCCAAGCTTTCCCAAACACCAGAAATCATGATATAATCGGACTAGGGAGGGGTAATCACCAACAATCTACAACTAATCTCAATATTTAACCCAAATCTAAAGAGAAAAGGGAGAAAAACGAGATTTAATGACAAACACTACATACAAGCTCACTTGAGAGGTGCAAAAATGGAGGTGAGGGGGCTGGACAGCGGCAAACGGCGGCGGCAGACGGCGGCGAATAGTGGAGGGGCTTCTCTTAGCTGTGCTAGGGTTTGGGCAAGAGAGGAGAAAGTGATGGAATGCCCTTTAATGCCGCTCAGCCTTTGCTTTAAGTTCCAGAGCGGTTGAACCGCTTAGGCGGTCGTCACAACCGCCTGAGCGCTATGTGGAAAACGCACCGTTTCGCTTAAGCGGAACGCAGCATTTTGAATGCCGCGACCGCTGGGGCGGTTTAGGGGCCGCCTGGGCGGTCTGTCCGCACTAAACGATTGCAGTTACGCCAATTTCCTCCCTCACCACTATACTTGCTCTCTTGTACTCACAAATATGCTTTTTAGTTCATAGTGAAGCTTGTACGCAAAATAAAAATAAAAATAAGAACAGAAAAAATAAAAATAAAACAAGCGAAACAAAGAAATATTAGTGGGTTGTCTCCCACCAAGCACTTTGATTTAACGTCCCTAAGTTGGACGTGTGGCCACCTAATTGGGTGGCTTCACTCCCTCAAAAAGGAGGACTTCAGTTTGATGGAACACTTTCAGTCGGTGTCCATTGACCTTGGAGGTGAAGTTGGTCTTTTTGCATTGTATCTCAATCATCCCAAAAGGGTAGTCCTTTTTCACCACATAGGGTCCTTCCCACCTTGATTTCAACTTTCTGGCCATGAGTTGGAGTCTGGAGTTGTAAAGGTGCACTTCCTGACCCTCATCAAATTCTTTCCTCAGAATGAGTTGGTCATGGAAGGCCTTAGTTTTCTCTTTGTAGATCTTTGAGCTATCATAGGCATCCCGCCTGAGTTCATCAAGTTCCTATAGCTGTAATTTCCTCTCTTTACCGGCATTCCCTAGGTCCATGTTACATTGCTTAACCGCCCAGTATGCACGGTGTTCAATTTCCACCGACAAATGACATGATTTTCCAAATACCAACCGAAAGGGGCTCATCCCAATCGGGGTTTTATAAGCAGTACGGTAAGCCCACAGAGCATCAGATAACTTAGCACTCCAATCTTTTCTTGAGGGTCCAACCATTTTTTCTAAAATCTTTTTAATTTCTCGATTGGACACCTCAGCCTGCCCGTTAGTTTGAGGATGATAAGGTGTTGCCACCTTATGAACAACCCCATACCTGCGGAGCAAGGCATCAAAAGTTTTGTTACAGAAATGAGTGCCTTGGTCACTGATGATGTCCTTAGGAATGCCAAATCTAGAGATTATGTTACCTTTTACAAAGTTACAAACCACAGCAGAGTCATTAGTACGAGTGGGGATTGCCTCAACCCACTTAGACACATAATCAACAGCCAAAAGAATATAATTTAAACCAGCAGAAGTAGGGAAAGGTCCTATGAAATCAATACCCCAAACATAAAAAATTTCACAAAATAGTAATGGTTGTTGGGGCATTTCATTCCTCCTAGAATTCTTTCCCATCTTTTGACACCTAGCACAGGACTTGCAGTATTCATAACAATCTTTGAAAATAGATGGCCAAAAATACTGCACTCAAGAATTTTACGACCAGTGCACTGCGGTCCGAAATGACCACCACAAGCCTGTGCATGGCAAAAGTCAAGTATGGAGTGGTGCTCATGGTCAGGAACGCACCTGCGAATGATTTGATCAGCACAAAACCTCCACAAATAGGGGTCATCCCACACATAATATTTTGCATCAGAAATAAGTTTATCCCTTTGGGCCTTTGAAAAATATGTGGGAACGGTTTTGGCAACCAAATAATTTGCAAAGTCTGCGAACCAAGGCATAGAAGTCTGCACACTCATGATTTGTTCATCTGGGAACTGATCATCCAACGGGATAGGGTCATCTGGAATATGCTCAACCCTGCTCAGATGATCAGCTACCAGATTGTGACAACCACTCCTGTCTTTTATATCCAAATCAAATTCTTGCAAGAGCAACATCCACCTGAGAAGGCGGGGCTTTGCATCTGGTTTCTTTAACAAGTACTTTAGAGCTGCATGGTCTGTGTACACCACCACATGAGAACCAAGGAGATAAGATCTAAATGTTTCCAGAGCAAAAACAATTGCCAAAAGCTCCTTCTCAGTGGTGGTATAGTTAGCCTGAGCAGAGTCTAAAGTACGAGAAGCATAAGAAATTACAAATGATTCCTTACCTTCGCGCTGAGTTAGCGCGGTACCCACAGCATAGTTAGACGCATCACACATGATCTCAAAGGGGAGGTCCCACTTCGGAGGTTTCACGATCGGTGCGGAGATTAGTCTGGTTTTTAGTAGCTCAAATGCCTCTTGGCAGTCCTTATTGAAGTCAAATTCAGCATCTTTCTGCAGCAGGTCGGTCAGCGGCTTTGCAATTTTGCTGAAATCCTTTATGAAACGCCTGTAAAAACCTGCATGACCCAGAAAGGAGCGAATTTCCCGTACAGAGACGGGGTGAGGTAGAGAGGAAATTACTTCGACTTTTGCAGGATCAACTGCAATACCCTCTTTAGAGACAATGTGTCCCAGGACCACACTTTTATCAACCATAAAGTGACATTTTTCAAAATTTAACACTAGGTTGGTCCTGATACACTGTTTTAAAACAAGGGAGAGGTGTTGCAAGCAAGAGTCGAAGGAATCTCCATACACAGTGAAATCATCCATGAACACTTCTAAAAATTCACCAATAAAGTCAGAGAAGATGCTCATCATACACCTTTGGAAAGTACCAGGAGCATTGCATAACCCAAATGGCATCCTACGATAGGCATAGGTACCAAAGGGACAAGTGAAAGTAGTTTTCTCCTGGTCCTCCGGTGCTATTTGTATTTGAAAATACCCAGAGAATCCATCAAGGAAGCAGTAGTGTGATTGACCCGCAAGTTTTTCAAGCATTTGATCAACGAACGGCAAGGGAAAGTGATCCTTGCGCGTTACTTCATTCAGTCTGCGGTAATCAATACACACCCGCCACGAATTCTGGATTCTAGTGGGTATGAGTTCATCTTTCTCATTCTTGATGACAGTGATTCCAGACTTTTTACGGACAACTTGCACGGGGCTCACTCATTCACTATCAGAGATAGGATAGATGATCCCGGCCTGAAGGAGTTTTGAAATCTCTTTCTTCACCACATCAAGAATGAGAGGATTCGTTTTCCTCTGAGGTTGCCTTATGGCTTTAGCACCTTCCTCTAGAAAAATTCTATGAGTGCAAATGGAAGAGCTAATGCCAACCAAATCCGATAATTCCCAACCAATGGCCTTTTTATTTGTTTTTAAAACTTCCTGAAGCTTATTTTCATTTTCAACAGAGAGACCATTGGCTATAATTACCGGAAAGGTGTTTTCTTCCCCCAACTAAGCATATTTCAAGTGAGGGGGAAGTATTTTCAACTCAGAATTTCTTTCTTTTGAACAGACAGGGGGAGAAATTGAAGCAGATGGCGCCGCGACCGCCGGGGCGGATGTCGATTCCGCCGGGGCGGTAGACATCTCTGCTGAGGCGGTTGGTACCGCTGGGGCGGAGGTCGCCACTGCTAGAGTGGTCAAGACCGCTGAGGCGGTCGAAACCACTGCCAAAGCGGTTTTTTCGGCGTCAGAAACAGAAAGAGACGCAAATGGTGTTGTTTCCATGGGCTTTTCACAAATTTGCTCAATTGGAGGGGTATTTTCACTATCAGAAACAAGGGATTGATCCCCAAAGAGTTCAAAATCGTCCCCCTCACACAATTGGCATAACAAATCAAGTTTTTCATACCCATTACTCACAACATCACTGCTCTTATTTTTAAAATTTTTATTGCCAAGCTCAAGGAGCCAATGACCCACCTCATCATCAACCAATTCATCAATAATGTCAAGAGAAAAAATAGCATGAGTGTTAGATGGGTGTTTCATTGCACACTCTATATCCAAAGTTCCGGCGAACACATCAACCTTGGCTTTTGCAGTTTTTAAGAAAGGACGGCCAAGGATGAGTGTTTGCTGGTCTAGAGGAATAGAGGCATCTGTATCTAGCACATAAAAATCTACGGGGAATATTAAATCATTTACCTTAACTAGGACATCTTCCAGCAGTCCCTCTGGTTTTTGCACACTCCTGTTGGCAAACTGAAGGAGGAGTCCTGTAGGCTTGAGTTCCCCGAAGTTCAGAGCTTGGTAAATCGCCTTTGGCATGACATTAATGGCAGCTCCCAGGTCCGCCAAGGCATCTTTGATAATCAGCTCCCCAATAAGACACGAGATAGAAAAAGAACCCGGGTCTTGGAATTTTTGAGGAAGAGCAGGGGTTAGAGCAGCAGCATTTACTTGAACCTTTTCCCCCTTTGTTCTTCTCTTTTGAGTGCACAATTCTTTGAGAAACTTGGCATATTTTGGCACTTGCTTTATAGCTTCTAGGAGAGGGATATTTACCTCAACCTTTTTGAATGTCTCCAAGACCTCTTCATCTATCCCTGTCTTTTTCTTTCCCCTTGTAACAGCTTGAGGGAAAGGTAATTTTGGTAGTGGTGCAGTTGGCTCAGCTCATTTTTCTTCCACAGCCACCTTCTCTTTACCCTTTTGCGAGGTTTTCACCTGTATTTCCTCC
Organism: Aeschynomene evenia; assembly: GCA_013621005.1. Lineage (NCBI taxonomy): Eukaryota > Viridiplantae > Streptophyta > Magnoliopsida > Fabales > Fabaceae > Aeschynomene > Aeschynomene evenia. The sequence goes on along the minus strand of CM024267.1, from coordinate 17,450,253 downwards.
TTTGTTTGCTCCTCCTCATGTACCTGTGTTTCCTCCTCAGGTGTTATGACTTTGGGTTTCACACCAGGTTTCAGGGCCTCAACTGTAGGAAGTACTGTCCCTGACCTCAGAGCTATGGCATTCACATTCCCCTTTGGATTTGGAACTGTTTAGGAAGGAATGTGATTGCTATTATTTAGGGAAGCGTTACGCTCCTCCATTAGTGTAGTGACGTCCTTCCTCATCTCCATCATCAATTTCATAAGTTGTTGTATGTCTGACTCAGAGGAAGTTGGGGTTGGTTGAGGTGGGGTGTATTGAGGTGGTTTGGGAGGTGGGGGTGTGTGGTTTTGTGCCCTCTGATGAGGGGGTTGATATTTCTGTTGATTGGGAAAAGGAGGTGTGTTTTGGGGTTGGAATTGTGGTGGTGGTTGCTGAGCTTGGTTTTGGTGTAGTGGTTGGCTTTGGTTACTCCACCTAAAATTTGGGTGATTTTTCCAGGAAGGGTTATAGGTGTTACCAAATTGAGAATGCCCTTGATTAGGAAAGTTTGTGGCTGCCACTGTTGCATATTCCTCGTTCAGTTGAGGGCACACATCTGTAGGGTGATCACTAGCACAAATCCCGCATACCTGGACTACTGGTGAAGGTGTTGGAGTGAAAGTAGATGCTACCACCTTCTGTTGACTTATCAGAGAAAGTTCTTTAATGGCAGTTGTCATCTCTGCCAATTGCTTCTCCAATGATTTCTGATCATAAGAGCCAACTTCATGTACCCCTCTTGCATTGGGAGTATCACGGGTTCCGAACTGCTGATTGTTGGAAGCTATGGTTTCTATCAGCTCCATAGCCTCTGCCAGAGTCTTGTTCATCAATGCTCCCCCACTTGAGCAGTCAATAGTACGCCTATCTGCAACGCACAACCCCTTATAGAAGAATTGGATGAGGTTGGCGTCAGATATCTGATGAGAAGGGCAACTTGAGACCAATCTATTGAAACGCTCCCAATATTCATAGAGTGTTTCTCCTTGTAGCTGTTGTATGCTGCAGATGGCTTTCCTAATTGCTCCCGCTCTTGAAGCAGGGAAGTACTTTTCCAAAAACTTCCTTTTGAGATCGTTCCAAGAGTTCACCGCCCCATTGGGTAGATTCATGAGCCATGTTTTAGCTGCACCCTCCAAAGAGAAGGTGAAGGCACGAAGTTTCACAGCATCAACACCAGCCCGGTGAGGCCCTAGTGTATCACACACATAATGGAATTCTTTGAGATGTTGGTGGGGGTCCTCACCAGAAAGCCCATGGAATTTTGGGAGCCGATGGAAGAGTGCCCCTTTTATTTCAAAATCCCCATCGACATCTGGGTATATGATGCCTAAGGGTGGTTGATTTAGATCAGGAGCAATGATGTAACCCCCTACTAGATAGCCCTTAATGCTTAAGTCATTTTAGGCTATTTCATAAGGGTCACTCTCTGTTATCATGTTCTATTCTTTACTTTAAAATATATACGCGGAAAATAGGCGGGAGTAAAATTTTCGCAATTTGTTTACGATATAAATATAAGGGCTTTGCGAAATACATAATCGATAAATAATAAGTCATGCCAAGATATAAACTGAATAGTCTATCAAATAAATAACTCCCAACAATCAATGAACACACAAGGAATAAATATTAGGCTTTACCCCATAAGCCAAAGGCAATGACTTATGAGACTCCACCATAAATGCATGTCAAATAAATAGCTGCCGGCTAACATAGGTCCGGACTTGAAATAAATAACTCAAACAACTGAAATGAATCCATAACCAAAATGCAAATCAATGTATATAGGTTTATAAAGCGGAGGACTGAAAATAAACTAAGGCTGGGCCTGCTCCTCGCTAGCTCCATGGTCCTGCTGTCTGCTCCTCTATAATATGGGGAAAAACATAGGGTGAGCACTGGGAAGTGACTCAGTAGAGGAAGCCGCCCCGGGTTTAATTATAAAATAAGTGGAGCATGAATGAGTTCATTTCAGATATAAGTTTAAAATAATCTTTTCCCGGAACGTCTTACCTAAGTGCGTCTTATCCATTTTAATTAGACAGTTAATATGGCATAAATAAATAAAGTCTTGGTGTAGTGCACTAGTGCCCTTACACATATAAAATTGATAACTCATAAGATAACATAATACATTTAGCCAAACAACTTTATCTTGCATTAATCAATCTTTGGCACTGCCCGCCCTCCTGTATTCCTCCACATCACCGGCCCCTAGGCATGAGCTCATCCTAAACTTATGGGGAGAGGGGGGAATATCACCTTCCCTTAACAATGAGGTTGTAATGCCGAGGTTGTCATCCCTCCCTTAACAACTCTCACTGTAATGCCGAAGGCTACAACGTTTTATCTTGGTATTTCACCTTCCCTTAACAATGAGGTTGTAATGCCGAGGTTGTTATTCCTCCCTTAACAACTCTCATTGTAATGCCGAAGGCTACTGCACCTTACTTTAACTTTCCGTTACATCTTAAACATGTACATAACACTATATCGTAATATCATAACTTAACATTACGTCATAGCATTTAAACACACATACAACTCATAACATTACATAATGAACATACATAAATCATACGTAACATATATTATCATATAATCGTACTTTTATATTACAATAATGTATAAACATATTTTACAGCTTATATAATCATATATACATCATGCATAAATCATATATATATATCTTATTCACTTCTAACTTTGTCTTATGTAATGTTATCCTTAATTATTCTCACTATTATCTTTACTATCATTATTAATACTATTATCATTACATATCATATATTATACATGTTGTTGTTCTTACTGTATTATTCTTTTATTATTATTAGGGTTAATATTTTATTATTATCTTCCCTATTAATATTACTATCATTATCATATTATTATTATTATTTCTACCTGTTATCTACCTATTATTAACTAATATACATGCTAATAGGTATAAGTTTATGTAATAGTAATAATATGTAATATATATACTAGTAAACTATCCCTTTATTTATATTTATATATATATATATATATCCTCGCTTACGCTGCCAAAAACAAGACGCGGGCATGCGCATATATATATATATATATATATATGCTATATGAACGTAGAAGTAAATAATAATAATAATAAGGCACAAAAATTTCTAATGGAAAAAACGACCATCACATTAATCTCATAAAATCATCATCAATATGCATGAAAATAGAATGCCTAAACCCCTACCTCTCGTAGACCTCCTATGCTATGCGTAGAGACACCCTTTTCCTTCTCACTTTCTCTCTAGCCCCACGAACGGTACAAAGATGGCTTCTTTCAAAAGTGGAAACGGTAGAAGTGTTCTATTAGGTGAGAGGATCAAGAATATGTGATTTGTTTTGTGATTGGGTGAGAATTGGTATGGATTTGGGGTTGTGGAATGGTTATGATTTTTGGTTTTTGAGAGAGAGAGAGAGTGGAATGGAGGCACAAGGATTGATGGAGGCTACCAAGAGTATTTTTGGAAATTAGGTTTTCTTAGTGGAGGCATTGATGGGTATTATATAGAGGTGTTGTGGGGCCCACCCGTTACTAAAAAAATACTAAATATTCTAAAACATCCCAAATAATACTACAATGCTCAACTAACTTTCAAATCTTTAAACATAAATTAAAAATAAACATATAGGCACACAAAGAAAATAAAATAAATAACATATAACACTTTAATAAGGAGAAATTTATCCACTCTAACCCAATTAAATTCCAACCAAGGTCAATTACCCTTAATTTCACTTAATTAGAACCTAATAAAAATCGGGGTGTTACAAATGAGCTCCCTCAAAGTAAGATTTCTCCTCGCAGCCATAGGCGTAACAGTAAGAGGATTGGTTGGTGTATCGGTGGGTGTTGCAAAAACACTCTCAGGAGACACACGGGTATGACCACTAACCTTCGCACTACGGGAACGAGTATGAAAAGGATTACCTACGTCCTCGCTGTTCCGCCTCGCTCGTCTCAAACCCCGTAAGGTTCTTTCGATTTCAGGGTCGAAAGGGAATAGAGAGCTATCGGGTTGCAAACGATTCATCCATAGGAATTATAAGAAAGAAGGATGAAGAAGAAAAGTAAAATTTCGGAACGCGTCGACCGCTGGGGCGGTCGGTGCGAAAAAAAAAGTTTTAAGAAAAGGATTGCGAAAAGGAATTTTTTTTTAAAGAAGAAGAAAAACAAAACTAGGATTAAATCAAAAATTGCCTAGATTCCCCGGCAACGGCGCCAAAATTGACAGAGCACCGGAGCGTCGTTATTTCCCCGGTACTCTGGAGCAATTTAGAAAAGGGTTTTGAAAAGGGGTTTGTTGCTGAATTAATCTCAATACGAGCTTGGTAGCAAGTAGTAAGACTGACTCAGGTCGTCTCTCAAGGAATCTGTGTGGCAATTGTTGACTTAAACTTAGCAATAAATTAAAAAGGGGGGGTTTTGATTGGTTTGCAAGGAAATTAAATTGGGAAAAGTAAAGGCGATTAGAATAAAGAAATTAAGTGCAAGTGCAACATAAGTAAATTGGCATAAATTGAAAGTGACTCAAATGTAAAGAAACAAGATTAAAGGCTTGAATTGAAATGAACTCAGGAACTAAAGAGATTGCTGAATAAAAACTTTATATTAAAGAAAACGAGGGAGAGATTCAAGGTGAATTCTCCCTAAAAACAAGGTTTAATGTAAAAGCAATGACTGAAAATAAGAAAGAGTAAAGACAATGAATTAAAACGGGTGCTCGGAACAGTATGTAAAAGCTGGAAGTAAAGAGTGCCCAAAACAAAGACGGTGAACGAAGAACTGAGAGCTCTGGAAAAGTAAATCCCAAAATAGTCAGAGTTCCAGCACCAAAGTGCATACAAGAGCCAGAGAACTAAAAACTAGATAGATAGACCTAAGCACAAAGGAGCTATTTATACAAATCCCAGCTTCTGCTGTCTTGGGCTGCTGCTGCGCTAGGTCTTCTCGCACACGACTGCCTGGGCGGTGGGTCAAAATTCGGCGTGTCCAGATGTGGAAGTTACGCGCGCATGACTGCCTGGGCGGTGTGTACATTCGCCTGGGCGATTGGTGCGCTGCTGTGGGCAATGAGTTAGCTTTCCTTGGTTTCCATACGCAATTTCCAACATATTTTATGATTACCTGTTCCTGAGAAGCTACAACACTAACAAAAACATATCAAACGCACCAGTGGCAACAATTAGAGTAATTAATACGCAAAACGGTACTAATACTCGAAACGGTAATGCAAATCAAATATTGCGTAAGAACCCAATTTAAGCATAATTGAGAGCATACAATTACTCAAGTTATGAGGAGAAATTAGCATGAAAATACGGTTTATCACACATCTAACACCTAAGTCCTAAAAGAAAAAAATAAAATCTACATATGATGGAAAGTTATTCAAAATAGCACACCTTGGTCAGAATTATGCAACACCCACAAACATATTATCAGTTAGCATCAAGAGGAATTCATGAGTTAGGAGAATCAATTCATGTTATGCAGAGTTAGTTGATTGACCCTCACCAGTGTGTTTTTCTCTCAATCACTCAGTGTTTTAGCTAAACACTCAATTGAATAATTCACACAAGTATTCACATTCCATAAATTTGCTATACTCCTAATATTGCAATTTTACAAACATGGTGCATCAAGAGGTTTTCTCAGGGTTGTAACGGGGCTTGGGACAGGTGTGACATATATGGGAAGTGGACTTAATTCCAAAAAAAACTAAGACTTCATGGTTTGATCGATCCTAGATGACTTCTATCACTACAGAAAAGATGGAGAGAGAAGAGATGGAGAGAATAGAAATACCCAAGATCAATATCCCATAAATTCTTAATTTTAACATTCCCAAGAACCCAACAACCTTTATTTGCTGAATTCACATTTTTTTCTTGATTTTTTTCTGTATTTTTCGATTTTTTTTTAATTACCTCATCTCAATTCTTTTGGTAGTTGAAATGAGGTGGATAACAAAGGACCACTTATGTACAAAAGCTAACCTTACAGTTATATCCCAATATTTTGCAATTTATACCCGTGCTCAATTTAACCCAATTTCCCCACACTTAAGACCTTTACCCAACAATCAAACCATGTCCTCCTAGTTTCTCAGAAGGGATTTTTCATTGTTTTTCTGTCTTTGGCTTGTAATGAGCTTAGTAACAAAAAAGGGATAAAGGCTCAAATTGGCTACAAACAATGGGAATTGTGTATGGGTTGGCTATTTGGCTAAGTGGCTTTTAAATGTAAAAACAAAATTATGCCTCAATCACATGCAACATGTATAAAATGCAAAACAAGAATCAAGCAAATTCGGGAATAACAAGTACAAGTGTGTGTGCTCACAGAAAGAAAGTGATCAGTTGATATATGTAATCACATTAAGGCTCAAATCTCACAGGTAATCCAGCCAACCAAACAGAGATAACACCAACAATTCAAACTCATATTAGATTATCATGCTAACATTTCTGAGTTAAAATTAAAGGGCAAAGCAGTTCAGCCAAAAGGTGCTATAAAGAAAACTACCCAATCATCTACCTAAAAACAAATAAAATAAAACAAAATAAAGAAAAAGAAAACAAAAAAGTTAGGCATGCCATTATTTACAAAAGCCAATTTTATCTACACCCTCCCCACACTTGAATGAGACACTGTCCCCAATGTCAACAAATTAAAGAACAGAGAAAAGGGTATAGAAAGGACCTACGGAGGACTCAATCGTCCTTTGAACCGTCATCATCCTCATCACCGTCCTCCTCCTCAGCCACATCATCCTCATCATCATCGTCGTCCTCGTCCTCATCGACATCAATAGGAGCCTGGGAATGTCCCGGAGCTCCATAACCGGCGGAAAAACGCTGATCGCTGATCATAGTGAGTCTGCATGGCCAGGTATCGCTGATCATGATAGCTCTCAGCAGCAGCAAACTTCTGATCGAAGTACTCCCTCATGTTGACCTCCATCTGGGTCAACTGTGCAGTAATGGAATCTAGGGGATTCCCTGCTGGCTGAGTCTTGTTCTGAGCTGCTGCATCCTTGGTAGCAAGACCGGCGGCGGTGATGGTGGAATGTGGCCCTTGCCACTCATCGTCAGCGTACTCTGGCACACCACACTGGATAGCCAAAGAGGTGATCAGAGAAGGAAATGGGAGGCACCTGTAGGCCTCAATGTGGTGAGCGTGATGCATGGTGCGCTGTAGACGAGTGGGCAAATCCACCCAGTGGCCCTCCATAATGCAGTAGATGTGGCTGAAGTAGATGCGGGACCACGCTCTTCCTTCCAAGTTGAGCATGTAGTTCTTCATGGTGTGGGGGAGCATATTGGCTCCCAGCGTCCAGCTACAACCCGGAAGGCAGAGCCGGTTCTTGATCGCATCCAAACTCGTATTAGCCATGGCCTAGATGGCATCTGGCTCCCCGAGTGCATAGTCGGGCTCTAGGGCAACCTGAATATGCGTGGCTATGCTCGCCACGTCCACCGGAATGAACTTGCCCCGGAGGAATACCTCAGTGGCGGCGCGGTTGTGGAAGTTGGCATAGAACTCCCGCACCTACGTGATGTTCGCCCTGACGGGGGCACTGAGGAGGTAGTGGGCCCACCCCCGTCTCTCAATCTCTGCCACGACCATATCAAGTCGTCCTTGGCCCTCATCGTGGAACTGATACCCCAACTCAAAGAGGGGTTTCCTCTTAAGAATCGTGGCATGGAAAGCCATCTCGGCAGTGACGTCGAGGAACCGTGCGGGATCGTGAGGCTGATCATAGGAGTGATCATCCTCCTCGGTGGTGCGTACTCTCTTCCCCTTACCGCCTCGGGTTCGTGGTGCCATGCCTGAAAGGATAAGGATCAAGACAATTAAGTTCCAGTATACAGTCCAAATTTTGGCTAATGTCAATTCTAGTCATGCCATAAACAAATGGAAATGCAAAACAAAGTATAATATAGCAGTTAAACATGCCCAATTCCAGCAAACAATTAATAACAGATTCGGCCCAAATTCTGCAGCAGACCAGCGCTGGAGCGCGGAGGGCGCGCTAGAGCGCACGGTCTGCAATGGAACGAAAGCACCTCGCGCTCGAGCGCGTATAGCGCGCCGGAGCGCAGGAGGGTTTCGGCGACAGTACAGAACAATGCATAACAGTGCCAAAACTACTCTAACTCAAAATTTCTCACCATTCTAACCGATTAAATCATTTAACAAGCAAAACCAACCAATTAAACTCACACTAAACAATCAAAAATCACATTTTCCATCTCCTAATCAATCAAAAACCGATTTCTACCAAGAACAATGAAAAGATTGAGTTTTAGACCAATGTACCTTGATAGGATGCAATGTAATGATAAGATGAGCAAATGTATGGAGGCAAATATGAGCAAAAGTGTGAAAAATGGTGAGAGGGAAAAGGGAGCGAATCGGCCGCGCTGGAGCTGAGAGTGGAGGGAGTGCCGAAATGAATCTTCGATTTGGGATTTTGGGTTTTGAAGAAACCCGCGCGCGCTAGAGCGCGCTGGAGCGCGAAGCCCAAATGCAGCGTTTCATTTAAGCGAGACGCGCGTGCTGGGGCGCGTATATGGCGCCCGGGCGCGGCCTCCTGATGCAGAATCAGTATTTTACTGCTATAATTCCTAAAATGCATGAAACTATCCTAATTAATTTAAATGCATGCAAAAATTTAAAGATGCAAATAAAAATAAAATACGGAAATTAAAATACGAAAATTGAAAATACTGAAAAATAAAGAAAACTGGTGGGTTGTCTCCCACGAAGCACTTTGCTTTAACGTCCCTAAGTTGGACGGTCAACCGTTTCAAGGCTACTTTGGTCCAGAGTTGTCAGCGCCAGCTGCTCTGGTCATAATGTGGATGGCACTCACATTCCCCTTGGGATTGGGAACTGTTTGAGATGGGATCTGAGAGGTGCCAGCTTGTTCACAGGCTTGTGTGGTCGGATTTCCCCTCATTTGATTGACCTCATTCTGCAAGTTTAGCATCATCCTTTGTTGCTCCATGAGTAGTTTCATCACATCACCGATGGTTGGCTCGTTAGGATTCGGAGGTGCAGGCAGAGCCAATTGTTGCGGTGGTGGAGGCAAGGCCATTGGAGCCTGATATGGAGCCTAGGGTTGCCTTTGATGAGGAGGTTGGTACCGAACCTACTGAGGTTGCTGAACTTGTTGTGGCTGTGAATTATTATTCCACCTCAGGTTCGGGTGATTCCTCCAACTTGGGTTGTAGGTGTTCCCCGTAGGTTGATTCTGTTGTTGAAACTGAGGCTTCCCCGGAAAAGTATTTGCAACTGCCACCATTGTTGTCTCTTCTTGGAGATGTGGGCATTGATCAGTTGGATGGGTCTCCAAAGACCATATCCCACACACCAATTCTTGGCTGGAGGTTCCCGGTTTGGCTTGATTGATGGCCAATTGCTTCATGAAGGTAGCAATTTCATCCAGCTTTTGGTGTAGGCCCCCATTCTCCTGTTGAGCTACCTCATTCACCCCTTTGGTCACAGCGGTTGCCCTTGTGCCAAACTGCTGTGAGTTCACAGCCATGTTCTCGAACTGGAGCCTTGCTTCTGTCGGAGTTTTGTCCATCAGGGCCCCACCACTGGCGGCGTCAATCATACAGCGATCCATACCCGTCAGACCCTCATAATAGTACTGGATCAACAATTGTTCGGAGATCTGATGGGTTGGACAACTTGCCACCAGTTTCTTGAATCTCTCCCAGTATCCATGGAGAGACTCACCTTGCAGTTGGCGGATGCCACTAATGTCCTTCCTTATGGCGGCTGCCCTTGAGGCTGGGAAGAATTTCTCCAAAAAGATCTTCTTCATGCCAATCCAGGTGTTGACAGCTCCATTTGGCAGGTTCAGGAACCATTGCTTCGCTTGTCCGTCCAGAGAGAACGGAAAAGCCCGAAGCTTCACGTGTTCCTCATTGACTCCTCTTGGCTTGAGAGTCTCACACACCACATGGAATTCCTTGAGGTGCTGGTGTGGATCCTCTCCGGCCAAACCGTGGAATTTAGGGAGCAAATGGAGAATAACTCCCTTAAGCTCGAACTCAGTGTCCAACCTTGGGTAAGTAATCCCCAAAGGTTGTTGGCTGAGGTCAGGAGCTGCAAGTTCCTTCAGTGTGGGCTGATAGTCTGCCATAATCGAACTCGGACCTGAAACACTAACAGACAAATCAGAAAGTTCAGGACCAGAGAAAAGTAGCGTTTCAAACGGTGGATCTTCCGGTTGCCCTAGAGACTCAGTAAACCCTCTCCTAGCTTGCCTTATTTTTCTCAAAGTGTGTTCGATTTCAGGATAAAAAACGGCAAGCTGGGGACCTGGTTGGGATCGAGTCATGCGCGGCTGCATCTTTGCAGTCGCAGTCGCGCGCTGGGGCGCAGTATACGCGCTGGAGCGCAAGTAACAGTAGCAGACTCAGCTGTTCTTGGAACAGCGAGTCTGGGAAGAGTAAAATTAAAATAAAAAACGAAAATAAAGTACAAAATAAAAGGAAAAATCTTTTTTTTGTTTTTATTTTTGAAAGAAACAAAGAAAAATAAAAGAAAACGATTATGTACATGTAAAGGAACATATTTTATGCCTCATGATTAAAATAAGTTGTATATATATATTTATTTATGTATATGGGTGCATAAATATATATATATATGAATTTGTTTTATGTGACTAAATTTTGTGAATATTCTATAAGTTACTATAATAATAATTTAAGTTGCTGAGAAGCAAGGCAGACTTAATATTATTATTGTATGAGTTAGAGAACCCCTGAGAGGAGTAATGATCGTTATAAAAATTTTGTTGAGACCTTAATATTTAAAATTTAAATTCCCAAATTGGTGTTTGGAAAATATTTAGAAAATATTCTCACCAACATTGGAAAATTATGATTCTAAGGCTATTATTATTAAATTTCGCATTTTACGATTTTCAGGAAAAATCCTATTTATATATAAATAATGTGAAATTAATAATAATATGAGATAATTATTTTAGACTCATTGAGAGTCTCATAATATTAAGGAAATTTTCATAACGATCATATATCATTTTCTTATTTTAAAATTGAGTGTTTAGTGAGTTTTTGAGTAACCTGAGAGCGAGCCTGAGCTAGATCCTAAACACAACCGGAGCAACTTTTTAGGACCCTGAGCTCTCCAAAAATTTCTTTAACTCTCCCCATAAATCTTAGTTGTAAATTCTTGCTTAAAATTATACTCATACTCATTACCTAGAGACATTTAACACTACAACAACTCAAAAATTAAACAAAACACCCCCTAGCTTACTTAAGTTCTCGGCCAGCCCCTCCCCTTCAAACACAACTCCATTTCCCTCAAACAAACACTTCAGAAAGCTTCTTCTCCTCCCTCTTCCTCTCATTTTCGGCCAGCCACCAGGGAGGTCTTGGAGGCCATCTTCAAGCTTCATCTCTTGCCAAACCTTCCATTGTTGAGGTGAGTTACAACAACCCCTATCATCCTTGCATGTTCTACACTATCTCATACCCTCTTTGCTACTGATTTTTGCTTGAAGTCAGCCCCCATTTTCGAGTTGCATGATGCATGTGAAAGTATCTTGATGAACTTGATGAATGAAGCTTGTGTGAGTGCTTGCATGTGAAGTTTGATGCTTGCATGTGTATGAGATTATGTTTTTCTTGCATTTGGTTCTGATATACTGAGTTTAGAGACTAATGATATGTGTATGCATGTTGGATGGATGATTTTTGAGTGATTTGGAGGAGTGGGTATGGGTTTTGAAGTGAAAATAGAGCTAAAACACGATTTCTGCGTTTTCTGCAGAAACTGTGCTGTGGGGATCGATCCCCACCATTGGAGGATCGATCCCCATGTAAAAAATTGCTGATCTTGAAAAATTTTGCCTGGGGATCGATCCCCACTATGAGAGGATCGATCCCCGTGCTGCGAAAACGAGTTTTCTATAAAATTTTGAGGCAGGATCGATCCCAGACCCCTGAGGATCGATCCCCTGCACCTGAAAAGTACAATTTCACTTATTTTCACCCAAATTCAATTAGAAGTCTTCAAATAATGATAATGGGGTTAACATACTATTTTAAAGTGATGAAAATAAGTGTGTAGCAATGCTTTTAATCATGAAAAGAGAAATGGAGTATATATATAAGTTGATGCGTAAAGAATTGTAAGTTAAGGAGTGACATGGGAGTTTTTGTGATATTTGGTAAAGATACGAATGAGATTAGGCTATGTATATGATGAGTTATTGAGCTGAAAATGTAGAGATTTGTACATGTTTTGTGTGGTTGTGTTGAGTTGGAAGATTGAAGTATTATATGGCTACTTAGGAGTTTGGGTGGATTCGAGTAGGCCTTTTCCAGCTACGTAGGAGTTTGGGTGTATTCGAGTACGCTGATGCCGGCTACTTGGGAGTTGGGTGTATTCGAGTACGCTGATGCCGGCTACTTGGGAGTTGGGTGTGTTCGAGTATGCCGATGTGGCTATTTGGGTGGTGGGTGTATTCGAATATGCCATTAGAGGGTATCTGGGAGGTGGGTGTATTCGGATACGCCTCAAAGTTAATATGTTATTTGAATTACTCTCATGCATGCTTATTAATATGAATAATGCGAAAGCGTTGGCTTGTTGCATACTATGTATAATTGCTGTTGGAAGTTTGATGTGGTGATTACCACAAGTGCGAAACCGATTTTCGTCGGCTGTAAGGATATGTGAGAGGGGTGAGCAATTATTGTACATTGAGAGAACCGCGAGAACTTAGAAAGACTCATAGGTTCCCCCTCTAGAAACGGATCGTTAAGTTGTTTGTTCTAGTCAAAGTAAGCACTTGAGTTTTTGAGAAAAGACAAGTCCTGTTTGATACAAGTATTACTTTGACTAGCTAGAATCGAGAACATCGGGCACGTAGATCCGTGTGCTCAAGGTAACTCACTAAGACAACTTTGTCTTACGCTCTCTTTTCTTGATGCTTCGATTCTAGATGGACCAGCCGCCGCCGCCGCCGCCCCACGAGACCTATGATTTTGCTTGGTCCAGCTACACGCCGGCCACCGGTGCGGTGACTGTCGCGTCGACTATCCCCGGGGTACACCGCTTCTTCATCCTAGAGCTTCTGGCGAGGTACCCTGCTCCCGTTCCTACTCCTGCTCCTGCCCCAGCTCCAGTGCCGACCCGTTCGTCTGCCTCTCAACCGCCACCTCCGCCACCATCTCCTGCCTCGGAGTCGGTCGAGTCGGGCCTAGAGGAAGATGGAGGCTACCGGAGCGACGACTCAGCGGACGTCTGGCCAGATGTCGACTACATCTTGGTGGAGTCAGAGGTGTCCTCTCCCGCAGCAGGCTCGGATATGAGCGAGGATACCGGGAGCGCCAGTAGGTGAGGCGCTGATCGTGACCAACCTGACCGATGTGCAGCTGACCATTGACATATTTTCTTTTGTTTATAAGTTATCTTTTGTATGGAGCTTTTTGTACCCCTGCGTGGGATTAACTCTTTTGGCATGTATATGTATCTGATGAACTGCAGTTTTACCTGAGTCCTTTTTGTATATTCGGACCAGGATTCCAGACTTATTTATTTTGATCATGTCAGCTCCATTCTTATTTCTGTATGTACTAAACAGGATCCTGATACACTCAAACCTTGATATTTTCCACTCTGATGGCCACATTTGTTGCATGGGCCTTTACTATATTATTGGCATCTTCTATTGTTATTCTAGACGCTTATCTAGGTTATCTATTCGTGCTACTAATCTGATTGGTCATGGCTTTGAGTCTCGATACCGATTTGTTGTACACAGGGGTTTGCGAAATTATATTTTACATATATACGTTTCAAAAAAAAAACATGGGATTTTTGGGTGTTATGTAACATTGCAAGTTGTTAATTGTGTCCATGGCATAGTTAATAATTTGGGATGTTACAGTACACTATTCACAAATCAAACAACTAGTGATTACTTTCATCGCCAGTTCCCCGGCAACGACGCCAAAAATTTGATGGCTGTTGTCGTGACAGCCACAAATTTAATTTATTTATAAAACCAAGTTCCCCTAATATAGTTTAGTGGAAACCAGGGTCGTCTCTCACAAGGAATGACTAAGAAAGCAATACACAGGACTAGTTGTATGACGGTTGTCACAATTGGGGAGTTTTTGTATGCAAGGGAAATAAATTGGAATTAAATTGGAATAATAAAAGCAGTGGTTTATGGGGGTAGAACATTCATTGGGATGTTGATCATTGGCTACAAAAGAATGTGATAGGATGCGAAATTCTGTGCATTCTTTATCGTTATTTGTGCATCTTGTGTTCCTTAGTAGTCTTATTAGCATTTGTTTTGCATTGTTTGTGATTCATGTGGTGTTTTGGTGGTAGAAGTAAAAATCGGAGTTTTAAAGTGGATTCTAAGGTAGTACTTGGTCTTGTTATCTTTTAATGCACTCTTGGTTAGTGTTTTTGGATTTCAGGAACCTAGGTCGGGTCTACTTTGAGTCTCAAGAGCAGCAGGAGCAAAGGAGCGAAGGAGCGGATGCACGGATGAGCCGGAGAAACTGCGCAAGACTTTCAGCCCAGACATTCTGGTCGCTGGCGACCAATGCTCGAAGGAGACAGAATATTGGGCCTCTTTGTTTGTGGTCGCTGGCGATCCAGCGACCAGTCATTCCCAGCGACCACTGTGCGGCTGACAGCTTTTTATAATTTGTAATTTTTGCTTTTTGGTCCCTATCTTTAATTTCTTTATTTGGGACTTTTAATGTAAGGAGGGGGGCACTTTTAGAAGAGTCATTCATTCATTCACCATGAGGTCATCTTTCCCCTTTTAGCTTTCTAGAGAGAGAAGCTCCAACTTCTCTCTAGGTTTTTATTTTCTTTTCTACACATTTGATGTTCTTGGATACATTTGCTCTATTGCATTTTTATTGATAATTATATTTCAGTTCTTATTCATGCCATCAATTTCTCTTCCTATTTCATTTTCTAATTTCTTCATGTGTGAGTAGTTCTCTTGGTGCCTGGTGTTGAGATAGTGTTAGAACTTATTTTCCCTTGAAGCTTGCTATTTAATTCTTTGGGTTGCTCCCTATTTTCTTGGTTGAATGCTATTAAAATTTGTATGTGTGGATTAATGCTTGCAAGTTTTGGTTGCACTCTTGGACACAAATTGATTTCTTGATTGGGGAATTAATTTGTGTTCTTAGGGTTTTGGGTTTTTGATATGGATTATTATCTTATGCCTATGACTAGGAGAGTTGGGCTTATTCTTGATTGGGAATTGGATTTGCATGTGTCTAGGTTAATTTAGCTTAATTGGTTTGGATTAGAATCTATTAGGTTGTTTATTTTCCATGCATGTGTAGATTTCACCCCATGTGTTTGATAAAATGCTTATGTGAGTTTATGATAGGGAAAATGTGGTTTCACACACTACTCAACACCAAGACCTCTTTTATCTTGTTGATATCTTACATTACATAGTTACACAATATCTTACATAATCCCCAAACTTTATTTACATATACTATACATATTAAGATCAAATGTTTAAGCCTCCTTTGAGAAACGACTTGGGTTAGCTAACTATACTCTATAGTTAATTGATTCAATATCTCTTTTGCTCTTTAAACTCTAAATTGATTGTAGTTAAAAGAAATAACGACGCTTTTAGCCACATCAGAATGCATGAGTTGATTAATTACGCCGGAGTTAAATCTAACTCCTTTGTTGTGATTCTAGTGATTAATTTCCTAGAATGGGATTAATTAGTGAGATCTCACCTTTAGTTCCACTTTCAACAATTGTTAAAGCCAATCACATTAATCTAATTAAAGAGACTAATCAGCCAATTAATTAATCATTACCAAATCCTGATATGTCATGCATTAATTAATCAACTAACACATAAACATATGCCAATGAATTAACCTAACTCAATCGAGTAAGCCAAGACAAAGGATTAAACACACAATTTAAGATCTCAAATTATATGCCAAGGTTTGATAATGAAAACTTATGCAAGATTAAGAACAAAGCCTCAAATTACCCCAATGATGTTCACACCCTCATAAACCACCAAGAAACTTAGTTACTCATGGAGGGAATTAAAATGGCAGAAAATAAATTGGAATAAAGAGAGTAATTAACTTGAACAATTAAATGCAATTAAGGGAAGGAATTGAAGAACGAATAACTGAATTAATGATAAAAGAGTAACTTACAAAACCCAAAGGGCTGGACGAATAACGTTGCAAATATAAATGAAGGAGCTAGAGCTAAACTAGGAAAAACGGAAATCCTAATGGAGAGAAAAATAACTCTAACTAGGAAAAGAAAAGATGTAAAAGTGATGGTGTTAAGAGGTGTTATTTTCTGATGCATTAGCCTCCTTTAAATAAGATGAGCAACCTCCAAACCCTAATCAATTTTGGCCCCCAACTCGTGCAGATAGGGTTTCTGCTGTGACAGAGTTGCGGCGCGGCGCTGGGGCGCGTATAGCTCGCTAGAGCGCCAGCGCTGTGCACGTGATGAGTTTAAGTGATATCCAAGATCAAGTGCAAAGGTCATCCTTGAATTGTAAAGGTCACAGGTATTATTGGAGTTGTAGACATCAGGAACTGAGCAAGAAGCGGAGCAGTGAATTTCAGATCCAGCATTGAGCGCTCCAGCGCCCATAGCACGCTCCAGCGCGCGAGGCTACTTTAACTCGTCACGTGCACAGCGATGGTGCTCTAGCGAGCTATACGCGCCCCAGCGCTGCGCCGCAACTTTGTCACAGCAGAAACCCTGTCTGTACGAGTTGGGGGCCCAAATTGATTAGGGTTTGGAGGCTGCTCATCTTATTTAAAGGAGGCTAATGCATCAGAAACAACATCTCTCTGAACACCACCACTTTTACATCTTTTCTTTTCCTAGTTAGAGTTATTTTTCTTTCTATTAGGATTTCCGTTTTTCCTAGTTTAGCTCTAGCTCCTTCATTTACATTTCCAACGTTATTCGTCCAAGCCCTTTTTGGGTTTTGTAAGTTACTCTTTTATAACTAATTCAGTTATTCCTTTTCTCATCTTTCCAATTTGCATTTAATTTCTTACCTTTCTCTTTATTGTTAATTGCTTTCTTTATTCCAATTTATTTCTTGCCTTTTTAATTCTTGCCATGAGTAACTAAGTTTCTTGGTGGCTTATGAGGGTGTGAACATCATTGGGGTAAATTGAGGCTTTGTTCCTAATCTTGCATAAGTTTTTATTATCAACCCTTGGCATATAATTTGAGATCTTAAATTGTGTGTTTAATCCTTTGTCCTGGCTTACTCGATTGAGTTAGGCTAATTCATTGGCATATGTTTATGTGTTAGTTGATTAATTGATGCATGACATATTAGGATTTGGTAATGAGTAATTAATTGGCTGATTAGTCTCTTTCATTAGATTAATGTGATTGGCTTTAATCATTGTTGAAAGTGGAACTAAAGGTGAGATCTCACTAATTAATCCCATTCTAGGCAATTAATCATTAGAATCACAACAAAGGAGTTAAATCCAACTCCGGCGTAATTAATCAACTCATGCATTCTTTTGTAACCAATGATAACACCCTAATGAATGTTCCACCCCCATAAACCGTTGTTTTTATTATTTTCATTTTATTCCAACTTAATTCTCTTGCACACAAAAACCCCCCAATTGTGACAAACCGTCATACAACTAGTCTTGTGCATTACTCTCTTAGCCATTCCTTGTGAGAGACGACCCTGGTTTCCACTAAACTATATTAGGGGAACTTGGTTTTAAAAATAATTAAATTTATGGTTGACACGACAACAACCATCAGTTACAGAATTGCGGCGCGCGCTAGGGCGCTGGTATCGCGCCAGGGCGCTGGTGCTGTGCACGAGCTGGGTTCTGATGAAGCTTGGGCGTTGGGGCGCTGTGTGGGCGCTGGGGCGCTCGATCCCGACCTGGATTCCACTGCTCTGCTTCTTACTCAGTTCCTGATGTTTATTGCTCCAATAATTCCTACGACCTGCACCAAAAACATAAAATACCTAAGATCAAATGCAAAAGTCATCCTTGAATTGCAAAAACATCATAAAACTAATTAATTTAGCCTTTATTTCCATTAAGTCCGAAATAAATCCAAATTGTATTAAATACAATAAAAGGCTAAAATTGATTAAAGAAATGCATACAATCACTCAAATTAAGGGTATAAAATATTGGCAAAAACCACGTTATCAATGAGTGTGAGTATGAATTTCTAAGTGGAATTAAGTGGTGAGAGTAATAATATTTTTGAAGGTTCTTGGCCCCCAAAAATGGTCTCGGTTGAGTCTCGGGTCAAACGCAGGCTGTCTCTCTCACCTTACCCACTTACTCACTAAACTCTCAATTTTTAAATCAAAATGGCACGTGATCGTTATTAAAATTTTCTTAATCATACGAGACTCTTAATAAATTCAAAATAATTTATTTATCATATTATTAATTCCACATTAATAATTTATTAGAAAAGATTATTGAATAAACATAATTAAGTGGAATTTAATAATAATTCAAGGTTGTTAAATTTCGATATCAGTGAAATTATTTCTAAAACATTTTCTAAACACCGAACGACATTGATGAATAAACATTAGAGTCTCATTTTACTTCTCATTAAAATTTATAACGATCATTGCCTTGCTCGGTGGCTCTACAACTCATACAAATAATAATACTAGGTTTGCCTTGCTCCACAAGCAACCTAGATTATTATATACTAACACATAGCACATATATTTCATTTAATCACATATCATGATACATGTACATGATGATGTGAGGGTCTCTTGAGAAACACCTCCAAGCTATGCTTCACACAACCCAAGAAGGGGGGTGAATTGGTTGTGTATACTTTTTCGAATTTGCTTCTTGATTGTTATAACACTTTCTGAAAATCTCAAAGATTGATCAAGTCTTTGAAACTTGTCAAGAATTAGTCAAAACATAGAATAAAAAATACAATTTGTGATCTCATAACCTAAATCAATTATGTTGACATACACTGAATTCAATATGCCAATTAACAATGATTTAATTTGTATTTAAACTTACACAGCGGAATACGATCACAAATATCACAACTCTTTAATATATCAAGTTTCTGAAACAATCAAAGCAACAATAGAAATAACTCTTTCAGAAAATACAGCTTCTGAACTATTTCCGAAATAGCTTCTGAACTTTACTTTCTGAACCTGCTTCAGATTCTGACTTCATAACCTATTAGCTTCTGAACAAGTATTTTACAAACAATCAATTAACACAAAGTAATATGATATATTTCGAATACACTCAGAATCTAAGCAACAATTATGCAAAGAACAAAAACACAGCTTCTGAAGTTAGTTCTTGTAAACCACACAGCTTCTGAAGTTAGTTCTTTAAATTGTTTGACTCAAATAGAATTTCAGCTTCTGAAGTAATCAAAACAGTTTCTGAGCAATCAAACAATTAAATGCAATTAAAACAAGTAAATGCAAGAGATTAGAGTAAGAGAAATGGAGCAATTTTTATACTGGTTCGGCCAATTGTGCCTACATCTAGTTCTTCAATCCTTCAAGATTGAGTTCCACTAGACTTTGTACCAAGATTACACAGGTATCAATACACGATATATTTTGCAACCTTCTCAGGTTCGACACTCTAGAATATCCCCTTCTGAAGATTTCCTGCCTTGATATCCCCTTAAGGACTTCGCAGAACCTTATATCTTGATCACAAATCCATGAACCAATGCTTCAAGAAATCGATTTAAAGTCAGCTTCTGGAATCTCGAACCTCAAACTTTTTCTAGCTTGATCAATTTCAGACTATTTGAGCTTCTGAAATCCCTTCTCCTTAATTCCAAATTGAATCTTGAGTCAGAACTTTTTCCTGATCTCTCGTGAGCCTTCTCTTTCTTTTCTTTTTCTTAATTGGCAAAGAGCTTATGATCTATTACAAATGCATCCACTGTAGCTTCTCAATGTAAACTCACAAAGTTACATTAGTTTTGTTATTATCAAAACCAAATGAGGATTTACATTAACAATCTCCCCCTTTTTGATGATGACAAAACTCATGTAATCTTTCAATGCTTTCTCAAATTTTTTAAAAAAGAAAACGAAGCATTGATGTAGAGTTTCGAAAACACTTTTCAAAAAATATACTTACAGAACCATATATGATAATATCAAATATAACACAATATACAGTATGTATCATGTTAGTTTCTGAACCATATATATTACAGTTTTTGAAATATATCTCCCCCTACATATAATATTCATATAAGATAAAGATATATATCTCCCCCTACATGACATATTAAAATAAGAAAATATATGTAGAGACGTCAGAACCTAATATCATCAGATCCTAAACGTCAGATCTCCTCAGAACCTAAACTCCCCCTTTTGAACCATTTTCCAGAAAGATTATATCTATACATCAAAGAAGAAAGATTACATCTAATCATTCTCCCCCTTTTTGTCATAATTAAAAAGGTTCAAATAGATATAATGTTGAGTTTGTTTCTAAGAAATACAAAGCTATCTTCGGATAGGGGTTTGGTAAAAATGTCAGCCAAATTATGTTCAGTTTCAACAAATTTCAATTCAATATCACCTTTTAAAACATGATCTCTAATAAAGTGATGTTTGATATCAATGTGTTTAGTTATAGAATGCAACACTGGATTTTTAGCAATGCAAATAACACTTGTACTATCACACAGTAAAGGTAAAGACTTGTACCTCAAGTGATAATCTTCTAATTGGTTTTTGATCCACAAGAGTTGTTTGCAATTTGATGATGCCACAAAATACTCTGCTTCGGCAGTGGACAAAGCAACAGTTTCTTGTTTATTGCATGACCAAGTAACCAATTTGTTTCCTAGAAGACAACATCCTCCAAAAGTGCTTTTTCTTTCTAGTTTATCACCAGCAAAATCTGAATCCGTATATCCTAACACATCAAAAGTATCTCCTTTCTCATAGAAAAGACCAAGATTAGTAGTACCTTTAAGATATCTAAGAATCCTTTTCACTAATCCCAAATGAGAAACTTTTGGTTTAGATTGAAATCTAGCACAATATCCTACACTAAACTTAATATCAGGTCTACTTGATGTTAAGTAAAGCAAAGAACCTATCATGCTTCTATATTCAGATTCATTAACACTTTCTTCATTTTCACCATGTTCAAGTGATTGTGAGGGGTGAATAGGTGTAGACATAGAATTACAATCTAGCATATTGTACTTTTTCAGCAACTCATTACAATATTTAGATTGATGAATGAATATACCATTTTCTAGTTGTTAAATCTGAAGTCCCAAGAAGAATCTGAGTTCTCCCATCATACTCATTTCAAATTCCTGTTTCATCAACTTAGAAAAATACTCACAAAGACTTGTGTTAGTTGAACCAAAAATAATGTCATCCACATAAATTTGTACAATCAACAAATGCTTTTCTTTATGCAAGGTGAATATGGTACTATCCACTAAGCCTCTTCTAAATTCATTTTTCATTAGAAAAGAACTTAATCTTTCATACCAAGCTCTTGGAGCTTGTTTCAACCCATATAAAGCTTTTGTTAACTTGTAAACATGATTTTGAAATTTTTCATTTTCAAATCCAGGGGGTTGCTTAACATATACTTCTTCAGAAATATAACCATTTAAGAAGGCTGATTTAACATCCATTTGATACAAAATGAAGTTTTTATAACAAGCAAAAGATAATAAGATACGAATAGCTTCTATCCTAGCAACAGTAGCATAAGTTTCATCATAATCGATACCTTCTTGCTGTGTATATCCCTGAGCCACTAATCTAGCCTTGTTTCTCACCACTTCACCATGTTGATCTAGTTTGTTTCTGAATATCCATCTAGTGCCTATCACTATTTTTCCTTTCGGTTTCTCAACTAAGAACCAAACATTATTTTTCTCGAACTGTTCTAGTTCCTCTTTCATAGCATCTAACCAATTTTTATCATTTAAGGCATCAGAAACAGAATCGGGTTCAACTAGAGATACAAAAGTATTAAGTGATCTCCTAGTTCTAACACCATGTGAAGTTTCACCAATTATTAGATTTTGATCAAGGGATTTTAACTCATTTTTGCCTCTGGTTATATTTTCATAAGAAGTATCATGATTAATATGAGATAATTGGTTTGAAGTTACCACATTATCATCAGAAACAAGATTTTATGGACTTTGCCTCTGAGTAGTTTCTGAACTATGATTCTCCATAGCTTTTGAAGTACCACTCTATGTAGCTGAAAGTGTATGTGTGCACGAGAAGGGGGGGTTGAATCGTGCAAGTTTTAAAAATTACTTCTTAAAACCTTTACTTAGAAAGCTGTTTTTACTCAGAAGGTAGATTTAAGAGTTTGCAACGGAAATAGCTTTCTGAGAAGATTAAGTTTCTGAGAACTCAGTCTTTCTGAGAAAGTTCCTATCTGAGTAGTCTTAAGAACACGACTTTAAGTTATAATCTTTTAAACGCTTTCTGATTTTAATCAGTAATGTTTTCACGAGACTTCTTAATTAAAATCGTGGTTAAGTTTTTCTCAAGGCTTTATGCAATTAAAGAGTAAGGAAGAAAAGCTTAACACAAAGAGTTTTATACTGGTTCGGTTATAACCAACCTACTCCAGTCCTCAACCTTCAGTTGAGAGTTCTTAGATATTCTTCTTAATGTGCCTTCTCAGACAACACTGCCTTTACCAAGTAAAGGACTTCCACCACTTCACAACTCGAAGTGGATTTCCTTGCCTCACACTAGAGGACTTCCTTGCCTCCAACAGAGGACTTCCTTGCCTCACAACAGAGGACTTCCTTGCCTTAAACAGTTAAGGACTTTGAACTTTGCCTCAAACACTAGAGGACTTAAAACTGCCTTCAAACAACGAAGGACTTAGCGTTTTTCAGAAAGTTGTTTGTGCTTCGAAAATCAACTACTAAGATTAAGTTACAAACTTAATTTGTCCCTTAGTAGACTTCTAGATTTAACTTACAAATGTAAGAATTTACACCAATTCAGAACTAGAAGATTTTGCAAAGTTAGAAGAACAATTTCGTAAAAATTGTCTTTCTGAGAAAGTTCTAAGTTTTCGCAAAATGATTTTCAATTCAACAGAGTTTTTGCACGTTTAATCAAGAGTTTTTTGCGCAAGAGTTTTGTCACATTGCTCTGGAATTGAACTCATATATATAGGCATCAAAGAGCCGCGAAATTAGAAGCTTTCACTTTGCTTATGTGGCTGTGTCCTTTTCAGAACGGCTCCCTGCTACAGTCAGCGCGAAATGAGGAACTTTTCAGAACTGCACAGTGCGCGTGTTCCCACTTCCTTAGCTAGTTGTAGTGAGCTTTCTGAGACTGCTTGCGATCCCTTGAGTCCAGACACTTGGTTGCTTATGAGTCCAACCTTCTAAGAGTTGTACGGACTTCTAAGGCAAACCTTCTGAGGGAAGACCCTTCTGAGAACTACTAGTCGCAAGGTTTTCTTAGACCCTTCTGAGGCGACAGTGTTCTTTCCTCAGAAACATGTTTTCACCTTCTGCGCTTCTGAGACATCCTTTCTGATATCTTTGGCGCTATGATTTTATCAATTGATCTCGAGGCTACTTGATGTTTTGTCTTGGTCTCTGCTCATGGCATTGCAATAATTTAAAGCTTTCTGAGACACTTAGCGCACATATTAGCAAAACCTTAAGTAAAATTTTATACTTATGGCTTACCTTGTTATCATTAAAACTTTTATAACTCTAAGAGAATTATGCTTAATTCTCTCAGAAGGGTTCTGGAGCTTACAGTAGCTTCTGAAGTACCATACTCAGTAGCTTCTTAAGTGCCATACTGCGTAGCTTCTGAGGTATGAATATCAGCAGCTTCTGAAGTATAAATCCGAGTAGCTTCTGAGTTCAGATTCTGAACTCCCTTTGAATTTGTTGAGTTGATATTCATCTCCTCAAATTCTCTTTCTCCAATATCCGAATTCACCTCAGTATTGTTACCCTCAGAACCTTTTACTTGAGCACATGTACCATCGGCAAATCGAACTTGACCTTTGTCCTTTTGTTTAAGTTGGATGAAGTATTCTCTTTGTCCAGTCATGTCTCTGGAACATCCGGAGTCCACATACCACCTCTTCAGATCCATGGTTTTGGTTTTCAAGCATTTCTGCAAGTAGTTTCAAATGAGCTTTAGGTATCCAAAGTTTATTGGATCCTTTGTTGTTAGTTTTCTTTGGATTTCTGATGTGAGAATCATAGTTCCCTTTAGATTTATATAAAAACAATCATCAGAAACATGATTAGTTTTGGAGCAGTAAAATCACTTTGCCTTTTTGAAAGTTTTCTTAAAAGACTCTTTATTTTTGGCAAACTTACTTTCTGGAACAAAACCAATACCATTTTTATCAAAATAAGTTGTTTGTGATCCTAAAATCATTTTAAGATTTTTAGTACCATTAACAAACTTTTCCAAATCCTGTCTCAAAAGAATATTGGTTTTCAAAAGATCAACACACTTTTCAGAAAGCTTCTTAGTTTCTGAATCCTCTTCAGAATCTTATTCACCTTCAGAATCTGAAGTGTCAGAAGCTGCGGCAGCTTCTGAAGCTTGTTTAGAATTCTTAAGAATGCTAATATCGTTTTCCAAATCGATTTTTTCAAATATCAAAAGATCATTAGCATCTCTTAATCTTTCTAAATCCCTCTCAAGATCCGAATTAATTTTCCTGAGTTTTTCCAAATTATTTTCTTCATCAGTAAAATTAACACTTGATTTTGAGTTGGTGCTTCTGAACTTTTCTAAATCAATACATATTTCAGAATTGATTTGTTGTTGATAATCTAAATCTTGTTTTACTTTAGAAAACTCTTTCAAAACCTTTTTATGATTAATCTGAAGTTTCTCACAAGTGTTTAAAGGAAGATTAAAATTAGACATGAGTTCATCGAAAGTTACCTCACTGTCTTCAGCTTCCGAAGTTTCAGCTTCTGAGCTGTAATCAGCCATAAAGCATTTGTGCTTCTGAACCTCATTTTCTTTCACATTCTGAAATTTCAGCTTCTGAAGTTTCAGCTTCTGAGGTTTCAGCTTCTGATCTATATCCAGCCATGAAGCACGTGTTTGAAACTTCTTCTTCATCTTCAGAATCATCATCATCACTAAGTGTAGCTTTGTAAGCTTTCTTTTTCGCTTTATTCTTTGATGATGTTTCTTTCAGCTTTGGGCAATCGGGTTTGATATGTCCCTTTTCATTACAGTGATAGAAAATAACTTGATCTGACTTTGATTTGTCTTTCTTGAAGGAATCAGGATTCTTTTTGCTCGAACTTCCTTTTCTAAACATCCTTCTAAATTTCTTAATGAACAATGTCACTTGTTCTGGATCGATTTCCAAGTCATCTTCAGAGCCTTCCTCTTCAGATTCTGACTTAGAATCTTCCTTAAGAATCAAAGCCTTTTTCTTCTTTTTCTTCTTGGAAACTTTAAGAGCCGTGTTATCCCTGAAATTGTTAGTGCTAGCAATATTTTGCAATTCTATTTTATGCACTTTTAAAGACCCGATTAAAGCATCAAATTTTAAAGTTTTCGGATCCTTAGCTTCTGAGATAGCCGTTACTTTTGGTAACCATCTAGAAGGAAAACTTCTCAAAACTTTTCTCACGATTTCAGCTTTAGGCATATTATAGTTGAGATCTCTTAATTGATTTATGATACTAAGAAACCTAATAATCATACTATCTATAGATTCATTCTTATCCATTTTAAATTGCTCATACTTTGATCTAAGCATATCTATTTTAGTTTCCTTTACCTCATCAATGCCATTATGTAATAAAGCTAATATATCCCATATTTTGTGATACCCCGTATCACAGTGTCTCTAAGGAAGGACTCTCTTTAGGACGCGTCAGAAGCACGTCAGCAGATTGCTGTTAGAGGGGCATCGCCAGCGAGCAAGTCAGCTATCGCTAGCGAGCAATCGGTCGCCAGCAACCACCTGTGAGTCGCTAGCGACGGGACGAAGTCCCACATCGTACAGTACGAGCGTCACAGCGATGCTGTCAGCAGGTGCTAGCTAGCGAGCAACCAGTGCCCGCTAGCGATGAGCTCGTCGCTAGCGAGCTTATTCCAGTCGCTAGCGACCGTCCGAAGTCCCACATCGGACGCAACATGATGTCAGCCTGCCCCCCTCACCTATATATATGAGTAGTAGTTGAGTCCTTTTCTTCATACCTCATTCTCATGCCTTTTAAGAGCAGTGCTTTTGGGCGTTCCTTTTTCAGTAAAGGAACTCTGTCGGAGTGAGGTTTCGACGTCTTGGGGATACTCTGCTTGAGCAAATTCCCAACGGTGAGTGAAAAGTCAGTTTTGTCCCTTTTCTGCGTGAGGGTCGCCAGCGAGCAGGAGGAGCTCGCCAGAGACCGACCCCTCGCTAGCGAGAGGCAGTACCTCGCTAGCGATGGCGTGACGCAGCATCAGTTCAAGTTTTTGTTTTCCTTTTCTTCAAGGGTCCTAATGGGTCCTTTTTGCACTTCAGGTGCGAACGCAGTGCCGGTGGCTGGAGCCAGAGCTGACGGTACTTCTCAGAGTCAGAATTATCCAGGTGAGTGGAGGTCTTGCATGTAGTTTAGCATTTATAACATATATTTATGTTTGATAATTAGATAATTAGGAAAGATATTAATACAGTTATTATGCATGTGTTTGTATGTAGAGTAGTAGTAGAATTAGTAACATGTTAGGTGGTTAGAGTAGAATAGGAAAGACTTATGTTTTCATGCTATGTATGTGAATTGCTGATTGGTTGGCTGTTTACTGCTTTATGATATAACATGCGATGTAGGATAGATAAATAGACTAATAGATGAATTTATGACATGTATGATTGTTTGAGCGAGTTATGTGCTGACTAGAATAGTTACGCCGCCCCTGATTAGTATACGTCAGACGTTATGGCCGGTGGTCAGTCCCGGTATCTTAGTATTGTTTACTAATTAGCGGTGAGTCGCCCGAGCCCGCCAAGTACGTTCCGATCCCGGTTATCGGACGGCTTGGTTACAGATCCAGATACACCCCACGAGGGTCAGATATGAGTTAAACTCATGCCGCGCGCTGAGTCAGATTGAACACTTCCCACGCTGAGCGCTGGGTGACAGACTTCAGATAGAGTATACAGTACAAAGGCTTGGTATGCAAGCTTTAGTGTGACAACTAGACAGGATATTGTTTGTATGATTGATAACATGCTAGTTCGTGATATATATATGTTATGAATGTTGCATTGCATGCATATTCCCCATCACTGAGTCGATGACTCACCCCTCATCAACTATATTTCAGAGTACGATCCCGCCGCCGACGAGGAGCCGTTGATCCACTAGAGGTCGCGTCAGCTGATATCCTGGGTGAGCTCTGCTTCGATTCGTGGAGCCCTTTAGTTGTTATTTTGCATTTATTTCAGTCATTAGTTTTATGAGACTTTTCAGTTCCAGTTGTAATAGTTGCTTCAGACTTTAGAGGCAGGTTACCTTTCATTTACGTTAGAGATATTTTCAGCAGTTATACAGTTACACAGTTATACCGTTATACCAGTTATATATACAGTTATATACAGATATATTTTACAGTTATTTTCAGTTAATCCTTTTTATTTAAGAGTTTATGCATACGTTAGCGTGTTCGTTGGGACAGTACCCTTCGCACGGACACCCCTAAGTAGCGGGGTGTTATAATTGGTATCAGACCCATAGGTTTCCCCCTAGAGTCTGGAGCTAGGAACCTTAAGTGTCATGGCAACCATGGTAATGGAAGTGCACCCATGGCCATGGAATGTAGTGCCACGAAAGGTTCATAGAAAGTAAAGTCAGTTAAGTTCAGTAGTAGTCAGTGTCTCCTTTCAAATCTCTTTCCTGATATGTCTTATGGTTTGACCTCGCCAGGATCATGCCTCCTTTTCGACGCCGCACTTCCTCCGGTTCCGGGCATAAGAGCTTGCGCGACACAGTCGCCGCGCTAGCAGAGATAGTGGCCGCGCAGGCACATCAGGCAACCACAGCACAGCAGACCCCGAGGGTGACGGAGGATCAGCTGATCGACCGTTTTAGCCGGTCAAACCCTCCGCACTTCTCGGGCGTACCAGGGGATATAGACCCGGCAGCTTTCCTTGGTTGGATTCAGAAGAAGGCCGAGATTCTTCGCACATCATCGGAGCTTACTGCAGAGCTAGCTGGACAACAGTTAGGAGGGGTAGCAGATACTTGGTACAGAGCTTTACGGGACAGCAGAGGTCCGGATGCTCCGCGACTGACTTGGGAGGAGTTCTCCCGAGCATTCAGAGATAGGTTCATTCCCGCCAGCCTGAGGGACCGAGCACTGCAGACCTTCCTAGAGCTGAGGATGACCACGAGATTACGGTTACAGACTATGAGGCCGTGTTCACTCGACTCGCCGGGGTCACTCAGTTTCCCATGACCCCGAACGAGAAGGTGAAGCGGTTTCTTCAGGGACTCCCCACCCAGTAGAGGTTCGCTTTGACGTGCTATGAGACGTCAGAGTATTATGATGAGGCGTTCAATGCTGCCATTTCCTGCGAGACGAAGACATTGGATGCTCAGGCCAGAGGAGAGAAGAAGGCGAGGCACACTGGTTCTTATTCAGATGCAGCAGCTCCCACCCGCAGTCAGCAGCGGCATCAGTCCTCAGGGTTCCAGCCGGGCAGGGCCACCTCTTCAGCACCCTTTCCGGCTCGCCCCACAGCTTCACAGGGCCAGAGTCAGCCAGCCCTCTTCTTCATCCCAGCAGGGGGGATCTGTTTCCTCTCACCCACAGTGCCAGACCTGCGGCAAGCTTCACTCTGGAGTTTGCCGCATGGGGACCAGAGGATGCTTTAGTTGCGGCCAGGAGGGCCACAGGTACAAGGATTGCCCCACTAGACAGCCGACTGCTAGTGTGGGTTCTGTTTAGACCGCCTTTCCAGCAGGGCAGCCATCTCAGGGTCATGCTCGTTCTTTCACATCCGCCAGCAGAGGCTGGGGTGGTGCTAGGACAGACAGCAGAGCGTCAGGGGGCAGAGGTTCAGGCTCTGGAGGACATCCCCGTCTTTTTGCTATGACCAGACAGGATGCCCACGCATCCAATGCCGTCCTTACAGGTATCATATTATTTAGAGGTTTTGAGGCTTTAGCGTTGTTCGATCCTGGGGCAACGCACTCCTTCATATCAGTATTCTTTGCTTTGAGGTTCAGTGAGAGTACTTCCGCCCTTGAGTTACCTTTCCTGGTTAGGACACAGGGAGGGGGATCGTTAGATGTAGACCGAGTTCTCAGGTCGGGGAGTTTCGCGCAGAGGCGGATCTGATGGTTCTTGAGATGGCAGAGTTTGACGTGATTCTAGGTATGGATTTGTTAGCAGCGCAGTATGCGGAGGTGGATTGTCGTGGGAAGATGGTGACTTTTCGAGTCCCAGAGCGAGAGCCAGTGGAGTTCAAGAGTAGTAGGTTTGCACCGGTGGATCATCTTATATCTTCTATGAGTGCTCTGCGGCTGTGTAGCAAGGGGTGCGATGGTTATCTGGCAGCTGTGAGTAATACTTCAGTGGGACAGAGCAGTGGCAGTGACATAGCAGTGGTGCGGGAGTTTATGGATTTTTTTCCGGAGGATCTACCTGGGAGACCTCCGGTCAGAGAGGTGGAGTTCGGTATAGACCTGGAGCCAGGAGTGAGGCCCATCTCTATACCCCCGTATCGCATGGCACCGGCAGAGCTTAGGGAGCTTCAGAGTCAGTTGCAGGAGTTGTTGGACAAAGGGTTCATTAGACCGAGTTCATCACCGTGGGGAGCGCCAGTGCTCTTCGTGAAGAAGAAGGACGGATTTATGAGGATGTGCATCGACTACAGACAGCTGAACAAGGTCACAGTGAAGAACAAGTACCCGTTGCCGAGGATTGATGATCTGTTTGATCAGCTGCAGGGAGCAGTGTGTTTCTCGAAGATAGATTTGAGGTCGGGATATCACTAGCTGAAGATCAGGGATGAGGATGTACCCAAGACGGCGTTTCGGACCCGCTATGGACACTTTGAGTTCTTGGTGATGTCTTTCGAGTTGACGAATGCCCGAGCTACTTTCATGGACTTGATGAACAGAGTGTTCAAGCCATTCTTGGACCTCTTTGTTATCGTGTTCATTGATGACATCCTGGTGTACAGTAAGAGTAGAGAGGAGCATGAGGAGCATCTGAGGATGGTGTTACAAACA
The DNA here is from genome assembly GCA_013621005.1 of Aeschynomene evenia. Lineage (NCBI taxonomy): Eukaryota > Viridiplantae > Streptophyta > Magnoliopsida > Fabales > Fabaceae > Aeschynomene > Aeschynomene evenia. Next base: position 17,419,868 of record CM024267.1, on the reverse strand, counting down.
CTGAGAGAGCATCAGTTGTATGCTCAGCTCTCGAAGTGTGAGTTCTGGTTGGACAGGGTGGCTTTCTTAGGACACGTGGTGACGAGTGAGGGCATCACGGTGGACCCGAAGAAGGTTGAGGCGGTACGTCAGTGGGCACGGCCGACGTCAGCAGCAGAGATCCAGAGTTTCTTGGGGCTAGCAGGTTACTACCACAGGTTCGTGAAGGGTTTCTCGACGGTAGCAGCACCGTTGACTTCCCGAACGCACAAGGGTGCGAAGTTTCTATGGACGGAGAGGTGTGAGCAGAGCTTTCAGAGATTGAAGGATAGTTTGACTACAACACCGATCTTGGTTCAGCCGGCGGGTAGTGGTGGTTTCTCAGTATTCTGCGACGCATCTAGGGTTGGTTTGGGATGTGTGCTTATGCAGAGGGGGCAGGTGATTGCTTATGCGTCCAGGCAGCTACGGAAGCATGAGCAGAACTACCCCACACATGATTTGGAGTTAGCAGCAGTGATCTTCGCCCTGAAGTCTTGGAGGCACTACCTGTATGGGGACACATGTGAGATCTTCACGAATCACAAGAGTCTGAAGTACATCTTCGAGCATAAGGACCTGAATCTGAGACAGAGACGGTGGTTGGAGCTACTTAGCAATTATGATTGTTCGATCAAGTATCACCCGGGGAAGGCGAACGTGGTGGCGGACGCCTTGAGTAGGAATCCTGTGGTGGAGGAGCGGAGATCGCAGGGGAGTTTAGCCCACGTTGCACCAGAGAGGAGACCCATGGCAGCAGAGATCTAGAGGTTGGAGTCTGAGGGCGTTTGGTTTGAGATTGACGGTTCGGGGGCGCTCTTAGCCCATATCAGTATCAGGTCGACGTTTGCAAAGCTGGTGAAGCAGCGTCAGGCAGAGGATCCGAAGTTGGTAGAGCTCAGAGAGAGGGTGCAGAAAAGGGAGTGTTCAGACTTCTCAGTGGATGCAGATGGAGTGCTCAGGATTGGGGATAGATTATGCGTGCCAGAGGTCAGGGACCTACGAGAGACTATTTTGAGAGAGGCTCATTGTACGCCTTATTCGGTTCACCCAGGATCGACTAAGATGTACAAGGACCTCAAGCCTTTGTACTGGTAGCACAGTATGAAGAAGGATGTAGGTGCGTTCGTGACCAGGTGTCTGGTGTGTCAGCAAGTCAAGGCTGAGCATCAGCGCCCAACAGGGATGTTACAGGAGATCCCACTGCCAGAGTGGAAGTGGAAGAGGATAGCTATGGACTTTGTCACGGGTTTGCCACGGGTTGTGAGGGGCTTCGACGCTATCTGGGTTATAGTGGACAGGCTCACGAAGTTAGCTCACTTCATTCCGGTGAAGACTACGTTTACGGCTACACAGTATGCTCGGCTCTACATCGACAGGGTTGTCAGGTTGCATGGGGTTTCGGTTTCCATCATATCAGACAGAGGGTCACAGTTCACATCCAGGTTTTGGCGTGCTTTACATCATGCCTTAGGCACGAGGTTGGATCTAAGTACAGCTTTCCACCCGCAGACTGACGGTCAGTCGGAGCGCACGATTCAAACTTTGGAGGATATGCTGGGGTTTGCAGTCTGGATTTTGGTGGGTCATGGGATGAGCAGCTACCGTTGGTTGAGTTTGCGTACAACAACAGTTACCAGGCTAGCATCCAGATGGCACCGTTTGAGGCCTTATACGGTAGGCGTTGTCGTTCGCCTATTGGCTGGTTTGAGACAGGTGAGGTTCAGTCAGTGGGTCCAAATATGGTACAGGAGGCTCTGGAGAAGGTAAAGGTTATCAGGGAACGCTTGGCAGCAGCTCATTCTCGTCAGAAGGCATATGCAGACAAGAGGAGACGCGAATTGGAGTTCGTGATCGGGGATCAGGTGTTCCTGCGGGTTTCCCCGATGAAGGGGGTGGTACGGTTCGGTAAGCGAGGAAAGCTGAATCCACGCTATATCGGACCCTATGAGATTACAGAGAGAGTTGGCAGGGTCGCTTATCGGTTAGCCCTTCCAGCGGAGTTAGCAGCGGTTCACCCAGTCTTCCATGTGTCCATGCTGAGGAAGTACGTCCCATACGAGTCTCATGTTCTGAGTTCACAGCCGGTGCAGATAGACCAGAGTTTGGGCTATGAGGAGGAGCCAGTGGCCATCGTTGACCATCAGATCAGAAAGCTTCGTTCGAACGAGGTACCTCTAGTCAAGGTCATCTGGAGGAATCACTTTGGAGACGAAGCCACATGGGAGACGGAGCAGTCGATGAGGGAGAAATACCCATACCTTTTCGATCCACGAGGTAACCTTAGTATATCTTTTCTAGCATGTCTTTTCTTTCACGTTTAGTTTGGATTTGGGGACCAAATCCTTAAAAGGAGGGGAGATTGTGATACCCCGTATCACAGTGTCCCTTAGGAAGGACTCTCTTTAGGACACGTCAAAAGCACGTCAGCAGATTGCTGTGAGAGGGGCATCGCTAGCGAGCAAGTCAGCTATCCCTAGCGAGCAGTCGGTCGCCAGCGACCACCTGTGAGTCGCTAGCGACAGGACGAAGTCCCACATCGTACAGAACGAGCGTCACAGCGATGCTGTCAGCAGGTGCTAGCTAGCGAGCAACCAGTGCCCGCTTGCGATGAGCTCATCGCTAGCGAGCTTATTCCAGAACGGACCATCCAGACATTAGAAGACATGCTCAGAGCAATGGTATTGGAAATGCCTGGAAGTTGGGATTCACACTTACCATTGGTAGAGTTTGCTTACAACAATAGTTATCATGCTAGTATTGGTATGGCTCCATATGAGGCACTCTACGGCCGAAAGTGTCAGTCACCATTATGTTGGAATGATTATGGAGAGGGACAAGTTCTGGGACCAGACCTGGTACAACAAACCACAGAGAAGATCAAGATGGTGAAGGACAAAATGCAAACGGCTCAGAGCAGACAAAAATGCTATGCGGATAAGAGACGACGGGAATTAGAATTCAGCGAAGGAGATCACGTATTTCTCCGGGCAATACCTACAACAGGCATAGGTAGAGCCCTCAAAACCAAAAAGTTAAACCCAAGGTTTGTGGGACCATTCCAAATTCTTCAAAAAGTCGGACCCTCAGCCTATCAATTAGCTCTTCCACCGAACCTATCTAACCTACACAATGTTTTCCATGTCTCTCAACTGCGAAAGTATCAGGCGTCACCTGAACATGTATTAGAACCAGAAAATATTCAGTTAAAGGATAACTTGACATTTGAACTCCCTGCCACAAAGATAGTAGACTATCAAACTAAGCACACACGCAATAAGGAGATACGCCTGGTCAAAGTTGCTTGGGGAAACAAATTGCTAGAAGATTATACGTGGGAACTTGAGTCGGAAATACGTGAGAAATACCCACACCTTTTTAATGATTAGACAGGAAATTTCGGGGACGAAATTTCTTTTAAGAGGGGTAGATTGTAACACCCTTGCCTTAAACATATTATTTAATAATTATTAGTTAGAAATTAACAACTAATTATCAAGATAATTATTGCGATAATTTTGTATGAGGTATCGTTATTACGTTTATAACATAATTACATACGTGTATTAAACAATAAAGTGACCCTTTGAGTATCATTAAAGAGAAAAATAGGTCAAACCATACTCACCCGATTATCACCAAATTTACCACACCTATCCTACATATTTTTCTTGACCACCCTATAGGTGAATATACACCATCACACCACTTGGAACCATAAAACACTCACATCTTATTCTTCCCGGAGTATCAGCGTACGTGGCTTGTGCAGAGAAGTCATCTGACTTCTTTTTGGTGCCTCGGAGTTTTGCTGGAAGCCACGACCTGCTAGCCCTGACTCCACCTTGTAACACCACCTACTTGCACCATGAGACGGAGCCACCACCAGCTTGAGCTTCCTTCGAAGGAGGGAAAGCTTTCTTTATAATTAGAAAAGCTTCGTGTAATTGAAAGACACAGACACTCCGAACACTCACGTTACTCTGTAAAAATCAATTCAGACAAAACTCTTCGTTACGTTCCCTCGTTCATTTTCACAAGTGAGTTGCTTTGTTCTTCTTCTTTCAATAAAATGAAATCTGATGCATGCTTATGTTCTTTATTCAATTGCAAGTTAGAAATATATATTTTAACGAAGATGTTGTCAACCATAAGTTACTCTGTTTATAGTTATGCTTGCAACTCTTCCATGTTTAAACTAATCTGATGATTTTTACATATGCTCCTGATGTCCACAAATCCAACATGTATGATTCTCTGAGTTTCTGAAATTGGTTAGTATTTGTTCATGTATGTGAACACAGTATGTTAACTAAAAGCACGAGAATCTGATTCCAAAAAGCCCTGCAACCATTCAAAAGTAATTAGTAATATGTTTATAGGTATGCAGGTGTTAGAATAAACTATAAAATGGTTTCTAGATTCTGTATGTGAGTATTTCTTTGAAATTTGAATGATTATCTATCCGATTCCATGATTTCATAAGCCTTAAGAATCATAAATGCTGATAAGAAGATTTAATAGTTTAGATAGAAATTGGAGTTAGAGAGTTACATACCTGGAAACTACTTCATGCACTACATACATAGCGTAGGCGGGGCGCGTGGACGCAGGACGCGCACGGGCGCGGGGTGCTCGGGGCGCGCGGACGCAGGACGCGCACGGGCGCGGGGCGCCCGGAGCGCGCGGGGCGCGGGAGGCGCAGGACGCGCAGGCCGCGCTGGGAGCACAGGGCGCGGGCGTGCGAGGCACGCAGGGCGCCGGGCGCTGGGAATCGCGCAGTCGTGGCCTGCCATGCGCTGCGTCGATTCCTGGTGCACCGAAGCTAGATCAATTTCTATAATTTATTTTTATAATCAATAAACTAAGAAATAATTATATAAACTACGAAATATTTTTATAATTATTTCTTAAAACTAGTAGCAATAATTATTTCTTAAAACTAGTAACAGTATGAGCGAATTATTAAATATACAGAACAAGGCAATACCAGTATATATATATGTATCTATGTACTGTGAGAACTGAGAACCTTATAACTAAATCAAACATAACTACTATTGCTATGCAACGATATTACTACTCAGTAGTATTACCGGGTGATCAAGATATCTGCTGCTATATAGTAAATCTGTAGATTAGAGTAATAATGTGAAATGGTAATGCTAGTGTATAAGATTGTACTCATGCATGGTGGTTGTACTGTTCTTGAGATTGTATTATGAATTGCATGAACGACTCGGAGGAATTCCTGGAATTTGTCCGGATGAGTACCCGAGGATGCTACATGTGTTTGTTAACTGTATAATTATAACTGCTGCTTGTTATATCCGTTCAATTGAATTTTTTGTTAGCTTGGATCCAGCCATTTAATCGACTAGATGGTGGTGCATTGGACCTACGGGACATGTGGACTAGACAACAGTGGACTCTTTTGACACAAGACACCTCCGAATCAAGGAACCTTTAAAGTTTAGGCGAGAACGGAGCTGTGGTCAAGGTCAAGACTTCCCGGTCTAGGACTCAGAGCATATTTAAGGGACACATAGTCCCGACTTGCATATGATACCACGGCCGGGCCGTGATGCCGAATGGTGTTATCCGAGGAGTTAGAGTTTCCATGGCTGGGCCATGATGCCGGACTTGCAATCCGAGGATTTTTGTGACCGGATACACATTCGAGGGTCATAGTGTACACTTACATGAAAAGTGGAGAAACTGCTAACCTTCAATTCAACGAACGAAGAAATATCGAATGTGAGGCATGGACCAGTGGACTCGTAGTACGGCCTACGAGGAAATTGTGAAACCAACCTTATAGTTGATATTTACGTAGGTTGCTAGAAATGCGAGAACCTAGTGAAAACGTTGACTCCCTTAGAAACGGATCCTTAAGATGTTTGATCAATCAAGGTAAGGACTCATAGTTTTGGAACTAGTACCACCTTTTGAAAAGAAAGAGTATTGATTGACTAGAATTGTCATACGAGCACGTTGATCCGTGTGCTTTACGCAACTCACTAAGACTCTCGAGTCTTACCCTCTCTTTCTTTCGTATGTCAAATTCTAGATGGGTCAGCTTCCACCCCCTCCACGTAGACCTTATGTTTTTGGACTCTCTACGTACGACCCAGAGACCGGCTTGATTTCGGTTACGCACCACGTCCCTGGTACCACACAGTTCTTCTTACCGGATCTCACACGAAGATTCCCAGCCCCTCGACATGACGCAGCTCCAGCTCAAGCAGCATCTCCACCACCACCACCAGCGGAGGAGGACCCGGTCGAGGCAGAGGACTCAGACCCAGAGGAGGAACCTGAGCCTGATTATGTACCTGGCGAGCCTGGAGCAGATTCATCAGAGGAGGAGGATCCCGAAGAAGATATACTAGAGGGTGAGGAGCAGCAGTAGACAGTCGAGCGGTCGTATAGTGGAGATTTCTTTTGTTTAAGTAGTTAGTCGCCTCATTTTGAGTTGTACCACTGAGTAAGCGGCAGCGCTCCTCAGTGTAGGTTGAGATTTTGATTCTGTACATGCACTTTCATCAGATATTGGTCCAATTCAGTATACAGAGGGCCATTTATGTACACATACATTACCTTTATGTCTTGGTTATGTTTCTATTATTATATAAGTATTCCCAGTACATCGTTTATTATATTAGGAACCTAATGTCATGGCTTGTTGAGTTTTACCCCGTTTACTATATTCCTATTCTGTATATGTATAAGAAAAAAAAAATGATGTTCCGAGTTGTTAATCTTAACCATGGCAAGGTTGATAAATCGGGATGTTACAGTCGGAGTGAGGTTTCGACGTCTTGGGGATACTCTGCTTGAGCAAATTCCCAACGGTGAGTGAAAAGTCAGTTTTGTCCCTTTTCTGCGTGAGGGTCGCCAGCGAGCAGGAGGAGCTCGCTAGCGGCCGACCCCTCGCTAGCGAGAGGCAGTACCTGGCTAGCGATGGTGTGACGCAGCAGCAGTTCAAGTTTTTGTTTTCCTTTTCTTCAAGGGTCCTAATGGGTCCTTTTTGCACTTCAGGTGCGAACGTAGTGCCGCTGGCTGGAGCCAGAGCTGACGGTACTTCTCAGAGCCGGATTATCAAGGTGAGTGGAGGTCTTGCATGTAGTTTAGCATTTATAGCATATATTTATGTTTGATAATTAGATAATTAGGAAAGATATTAATACAGTTATTATGCATGTGTTTGTATGTAGAGTAGTAGTAGAATTAGTAACATGTTAGGTGGTTAGAGTAGAATAGGAAAGACTTATGTTTTCATGCTATGTATTTGAATTGCTGATTGGTTGGCTGTTTACTGCTTTATGATATAACATGCGATGTAGGATAGATAAATAGACTAATAGATGAATTTATGACATGTATGATTGTTTGAGCGAGTTATGTGCTGACTAGAATAGTTACGCCGCCCCTGATTAGTATACTCAGACGTTATGGCGGTGTCAGTCCTGGTATCTTAGTATGCTTTACTAATTAGCGGTGAGTCGCCCGAGCCCGCCAAGTACGTTCCGATCCCGGTTATCGGACGGCTTGGTTACAGATCCAGATACACCCCACGAGGGTCAGATATGAGTTAAACTCATGCCCCGCGCTGAGTCAGATTGAACACTTCCCATGCTGAGCACTGGGTGACAGACTACAGATAGAGTATACAATACAGAGGCTTGGTATGCAGGCTTTAGTGTGACAGCTAGACAGGATATTGTTTGTATGATTGATAACATGCTAGTTCGTGATATATGTGTTATGAATGTTGCATTGCATGCATATTCCCCATCACTGAGTCGATGACTCACCCCTCATCAACTATATTTCAGAGTACGATCCCGCCGCCGACGAGGAGCCGTTGATCCACTAGAGGTCACGTCAGCTGATATCCTGGGTGTGCTCCGCTTCGATTCGTGGAGCCCTTTAGTTATTATTTTGCATTTATTTCAGTCATTAGTTTTATGAGACTTTTCAGTTCCAGTTGTAATAGTTGCTCTAGACTTTAGAGGCAGGTTTCCTTTCATTTACGTTTCAGATATTTTCAGCAGTTATACAGTTACACAGTTATACCGTTATACCAGTTATATATACAGTTATATACAGATATCAATTTACATTTATTTTCAGTTAATCCTTTTTATTTAAGAGTTTATGCATACGTTAGCGTGTTCGTTGGGACAGTACCCTTCGCACGGACACCCCTAAGTAGCGGGGTGTTACATATTTCCTTAGCCGAACTACAACTAATGATTTTATCATACTCACTCTTAGTTAAAGCACAAATAAGCAAATACTTAGCTTTGGAGTTGAGTTTGACCATCTCATTGTGTTCCCTTGTCCATTCGGATTTAGGAATAGGTTTAGTTTCAATAGAACCATCGAGCAACACTCTTGAAGTTTCTGGAATTTGATCTCCATTTTGAATTATATCCCATAACTTTAGACTATTGTATTCAATGTATAGTTGCATCTTGTCTCTCTAATACGCATATGCATTTCCATTAAAGAGTGGAGGTCTATTTATGGATTGTCCTTCAGAGACTTGAAAGTTTGCTTGATTAGACATAGCTTGTTCCTTGGATCTTGCTTCTGTTCTTGTTAGAGAACCTTCTTGATTTCACTTTAGCAAAAACCTGGCTCTGATACCAATTGATGATGTGAGGGTCTCTTGAGAAACACCTCCAAGCTATGCTTCACACAACCCAAGAGCGGGGGGGTGAATTGGTTGTGTATACATTTTCGAATTTGCTTCTTGATTGTTATAACACTTTCTGAAAATCTCAAAGATTGATCAAGTCTTTGAAACTTGTCAAGAATTAGTCAAAACAAAGAATCAAAAATACAATTTGTGATCTCAGAACCTAAATCATCTATGTTGACATACACAGAATTCAATATGCCAATTAACAATGATTTAATTAGTATTTAAACTTACACAACGGAATATGATCACAAATATCACAACTCTTTAATATATCAAGCTTCTGAAACAATCAAAGCAATAATAGAAATAACTCTTTCAGAAAATACATCTTCTGAACTATTTCCGAAGTAACTTCTGAACTTTACTTTCAGAACCTGCTTCAGATTCTGACTTCAGAACCTATTAGCTTCTGAACAAGTATTTTACAAACAATCAATTAACACAAAGTAATATGATATATTTCGAATACACTCAGAATCTAAGCAACAATTATGCAAAGAACAAAAACACAACTCCTGAAGTTAGTTCTTTAAATTGTTTGACTCATGCATATTAGTACATACAAAAAATGCCAATAATATAATAAAGGCCCATGCAACAAATGGCCATGATATTAATATATAACATATGCGTCAGAGTGGAAAATATAAAGGTTTGAGTGTATCAGGATCCTGTTTAGTACATACAGAAATAAGAATGGAGCTGACATGATCAAAATAAGTAAGTCTGAAATCCTGGTCCGAATATACAAAAAGGACTCAGGTAAACTGCAGTTCGTCAGATACATATACATGCCAAAAGAGTTATCCCACGCAGGGGTACAAAAAGCTCCATAAAAAAGATAACTTATAAACAAAAGAAAAGATGTCAATGGTCAGCTGCACATCGGTCAGGTTGGTCACGATCAGCGCCTCACCTACTGGCGCTCCCGGTATCCTCGCTCATATCCGAGCCTGCTGCGGGAGAGGACACCTCTGACTCCACCAAGATGTAGTCGACATCTGGCCAGACGTCCGCTGAGTCGTCGCTCTGGTAGCCTCCGTCTTCCTCCGGGTCCGACTCGACCGACTCCGAGGCAGGAGAAGGTGGCGGAGGTGGCGGTGGAGAGGCAGACGAACGGGTCGGCACTGGAGCTGGGGCAAGAGCAGGAGCAGGAACGGGAGCAGGGTACCTCGCCAGAAGCTCTGGGATGAAGAAGCGGTGTACCCCGGAGATAGTCGACGCGAAAGTCACCGCACCGGTGGCCGACGTGTAGCTGGACCAAGCAAAATCATAGGTCTCGTGGTGCGGAGGGGGCGGCGACGGCTGGTCCATCTAGAATCGAAGCATCAAGAAAAGAGAGCGTAAGACGAAGTCGTCTTAGTGAGTTACTTTGAGCACACGGATCTAGGTGCCCGATGTTATCGATTCTAGCTAGTAAAAGTAATACTTGTATCAAACAGAACATTAATTTTCTCAAAAACCCAAGTGCTTACTTTGACTAGAACAAACAACTTAACGATCCGTTTCTAGAGGGGGAACCTATGAGTCTTTCTAAGTTCTCGCGGTTCTCTCAACGTACAATAATTGCTCACCCCTCTCACATATCCTTACAGCCGACCAAAATCGGTTTCGCACTTGTGGTAATCATCACATCAAACTTCCAACAACAATTATACATAGTATGCAACAAACCAACGCTTTCGCATTATTCATATTAATAAGCATGCATGAGAGTAATTCAAATAACATATAAACTTTGAGGCGTATCCGAATACACCCACCTCCCAGATACCCTCTAATGGCATATTCGAATACACCCACCTCCCAAATTGCCACATCGGCATACTCGAATACACCCAACTCCCAAGTAGCCGGCATCAGCATACTCGAATACACCCAACTCCCAAGTAGCCGGCATCAGCGTACTCGAATCCACCGAAACTCCTAAGTAGCCATATCATACTTCAATCTTCCAAATCAACACAACCACACAAAACATGTACAAATTTCTACATTTTCAGCTCAATAATTAAATTCTCGACATCATAGCATGCATTTCCGAAGGCTCACACTAAGTGGCTTATCATTCATAATGTACAGTTCAATTATGCTTCACAAATCAAGCATGGTTCACAAATTTAAACACAAATTCGCAATCACTTCATCATGAGCATATCAAAATTTACTTTGGTCTCAACTAAGGGGTCCTACCACCCATATCAACATAGCATGCTTGTACATTATCATCATAACAAGTTCGGCATCATATGTGACTCCATTCTCATACACTCGCCATTTCAATTTTTATAACATTTACAAAAAGGATTTGTGTTCCCCGCATGCAATATACTTACTTCGAACTCAAAGGTTAAAGCCCTCATCCTATACATAGCCTAATCTCATTCGTATCTATACCAAATATCACAAAAAAACTCCCATGTCACTCCTTAACTTACAATTCTTTACACATCAACTTATATATATAAATATAATCCATTTCTCTTTTCATGATTAAAAGCATTTGCTACACACTTATTTCCATCACTTTAAAATAGTATGTTAACCCCATTATCACTATTTGAAGACTTGTAATTGAATTTGGGTGAAAATAAGTGAAATTGTACTTTTCAGGTGCAGGGGATCGATCCTCAGGGGTCTGGGATCGATCCTCAGGGGTCTGGGATTGATCCTGCCTCAAAATTTTACAGAAAACTCGTTTTCGCAGCACGGGGATCGATCCTCTCATAGTGGGGATCGATCCCCAGGCAAAATTTTTCAGGATCAGCAATTTTTCACATGGGGATCGATCCTCCAATGGTGGGAATCGATCCCCACAGCACAGTTTCTGCAGAAAACGCAGCAATCGTGTTTCAGCTCTATTTTCACTTCAAAACCCATACCCACTCCTCCAAATCACTCAAAAATCATCCATCCAACATGCATACACATATCATCAGTCTCTAAACTCAGTATATCAGAACCAAATGCAAGAAAAACATAATCTCATACACATGCAAGCATCAAACTTCACATGCAAGCACTCACACAAGCTTCATTCATCAAGTTCATCAAGATACTTTCACATGTATCATGCAACTCGAAAATGGGGGCTGACTTCAAGCAAAAATCAGAAGCAAAGAGGGTCTGAGATAGTGTAGAACATGCAAGGATGATAGGGGTCGTTGTAACTCACCTTAGCAATGGAGGATTTGGCAAGAAATGAAGCTTGAAGATGGCCTCCAAGACCTCTCTGGTGGCTGGCAGAAAATGGTGAGGGAAGAGTGAGGAAGAGAGCTCTGATATGTGTGTTTTGAGAGAAATGAAATGTGATGAAGGGGAGGGGAGGTCTGGTCGAGGCTTTAAGCAAGCTAGGGGGTGTTTTATTTAATTTTTTTGAGTTGTTGTAGTGTTAAATGTCTCTGGATATTGAGTACGAGTATGTATTTGAGTATGGTTTTAAGTAAGAAATTACAACTAAGATTTATGGTGAGAGTTAAATAAATTTTGGAGAGCTCAGGGTCCTAAAAAGTTGCTCCGGTTGTGTTTTGGATCTAGCTCAGGCTCGCTCTCAGGTTACTGAAAAGCTCACTAAACACTCAAATTTCAAAATAAGAAAATGATATATGATCGTTATGAAAATTTCCTTAATATTATGAGACTCTCAATGAGTCTAAAATAATTATCTCATATTATTATTAATTTCACATTATATATATATATAAATAGGATTTTTCCTGAAAATCGTAAAAATGTGAAATATAATAATAATACCCTTAAAATCATAATTTTCCAATATTTGTGAGAATATTTTTCAATTATTTTCCGAACACCAATTTGGGACTTAAATTTTAAATATTAAGGTCTCAACAAAATTTTTATAACGATCATTACTCCTCTCAGGGGTTCTCTAACTCATATAATAATAATATTAAGTCTGTCTTGCTTCTCAGCAACTTAAATTATTATTATAGGAACTCACAGTATATTCACAAAATTTAGTCACATAAAACAAATGCATATATATATATATATATATATTTATGCACCCATATACATAAATAAATATATATATACAACTTATTTTAATCATGAGACATAAAATATGTTCCCTTACACATATATGCAAATATTTATTTATTCTCACATAAGCACCTTAATATATCAAGCATGATTATATATATATATATATACACATCACTACTACAATATATATATATAAATAAATTAAACACTGGTCTCTTCCCTGAGCACGGAAATTAAATTAAACCCAAACACACACACCACTCACTTTGGTTCCATAAAATATATTTATCTCAGGCGACCCCATGTAATTTGTTTCATCAATTAATTATCAATCATCATTAATTAAAATAATAAATCTTTGCACCACGTTACCCATGCGCGCACTACATATGCATATATACACATATATCAACCATGGAAAAGCACAAAATGAAATATCACCATATATAAAATATACATATATATAGCCCTAAGCTCCGGGCACCAAAATCCGCACCGGCGACTGAGAATGCACAAACAATAAAGTCCCGAATCACGGGTGTTACAAATCTACCCCCCTAAAAAGAAATTTCGTCCCGAAATTTCAAACCGGACCTTCAAAGAGGTGGGGGAACTTGTCTCGCATCTCAGACTCGAGTTCCCATGTATGGTCCTCCAAGGATCCTACTCCCCAAGCAACCTTAACCATGGGAATCTCACTCCGACGGGTTTGTTTCACCTTGCGATCCACAATCTTGGTCGCAGGAAGGTCCAGTGTCAGGTTGTCCTTCAACTCAACGATCTCTGGCTCTAATACATGCTCAGGCGAAGCCTGATACTTGCGTAGTTGAGAGACATGAAACACATCATGAAGGTTGGCCAAGTTGGGTGGAAGGGCTATCTGGTAGGCTGAGGGTCCTACTCTCTTTAGGATTTGAAAAGGCCCAATAAATCTAGGGTTGAGTTTTCGGGTTTTCAAGGTTCGCCCTATCCCAGTTGTAGGTACGGCCCGCAGAAACACATGGTCGCCCTCTTGGAATTCCAGCTCACGTCGCCGTTTATCCGCATAACTCTTCTGCCGATCTTGGGCAGCCTTCATTTTATCCCTGACCATCTTGATCTTCTCAGTGGTTTGTTGCACCAAATCGGGTCCTAGCGACCTTTCTTCTCCGGATTCATTCCAACAAAGCGGAGATTGGCACTTCCGACCATAGAGAGCCTCATAAGGCGCCATTCCTATGCTGGCATGGTGACTATTATTGTATGCAAATTCCACCAAAGGCAGGTGCGTGTCCCAACTGCCCGACATCTCCAGAATAACGGCCCGCAACATATCCTCAAGAGTCTGTATCGTCCGCTCCGATTGACCGTCCGTCTGGGGGTGATACGCAGTGCTCAAGCTCAGCTTAGTACCAAAAGCATGCTGCAAGGCTCCCCAAAATCTAGATGTGAACCTCGTATCCCTGTCTGAGACGATCGAAGAGGGTACTCCGTGCAAGCGAATGATCCAATCGATGTACAATTGGGCCAGTTTCTCCAACGGGTAAGTCGTCCTTACTGCAAAAAGTGGGCAGATTTGGTCAACCTGTCCACAATGACCCAAATTGCGTCGACTTTCTTCTGAGTCAAGGGTAACCCCGTTACGAAAATCCATCGTGATGTGTTCCATTTCCACTCGGAATAGGAAGGGGGTTAGAACTACGGCTGGCTTCTGGTGTTCGGCCTTGATCTTCTGGAAGTCAAGCATTTACTCACGAATTGTGCCACATCCTTCTTCATTCCGGCCACCAAAATCGCTCCTTCAGGTCATTATACATCTTCGTCATCCTTGGGTGGATAGTGAACTAGCTCCGGTGTGACTCCTGGAGTATGTCCTCACGCAAATTATGGCGCTTAGGCACGTAATCCGTCCATTGAATCTCCAAAGGTCGTCTGATCCCTGCTCAAACCCATGTATCTTGCCTTGTCGCGCTGCTTCGAGCATATCTTGAATTCCCGTCTTGTTGTTCCTTCTGGCTTGTTCGATCCGTGCTTGAATTCGCTGGTGATGACCAAATGATGAAACTTTATGCTTTTCGGTGTCAAGTCCATGTTGAGGTCCATGCCTCCAGTTGTTGTACTAGCTCCAGTTCTTTCACCATCATCCAGGCCGCATGCAATTCTTTCGACTTAACGCGTCGGCTACCACGTTAGCTTTTCCAGGGTGGTAATGGAGCGTGAAATCGAAGTCCTTAAGGAACTCCATCCAGCGGCGTTGCCTCATGTTGAGCTCTTTCTGATCGAATAGGTACTTGAGACTCTTGTGATCCGAGAACACTTCGAACTTGTTCGAAAGGTGGTGTCTCCACATCTTCAGTGCCGATACAATGGCGGCTAACTCCAAGTCGTGCGTCGGATAATTCGTCTCGTGCGGTCGAAGTTGTCGCGATCCGTAGGCTACCAGTCTACCTGTTGCATCAACGAAGTCTAACCCTCGTGCGGAGCATCATAGTACACTTCGAACGGTTGCTCGGGATCGGAAGCGTCAATACCGGGGTTGAAGTCAATCTCTTCTTCAATTCTTGAAAACTTTGCTCGCAAGCTTCATTCCACACGAGCGGACATTCTTCTTGTAAGCTTTGTCATCGGGCTGAATCTGAGAAACCCTTGATGAATCTTCGGTAGTACTCGCGAGCCTAAGAACTTCGGATCTCAGTTGCCGGGGTCGGTCGCTCCCACTCTATCACTGCTCTATCTTTGCTGGTCCACGACTATGCCTTCTGAGATACACCATGTCCCAAGAATTGGAACCTCTCTAAGCCAAAACTCGCACCTAGAGAGTTTGGCATACAGTCTCCGATCGGCCAAAACTCTCAGAACCGTCTTCAAGTGCTCGGCGTGTTCCTCCTCCGACTTTGAGTAGACCAGAATCGTCGATGAAGACCACCACAAACCGATCTAAGTATTCCCTGAATACCCGGTTCATATAGTCCATACACAGCAGGCACTTTGTGAGTCCAAAAGACATCCTGTGAACTCAAATGCCATACCGCGATCTAAAGGTTGTCTTCGGGATGTCGGCTTCCCGAACTCGGAATCTGATGGTATCCGGACCGTAATCTATCTTTGAAAACACGGTTGCTCCCCGCAGTTGGTCCATGAGGTCGTCGATCCGTGGCAAAGGATACTTGTTCTTGATAGTGACCTTGTTTAACTGCCGGTAGTCTATGCAAAGCCTCATCGTTCCGTCCTTCTTTCTCACAAATAGTACAGGTGCTCCCACGGCGATGCACTTGGGCGTATGAATCGTTTCTCCAGCAATTCTCCAACTGTGCCTTTAGCTCCTTAAGCTCGGATGGGCCATCCGATATGGGGCGATGTGATCGTCCCGCGCCGGGGACTAAGTCGATCGAGAACTCCACTTCACGTTCCGGCGGAAACTCCGTATCTCTTCGGGAAACACTCCGGAAAGTCGCAAACACTCGAATGTCCTTAATTCTCTGTTCTTTACCAACCGTGCTGAGGCGAACGTGGCAAATTCCTGGGTATCCACTCTACAACTGTATAGGGACGTTTGGGACTAGAGGAACTTCTAAGTTATGGATTCTATTTTGTTCAAGTTTCTCTAGGTCATCGGGAAAGGACAGTCTTAGAATCACAAACTAACATAACCCGTTCAATTCTCAGCCAATCCATCCATGGATAATGTCAGCCAGTTAGGGGTATGCTATCAAATCAGCCCTAATGTTCTCCTAACAACACAAAAGTGCACGAAGATGCATGATGAGTATTAACATGTGAAGATGTCGGGGTATATACATTCAAAGTATATGGTAGGGTGGTAACTGGCAACTTAAGTCTCTCAACGCATGTATTAGATATAAAAGAATGCGATGCGCCAGAATCATATAAACAGATAAAACATTTCCGGACAACCTACACTCACCATGAATCAGCTCTCCCGCTGCCCGGGCCTGTTCTGCCGTGACCGCGAACACACGAGCTTGACGCGGCTGCTGCCAGTTTCTTCCCTGGGGGCAAGCCGTTGCATAGTGTCCCTCTAGCCGCATGCGAAACAAGTTGGGTCTCCATGATGCCTTAAGCCGCATCGCCACAGCGGTCAGGTAGCTGCATATCTGGTGCTTGAGGCCTTGCTGCAGGCTTAGCAGGACGAGCGTATTGAGGTCGCCTAGCCGCATTAGGTCTCGGCTGGGGAGGCGGCCTCCTGTTCTGTTGTTGCTGCCTCTGCTGCTGGGTGGTTGAGGGCGGAACTGGGGCTGCCTCTGCGGTGCTGGCACTCCGAGCCTCCCTTGGCGGTGGTGAAAACGAGGCTGGCGCCTCTGAGGGTGCCCACCGTACTGAACGGGAGGCAGGGCCCTTTGGGTCTGGCTCGGACCCGCCTCGTCAAATCTTCTCTTTTTCTCGGCCTCTTTCTCAGCCTCTATTCTCCGTTGGGAGCTCTGCTCTTGAACTATGCACATGTTCACGAGCTCGGCATAAGTTCAGAGATTGCGGTTCACCATCCTCTCGTTCAGGTCTGGCCTCAGCCATTGCTCGTACCTGATGCACTTCCATTCCTCATCCGGGTTCAGCCTGTAGGTGTGGGAGTAGCGGCACAGCCGGTCAAACTTGGCCGTGTACTCCAGAATCGTCATATCCCCTTGCACTAGCTCGAGGAACTCCTTGTCTTTGGCATCCCGCACCGTCCTGGGGAAGTACTTCTTGTAGAAAGCTGCTTTGAAGCCTTCCCAGGATAGTTCAGCCCCTGCGGGCTGCAGCACTGGCCGCACGGCCTCCCAGCAGGATTCGGCCTGGTCCTTCAGCTCCCTGGTGGCGAACTTCACCTTCTGCGCCTCGGTCAGGGTGATATCCTCGAAGATGCGCTCTATGCCTCGGACCCATCCGTCAGCCAAGTCCGGGTCCAACTCTCCGCGGAAAACAGGGGGAGTCCTCTGCTTGAACTCCATGTAACGGCGGGATTCCTCGCTCCCCGCCTGCGGGTGTACACGTCCCGCTTCCATAGCCTGCGCCATCCTCACAGACGCTTCGGCTTGGGCTCTCATTGCTTGTATGGCCTCTTGGAGGTCAGGTGCATCCCGGTGTCGT